>VBSM01002616.1:773587-942036 GCA_008086735.1 Cheirogaleus medius | reverse complement strand
CCTTTATTAACAAGTCCCAAAACAATAAATGTTGGCATGGATGTGAAGAGATAGTCCCATGTCTTTTTAAAAAAAAAAAACCTGCAGTCCCACACAAGCTGGGACTTTGGTCAATCTTGAAGTAGGATGATATGTATGGTAAGAAAATATTGTTTCTGCTATAAAAAATCCATTAAATATTTTTGAAAGTATGAATGCTAATGTTTTAAGATGTAATGACTATGAAATGCCGCTCATCAATCTTAAGTGTTTTATCACTTTTTAAATCAGATTCTCTACTTTTTAAGAGATCACCTTCTGTAACTTGGATATACTGCAACATTTAAACATCATTTCTATAAGCATCTTTTAGATAAAACATAACATCCTTATTATAACATCATTTATATAAAATATGCAAAAATTTGGTGCATTCCTCAGCGGGTAACCTAGCAAAGTTTAATTTTTCTTCACAAAATCTTTGTACAAATACACTGCCCTGGGAATATCTATACAAGTTATCAGAGAAATAGCTGGCATTCAGGAAAATGTATCGGCCATTTATCACATCTCATTGAGAAATGAGCTTCATTAAACCCTACTGACTTTGCCTTCTGAAATTTTCCATCATGTTCATCTCCTCCTTCCTGCTGTGAGCAACAACTAAACAGTATGTTCATTCTTGAGGCTCCTGGAACACTCAGCAAGAAGTGGAAATCCAAGGTCTTCTGTAGTATTAATTTTGATTTATGTAATGGAGAGAGATTTTTTCATACTAGATTAACTACTTCTCACTACAGGGTGTAGAAGATGCCTTGTTTAGGGATGACATTATTAATTACAATGAAAAACAATAGTGAAAAGAGCTTATAAACAATTCTGTAGAATATTTGATAATATGAAAAGAAGGAAGTCATGGTACATTACTAAGTCATAAAAAGCAGATTAGAAAAATATATGTGAATGTGGATCTGTTTTTAAATACATATATAAGTGTATTATAAAATCTGAGAGAAAATTCACCTAAATGTTAATATGTCACTAGCTGATGTAATATAACTGGAAATTTTTACCAACTTTATTTTGCTTCTCTATTTTAAATGTTTTATAGATCATTTATATTTTTATGAAAATTATTCAACTAATCAAAGCATAAAAATTACTAATTTATGAACATTTGCATGACTAATGCCAAAGCAATATCATGTCTTCACAAGTACACTGGACGTTTAGTTCGGTGACTTACATTGAAAATGCTGCTCTACCTCTTAACTATGAAACAAGTTATTCAATCTTCATCAGCCTCAGATTTTTCATTTGCAGAATTGAAAAAAAAATTACATATGGCTTTGGGAATATGAGATGACATTATATACACAAATATACTTTGAAAGCTCAACCAATATGTAAATATTTAATATTGTTTTAAAATAATCATTATTTCATTATTTTAGGCTAGATTCCATTTTTTTAGACTAAAATCTTAAGCTTTCTGCTGGCTGTTCTATGTTTTTGAGAGGATAAAGTTAAAGAATATGCTAAAATACAGAAAATGTTGTATGAAAAGTCTTTAGTTAAATCCTTAGTGGAACATAATATGTTCTCTATAACATATAAATTTATGCTTTATTAAAAATTCTAAGCGATACTTCCAAAAATTATTTTCCTAGTATTTATCTATTTTTCTATATTGACTATGTGACAGAATAATTATCTCCAGGAGCTATGTTGTTTTAAAAGAAAAATGACTCAGATCAATTTAGACATTTTTATACAATATCAAGTTAACAATAAAAAATTTCTGGAAATTTGATGTATATCCTCCATCTTTTTCTGAAATTATCATCTTAAAAGAAAGTTATGATATTTTCCCATAACCACAACTGTTATTACTGCTGGAAACTGAGATAGCTATGCCACTGGTCTAATGTTTGTGTTCAATTCCAAATGACCATGCAATGAAGAACTGGCTTGTAAATGTTTAGTAAAAATGTTTTGAGAATCTGGTTCTGAGAACGTTGAAATCCCAAATTGTCTTAAATTCAGGTTGATATCACTGGTTATATCCATAATGTCTCCACTTGTGTCTATTTCAGATTTTAATTTTTATTTCAGCATATTATGGGGGTACAAATTTTAAGGTTGTGTATAATGCCCTTGCCCTCCTCCCCCCACAAGTCTGAGCTTCAAGCATGACCATCCCCCATACAGTGCGCATCACACTCATTATGTATGTATATACCCGTCACCTCCTCCCACCCCCCACCTGCGCAATACCCAATAAATGTACTTCCTATGTGTCTTAGGTGCTGATCAGTTAATACCAATTTGCTGGTGAGTATATGTGGTGCTTGATTTTCCATTATTTGGAAACTTCACTTAGTAGTATGGGTTCCAGCTCTAACTAGGAAAATACAAGATGTGCTATATCACCATTGTATCTTAGAGCTGAATAGTACTCCATGGTATACATATACCACAGTTTATTAATCAACTCATGTATTTATGGGCACTTGGGTTGTTTCCACAGTTTTGCAATTGTTAATTGTGCTGCTATAAACATTTGAGTGCAGGTATCTTTTTTGTAGATTGTCCTTTGTTCTTTTGGGTAGATGCCCAGTAGTGGGATTGCTGGATCAAAGGTAGATCTACTTGTATCACTTTAAGGTATCTCCATATTGCTTTCCATAGAGGTTGAACTAGTTTGCAGTCCCACCAGCAGTGTAGGAGTGTTCCTATCTCTCCGCATCCATGCCCACATTTATTATTTTGGGACTTTTTGATAATGGCCATTCTTACTGGAGATAAGTGATATCTCATTGTGGTTTTTATTTGCATTTCCCTGATGATTAGAGATGTTGAGCATTTTTTCATAAGTTTGTTAGCCATTATTCTGTCTTCTTTTGAAAAGTTTCTGTTCATGTCTTTGCCCACTTTTTGATAGGATTATTTGATTTTTTCTTGCTGATTTTCATGAGTAAGTAGATTCTAGTTATCAGCCCCTTATCAGATGTGTAGGATAGAGAAGACCCCGTATATCAAAAGCAATTCTAGGCAATAAAAACAAAATGGGAGGTATCAATATGCCAGATTTCAAACTATACTATGAAGCTGTAGTAATTAAATCAGTTTAGTATTAGCACAAAAATAGGAATATTGACCAGTGGAACAGAACTGAGAACCCTGATATAAAACCATCCTCATATAGCCAACTAATCTTCAACAAAGCAGACAAAGACATTCACTCGGGAAAAGAATCCTTATTCAATAAATAGTGCTTGGAAAACTGGATATCCACTTATAGAAGGCTGAAGCAGGATCCACACCTTTCACCTCTGACAAAAATCAACTCACACTGGGTAACAGACTTAAACCTAAGGTATGAAACTATTAGAATTCTAGAGGAAAACACTGGAAACACTCTCCTAGACATTGGCCTAGGCAAAGAATTTATGAAGACCCCTAAGGCAATCACAGCAGCAACAAAAATAAATAAATGGGACCTGATCAAACTAAAACGCTTCTGCACAGCCAAAGAAACAGTCATGAGAGCAAACAGACAATCTACAGAATGGGAGAAAATATTTCAGCTTTTAATATTCTAGATTTATAGCAAAAATACCATGCTTTCTGGTTTTGCACTGTTCTTCATGTAATTATTAATTAGCCACCAACATGTATTTGCATACAAGGAGCCAGAGTGCTTTACACATGTCAGAACAAAAAGAAACAGAATGTGAGTTCCTTGCCATTAATAGGTCACAGATGTATAAAACAATCAGATTTCCCCATCTAGTTAAGGGGAACCATCCTGGACATCTTTTTCCTGGTAGCATATTGTTACTGATTCAGTGCTTCATAAAATTTCAGAGCTCATCCCCTATTCCATTATTTACCCTTCTACAGAATACATATATAGCCCATGTCTGTGTGACGTCTAATTTAGGTTTTCCACTTACACATCTGGGACTAAATCTCAACCCCTTATGCAGAGGAGAGTTGTGCCAAATGGAAGTATTTAAAGTGCTAAAATCCTTAAAAAGTATTTATATGTTTTGTAAGCCATATTCACTAGAGGCACTTGTTAGCAGTATTTCATTAGATCTCTACCAATTGACAAAGATTGGGGACTAGAATGTCATGATGTTTATACAAACTTAAATCAGCTCAATAACCTAAGTAAACATTCTTTTCACTGTATAAAATGTTCTTTCGGATTAAGATCATATTGTTAATATAATGTAAAGGCGATAAACATCAGATTTCTTCAGGGAAAAACGGTAAAGTGTTCTCCCCAACCACCTCTGTTTCTAAATATTTAGCAGAATCTTTATGATGCAAAGCAGCTTTTCACACTGGTCCTAAAAAACCCTTCACTTGCATTAATTTTTACCCTTTGGTAATATGCCATTTGATTCTCTGTCATGCTTAAAATAGAGTTGCAATGAAAAGGAACAAACATGGTTACAGTTAATGAGCTATTACTTGGGTATTTGAGCATAAAGAGACTTCAAGATTTATGGGGATGAAAAAAAGTACAAATGAAAACTTTTAATCACAAGCTAATTTTATTTGTTCAGAAATATTTTATTATTTATAGGAAGTTTCTTGAATACATTCTTGAATACTACATTATTATTTCTTTGAAAATTAAGGCCTTTCTATTTTTAGGCATATCTCATATTTCATTTCCTTGCAGTGCTGTGCATTTATCTTCTTCATATTGGAATGCATGTCTTTCATTAACATTAATGGACCACATATGTAAGAATCATGAGAAATTCGTGAAGTAAAAGAAATGAACATTCACAGCTATATCCCCTGTGCCTAGAATAGTGACTGACACTTAGCTGAATAAATGAACTCACCACAATCTATTTATGTTGAAAACTCAACTAGTGCCTCTTGTACTCCACAGATACTACACAAACTATTCAAATTCAATATATGTATTTTCAGTATGGGTGAGTCAAAGATATCCTATATGCTTAGTTTTTCATCAATATGTGCTCATATTTTTTTTGCAATTTTTTATTCAAGTTTTCTCTTAGGTTATGCCTGCTCAGCTTCATTCATTGGCCATTCCACTGGAAATATTGTTTTATAAATTAATCATATTATTCATAAGGTTTTACATAGTTTTAATAGATTTTTCTAAAGTAGTACAGTTTCCTCTTTGCAATTCAACTGTAATGCTTGACCTACTATAACTGTCTAGAAAATCTTCTTTGAGCGTCCCTTTCAAAATCTTCTGTCGAAGCAATTTCAGCCAAATTTTACCACTCCATGGAATAAGTAGGCGAGTCAGGGACATTTTTCTCACTATTAAACATTCGAGATGAGGGCTTATAGATAATATTCATAATCTATTTTCAAAGAAAGGCCTAGATATAAAATTAATAGTTTTAAAATATAAACTAAAGTTGTTTTAAAAGTAAAAGCATGTAAAATATATATTCTCTTTTTAGTCCTTAGAAATACTTCTTTGTTTAATGACATTTTAAATGACAGAATTTGTATAAATTTGGCTTATATCATTTCTCATACATTCTATAAAATAGAAAACATGCCCTTTTTAAAGCTACTTGAACCATGGCTAACAAATAGAAAAGTCCCCTTTCAATTTTCAGAGCCAATTTTCAGAGCTCTACACAAAGGCAGCCAGGTCTTAAGGACCAGGTTTAGGAAGGAACTGTCTTTATTGACTCCTGAGTTACATCTGAAGTTGCACCTTTGTAGACATTTACTTAACAGTTTATATGATCTTCATCTTTTACTCATCATATTGACAAGCTATATGATGCAATAAAGACTGTGTCACATGCTATAATATAGGGGATGCAAAGTTGGCACAGTATCTTTCCATCTGAAATATCTTGTAGGGAGAGACCATGTAGAGAAATAATATTTATGGCACTATAGGATGTAGGGAATGCCAAGAAAAGTGGCAGAGCACCCAGGGAAGGAAAATGACAAGTCTAATGGGAAATATCATGGAGACATCTGAGCCTAGAGATGAAGAATGGACCTGGAAATGATGAATGGACAATGCAGGAGGCATGCCAGAAAAATCTCGAGTTTAGGAGAAGGAAATGGCACAAATGAAATCACAGAGGTGTGAAAGAATCATGGACCACATTCAAAAAATTAGCAAGCTGCCCCATAAAGATGAATAGCACCAGAAAAGTTGAAAAATAAAGTAACTAAATAGCATTCAAAGATATGTGACTTCTGTAAATTAGGAGAAAAAATAACTGTTTGGGTGTTACATACAAATACCTCTATATTAAAAGATATTCACATGTTAGTACAGGAAATGTGGAGAGGAAAAGAAAGGCTGCATATGAAATAGGCCAGCTAATTACACTGTGTTTGGAAAAGCCTTGGTTCATAAGCCTATTTTGGAAAGCTTTTGTTTGAAGTAAGAGAGAAAGTGGGAAGCAATGGAGAAGACTGAAAGGACTGAAAATAGCCTGGTACTTTGCCAGAGAGTGAATCAATGCACGTACATGTGCTAGGGGAAAAAGACAGGGAAAGACTGGATACTTTAGAGGAATTGCATCAATTCTGCACATACTCAACTATGCAGTACAGTGAGAACTACATAAATAAGATTATATCAGAAAAAGTCATTTGCAAATGACAGTATGAAAAAAGTAGCCTGTGTGTTACTTGCATAAATAAGGTTTGTCAATCTTAAACATTGGTTGTTCTCACAAACTATTAAATGAATCAACAAATAATGTTATTAAAGACATAGAGTAAAATGTCTTACCATTCAGAAAGAGAGGATATTTTTATTAGTATATGAAGTTGTTATTGGCAAAAATGCAAGTGTAACTCTGAACTATTTAAATGGAGGTACAACTACCCTGAAGCTCCTACTAGATGAAACAATAGGTACTTTGTAGGTCAGAATGCCACTAAGTTAAAGCCCAGGCCCCAAAACACATACTAGTACTGCATTTATAATAATGATACCTGACTCTCAGCTCTCCAAAACTATTATTTTCCAAAATCAATGAAGAGGACTGCCAAAGAGATAGAGAAGTTCATCCCCACCCTGCCATCTCTTAAATGAATATACAACTATCCTTAGCATAAACTAACTTACCAAAAGAAAAAAAATCTCAGAACCCCACAATTAAGAATGCAATTCTGAAAGTATATATATTATAAAATGTTCAATCAATAGAAAATGAAAATTAACTACTTACATATGTAAATACATGTCAAATTTTTTGCAAATTCAAATGTTCTGGTTAGGACTTACTGAAAAACACATTGAAAATTAGAAAAGAAGTAATTCCACATCTCCATAAACTTATTCAGCCTAAGTGGTAATTAATTTTCAAGTTATGCTAACGATGGAAACTAAATTTTATAAACCACTAAAAACCTTAATACAGTAAGCCTTCACTAATTAAAGAAAGAAAAGTACACTTGCAAAAATAGAAATAACTCCAAATTGTATAATAATTTTAGAAGAAACAAATTTTCCAATGACTCTATATTTTAGAGATGCTGTTAGTGATATAAATTAATCACATCATGTAATATTCACACATTGCTAATACATATTTTTATCCAGTACTTACTTTGTTTAATAAATTCCTTAAAATGAGTACCAATTATTACATTTCATATATTATATGTAGGTGTACTTTGAAAAATTGCTATAGATATAGTACTATGACTATTATATTACATATTTGAGGTTGACTTTATGAGTTAAGTGTTAAAATGTCCAGATCATAATTGTACTTTTAACATTTAAAAATTATATATTTCTCTTCTTTTAACAAATTATTAATTAGTGAAATTGAATTTGAGGAGATATACTAGTCCAAGGAGAGAAAGAAAAGCACACAGGCTGCTACATTTCAACAAAGGATGTCCAAGTAGCAAAGGTCTGCACAGATGTTTTGAATAATCAGTAATTCTGTAACACCAGCTGATTCCTTGCTTTCTCAACTTGAACATTATAACACATTGGAATAAAATCTATTTTTATGTAAACTGTGCACATTTATAATTAATAGAAAGAAAGTCTAGAGGTTAAAATCAATCCTCTGATGCCATTATCATTAATAGAGAGAAAGTCTAGAGGTTAAAATGAATCCTCTAATGCCAGACCACCTGTGCTTGAATCCTGGCTCTGCCAACTACTGACTGTGTAACCTTAGGCACAGTGCCCTGCCAAGCCACACTGTAGTCTGAGCCAAAAAGAAAAATATACACTTATTTAAATAATCTCCTCATTTTGAGATAAGTGGGGAAAGTTAATGCACGCTCTTCATACATATATTTATCTGTTGATTAAGGACAGGGATACATTCTGAGAAATGTGTTGTTTGTTGATTTTGTTGTGCAAACATTATAAAATATACTTATACAAACCTCTATGCTATAGCCTACTACACATCTAGGCTATATGGAATAGCCTATTGCTCTAGGCTACAAACCTGTATAGTATGTTACTATATTGGATATTCTAGGCAACTGTATCACAATGGTAAGTGTTTGTGTATCTAAACATAGAAAAGATACATTAAATATATGATACAAAATAAAAAATAGTATACCTCTATAGTGCACTTACTATGAATGGAGCATGCAAGACTGGAAGTTGCTCTGGGTGAGTCAGTAAGTGATGAGAGAATATGAAGGCCTAGAATATTACTGTATACTACTATAGACTTTATAAACATTGTACACTAAGGGTACACTAAATTTATAAAATAATTTTCTTTATTCAATAATAAATTAACTTTAGCTTATTATAACTTTTTACATTATAGACTTTAATTATTTCCAACTTTTTTATTCTTCTGTAATAACACTTGGCTTAAAACATGAACACATCTTATAGGTGTACAAAATATTTACTCTTTATATTCTTATTCCATAAGCTTTTTTTCTATTTAATTTTTAAATTTGTTGTTAAAAACTAAGACATAAACACACACACACAATCAGCCGAGGCCTACATAGGGTCAGGATCATCAATATCGCTGATTTTCATCTCCATATCTTGTCCCATTGGAAAGTCTTCAGCGGAAAAAACATCCATGGACCTGTCATCTCCTGTGATAACAATGCCTTCTTCTGGAATACTCCTGAAAGATCTGCCTGAGGCTGTTTTACAGTTAACTTTTTTTTTGATAAGTAGAAATAGTACACTGTAAAATAATTATAAAAATACAATAACTAGTAACATAAACTAGTAACATATTTATTGCCATTATCAAGTATTATATCTTGTACATAATTGTAGGTGTTATATGACTTGCAGTGAAGTTTTGTTTACACTAGCATCACCATAAAAACATGAGCAATGTATAGCATATGACTATACATATGCTAGCATATGTACAGCATATGACAACTATAGCATATAACAACTACAATGTCAGTAGGCAATAGGAATTTTCAACTACATCATAATCTTATGGGACCATCATACTATATGCAGTCTCTTGTTGACCTGAAACACTATTATATGGCATAGGTCTCTACATACACACACATACATGTCACATATGTAACTATATATATGAGCTTGTGTATATATGTGGGTATATATATTTATATGGCGATATATATGTGTGTATATATGTATGTATGGAGAGAAATATAGATATGTTTGGAGAGAGATAGCTATGAGAATATAGTATCTATTTATATGGAGGAAAATATAGAGAGATATGTATATGAGTATATATATAGAAATATATATATGAAACGTATATCTATCTACCTACCTATCTATATATGGAGGTGGAGAGAGACAGTGAAAGAGATACTGAGATACATGTATATAGGGAGCCATATTTTATATGTATATAATATATATCTCTTTCTATATATATCTCCCAATATATATGTGTGTATAAAATACATCTCTCTCCCTTTCTCTTTTCTCTCTCTGTCACTCTGTCTGCCTGTCTCTCTCTCTCTCTCTCTCTATATATATATATATATACACACACACACACATATATATATAATCCCCTATGCATATATATGCAGGCATACTTAAAATGTATGGCAGCTTGGGATCCATACCACTGCAGTACAGTGAATACCACAATAAAGTGAGACACACTATTCTTTTTTGGTTTTACAGGTGTATAAAAGTTATATTTATACTGTATTGTAGTCTACTAAATGTGTAATACTATTATGACTTAAAAACAATGCATATACTGTAATGAAAAAAATACTTTAGAGCTAAAAAAAATTCTCTCTGAGCCTTCAGAGAGTTGTAATCCCTTTGCTGGGGAAGGGTCTTGCCTGGATGTTGATAATTTTGACTGATCAGAGCAGCAATTGCTGATGGTTAGAGTGGCTATAGCAATTTCTTAAAATAAGACAACAATGAAGTTTGACAATTGGTTGACTCTTCCTTTCATGAAAGATTTCTCAGTAGCATGCAATGCTGTTTAGTAGCATTTTACCCACAACAGAACTTTTTACAAAATTGGAAACAATTCTCTTCAATCCTGTTTCTGCTTTATCCGCTAAGTTTTAGTAGCATTATAAATCCTTTCTTGTCATTTCAACAGTGTTCACAACATCACAAAGGTAAGTTTCATCTCCAGAAACCACTTTCTTTGCTCTTCCATAAAAAGCAATTCCTCATCTATTCAAGCTTTATCATGAGATTGCAGCAATTCTGTCACATCTTCACACTCTGTTTCCAATTCTAGTTCTCTTGCTATTTCCTCCCATCTGCAGTGACTTCCTACACTAAAGTCTTGAACTTTTCAAAGTTATCCATGAGGGTCAGTTTCAATTTCTTCCAAATTCCTTTTAATGTTGATATTTTGATCTTTGCCCATGAATCACAAATGTTCTGAATGACATCTAGAATGATCAATTCTTTCCAGAAAGTTTTCAATTTACTTTGCCCAGATCCATCAGAGTGATCATTATCTATGTCAGCTATAGCTTTATGAAATGTATTTCTTAAATGGTAAGGTTTCAAAGTTAATATTACTCTTGATCCATGGGCTGCAACATGGATGCTGTGTTACACGGCACTAAAACAATATTAATCTCCTTGTACATTTCTATCAGAGCTTTTGGGCAACCAGGTGCATTGCCAACAAACAATAATATTTTGAAAAGAATGTTTTTTTCTGAGCAGGTCTCAATAGTAGGCTTAAAATATTTAGTAAACCACATATGCCACCATTCAGCTTTGTTATTCCATTTATAAAGCACAGGCAAAGTACATTTAGTATACTTTTTAATAGACCTAGGCTTTTAAATGGTAAATGAGTAGTGGCTTCACCCCACAGTCACCAGCTGCATTAGCCCCTAACAAGAGAATCAGCCTGTCCTTTGAAATTTTGAAGCCAGATGCTGACTTCTCCTCTCTAGCTATGAAAGTCCTAGAAGGCATTTTCTAATAGAAATATTTTTGGTCTACATTGACAATCTGTTGTTTGATGTAGCCACCTTCATCTGTTATCTTAGCTAGATCTTCTGTAAAACTTGTTTCAGCTTCTACATCAGCACTTGCTGCTTCCCCTTGAACTTTTATGTTATGCAGATGGTTTCTTTAATTAAACCTCATGAACCAACCTAGTCATTACTTTTGCACATGGAAATCCAGTTTACCGAATATCATTTATTGAAGAAACTATTCACTCCCCATGTGGGTTCTTTGCACCTTTGTCAAATATCAGTTGGCTGCAAATATATGGATTTATTTCTGGGCTCTCTATTTTGTTCTATCAGTCCATATGTCTGTTTTTGTACCAGTACCATGCTATTTTGACTATTATAAATTTGTAGTGTATTTTGAGAGTAGGTAGTGTGATGCCTCCAACTTTGTTCTTTTTGCTCAATATTGTTTGAACCACGCATGTTGTTTTCTGGCTCTATAGGAATTTTAGTATTTTTTTCTGTTTCTTAAAAAAAAGTTATTGGAACACTGATAGGGATTGGACCAATTTATAGGTCATTTTGAGTAGGATGGATATTTTTACATGGAGTCAAGTGCATCCCTTGACTGACCTTCATGTCAGCCCTGATTAGGCAAGTTATATAACCACTCTATGCCTTAGCTTCTCTACCTAAAAAGGAGTTGTTTCTTATAAAGCACAAAGAACAGTATCTGCGAACACATAGTAAGAACAAAAAAAATTATCATTATTATTAACATTAACCTTTTTATTTTATATTTACTATCATTTTTAGAAAACTTGATTTTTTTTCAAGTAATATCTTCCTGGAGTTCTGTATCTATTGGAAATATAGCTCAAGGTATTACTGACCTCAGAGCAAAGATTAGTATTACACCGGTTATAAAGAGAAAAAAACATCCATTCTGAACATGTCCTGATCATGCCTAAGAAACAGATTGTAGAATATTGGATTTTAATAAAAGCTCCTACTCATATATCCCACTAGGAATTTAGTGGGAGAAGCATAATCAAGCTAAGAGAGGAACAGAGGAATCAGCCTCTCCTTCTGATAACATTCTTTGAATAGGTGCCTTTTCAACATTTTTCAAGGACATCTTGATGTAATTAATTATGACCAGTATGATGTAGAGATATTAGAGGAAAGAGTGTGAATACAAGAAAATGGCACGTTGAAAGAAGATGGTCAAGGTCTGGTGCCTTCTCTATGTACTAGATACCTCTCCCTGCCCCTACAATCCCAGCTCAGTGATGTCAGAGCCTGGCTAAGCCTCTGTGGAGGAAACAGAATTCAAGTCACTCCCCTTTGGGGAAAACAGGCTCTCTGTTGTTGTGACACGATTATCAGCATGACAAAAGTGCTTAGTGTTATGTCAATAAGATTATTTTTCCAACAGTTTCAACAGGGAAATATATTATTCTTAAAAATTTGGACAGAAATAAAAGTGCTATTTATTTTCTGGCTGATCTTCTTTCTTTATTTTTTGCACTTTGAGTAGAAGAGTTCCCTTTCATGAATATTCTAATCCGGTTGAAGATTTCAGCCATAGCAGAGAGTTCCCACAAATGGCAGTACCCAGTATATCAGAGCAACAAATATCTGCCTTTGGCAGCAGGCGAAACTTCTGTTTTTCACAAACAGTTCCAGTCCATCTTGGGTATTCATATCAAGAAGCCTAGACAGTTTTAAAGAAAGAAGAGCTGTCACATTTTGCCTCTACACTTGCTATTGCATCAGGCTGAGTTTTATATTCTCTGGCTGTTCTTTCAGTAATTAGTTCATTTAAATATATTAAAAATGTAAATTAGGACTTTACTGCTTCTAAAAGAATGAGATAACTTTGTGAATGACTGAATAAATGAATGACCCATTGACAGAAATAGTACAAAATGTCTGACATATTTTCTTATTTTTGGCACCCCAAGTTACTCTTCCATGGCAATAAAACTTGCTCAGTGAAAAAGACAATTTTTTTTTTACTGGTAAAAATAAAATTAGCCTAAAATGTCACTAGAACATTTTTGAACTGGGAAAAATATGCCAACTTTAAGATACATTTTTTCTGTCAAATATTTGGTTAGGAGAAATGACAGAACCAGTCAATAATAAAATATTCTACATTTTAAAATAATAGAATAAATGGTCTAAAAATACAAAAGTATATCAATTACCTTTAAATAATCATTAGTTATTAGTTATTAATATTAAAGTCACTTAGTACAGATCTTATAGGACATGTGCCCTATTGATAATGCTTAATATTATTTCTTACCCTATATGGCAGATAATGAGTGAGATTTTAAAACATGAAATTCCATTGCAGATTGACTGTATCTCTTAAATGGTTACTTTATGAATATGGTCAAATTAAGCATGTTTTCTCTTCTTTACTCATTTAAGGTAAAAAAAGAAAAAATGTATACAACACTTTCCATGTGACAGACATTTATTTTGAGGATTTAATGATAACAATAAAAAATCTCTCTCCTCAATTAAGTTATAGGTCAAAGGAGGAGTCACCAAGGCAATCACAGGGCCACTGAATAAATGCTGTAATAGCACCTAAGAAAAAATCTAGCCTTGGAATGAGAAGATAAGAAAAGCTTTCTTGGTATATGTGGTGGCTAGAAGAATCATAACAAATGAGAAGTTAATTATAATCTTACTTAATAAGTAAGTAAGAATATCCCTGAAATTCTCAAACTGTGTTAAATATGCCAATTATGGTTACTATTATAATAGATCCTTTTAAGAGAAATTGACCCAAACCACTTCTCTAAGCTACAGCTCATGACAGAAGTACAGCTATTTCCTGGGCTGTATCATGTCCTCTACTTTGGCCTTGAAGGTTGACCTCTACAATAGCAATACAACAAGTAAATCATATTAATGCTCTTCAAAAAGTAAGAGTGAAAGAGTTGGCAGTTTCTGCTCAAGTTGAAAAGCTTCCTAGAGAAAGACAAGAGGTAGATAGAAGATATAAATAAAATGAGGTTTTAAGGAAATAGGCAATGGGAGTAGACTTTCTGTATAGATACCAAGTTGAAGGTGAGGCAGTCAAGAGTAGTAGGGAAAGTGATTACACTAAGGAAAAAGAAGTAGCATTAGAAAAAGTAACTCCTAAGTCAAAGGCAGAAGAAAAGAAAAGAAGAGACCTGGTTGTAAGGTCTCAGCTTTTGGTCTAGTTTTAGTATCCATATGACCTTCTCACTATGAGTCTCCCTCACATTTCTTAAGTCTCTGCCTCCCTTACTGATCACTGAAGTAATTTTCCATTATTTAAAATAATCTGAGTGAATATCAGTCCCTTGCAGCCAAACAGATCTAACTGCAACAGAAGTTATCAATCTCCTTTATAATTTACAAAAATAAGTTTTAAGATCACCAAATCATTCAAATTACTTTAGTAGAATACTTTTCAAGGAAAGAAAAAAGAAAAAGAAAACTCAAAGCAGAAAAGACGTGGGACAAGATTACATTACTTAGACTAAGTGAAATTATACACATTCAATCTTATTTATAAAAGGGAAGAAGAGGAAACATATCTCTTACTAATATGCTGCTGCACACACTGACATTTAAATGGGTGTGGAAGAGCCACATGTCTACACTGAGTTCCTGCTCACTAATCAAAACTGCTGCCTGTCACCTCAGAAAATGGCTCTGCAGTTCCTCAGGCCAATCTGCATAACATTATCAATTCTCACAGCCCAGTGACTCGACACCAGACATTTTAGAATCTGCATTGAGTTCCTCACTTATGCAGACAGAGCCGGGCCCACTTAGGATGCTCCTTTATTTAGTCTGAAAAGATAGGCCATATTATTTAAGCTTAGCAATATCTTGGTGACTACGGTTATCCTTTCTCTGCCAATAAGAAGACGGACATGAGAAATTTGCCCAAACATCACACCATTGTGATTTGAATCCAAGCCTTCTTGATTCCAAATTACCTATGCCATGCTTCTCCCTAAGCCCATGAAGAAATTCTCCATTCTAATGCTTTCTTTTCCCCCTAAAACATTAGAGACAAGGGCACCAGGAACTACATTGGCTGCTATGGGTCAGATAGGCACAACCATGGTACTGAAGAAGGAACTGTTTGAGAAAATATTAGATAATAGTTAGCTGTTCTAGATGGATACTTCTGGAGTGATTTATCTATTTTTTTGTAGAAATTCTCATCTAAGAAGTTAATATTCATAATCTAACACAAGTCAAACAAATTTGGACAGTTACAAGTTAAAAAATGCACACCTTATTTTCTTAACATTCTGCCTTCTCCTTCCTTTCTCAAGTGGAAGAGAAAGAGAACAGACTAGTTTTTCTCCTCCACATTTCCCATTTTACATTGACAATATCCCTGTGTTGGTTTCTCATTATCCACAAGGTGAAGGTGAGGAGACACAATCAATCTTGTCCCAGCCTATCCCTTAAAACATTATGTTTCGGTTGTTTTTGTGTAACAAAACATCTAAAAGTTAGATTTAAAAAAAACACCCATTTTACTAGGCTCACAACTCTGTGGGTAAAGGATTTGGGCAGGATGCAGTGAAGATGGCTTGTCTCTGTGCCGTGGTGCCTGGGTTTCAGCTGGGATAGTGCAATTGTGCTGTAATGGCTAAGAGCCACGTATCTTGGACCTCACTTCTTTTCTGTGTGGCGTCTTCTGGGTCTGGAATGTCCAGGATGCCTTCTTCACATCTTTGACTAATCTCTAGACTTAGATGTCAGAACTGGTAGGTAACCAGTATTGCTTTCTTCTTTCTTTTTCAATAACCTCTTCATGTGGCTATTTTGGATTTCCTCACAATATAAAGGTCTCAGGATAGTCAGACTTCTGATGTCGTGTCCAGCTTCTTCTCAAGAGAACATTTCAAGGGACAAGAAGTAATATCTTGAAGTTTCTTAATGCTTGAGTCAAGAAACTGGTGAGGGTTAAGTTTTGCTCTATGCTGTCAGTCAAAGCAGTCACAGAACCCACTCATGTTCAAGGAGAGGTGGTGACAGAGACTGCACCTCTCAATCAGAGGGACATGAGAAAAGTGCATCTATCTTCAACCTGCCTTATCTTATCTCCAGCAACTTTCTCCTACATTCTGCCTGTTTCACTATTAGTCTGAATTCCTGACTAAAAGAACATTTTAAAACTTCTTCTTAAATATAAAGACTCACTATGTATTATCTACTGTGCTTATGTGATAAGGAAATAAAATTGCATGCATAATGGTGATTCTACTCCTTACTAATTATGAAAAAAAAATTATTAACTGAGCAATTTGCTTCTTCTCTGATCCATTTTTGTCATTTGTAATAAATGTACCTCACAGGGATGTTTTGACAATTAAATGAAATAACACAGGTAAATTGCCTAACACAGTACCTGGAACATATTAGTGAATAGTCAACTTTCCTTCCCTAAATTAGAGATAATTATGGTTAATGTGAATAGTTTAGGTGTGCATATTTTTGTTACAGGGGAGTAGAAAAAGTGAAGGTAAAATTCTATTCAGTCAATGCCAGTAGCATGACAGAAATAGAATCTTTCATGCTTCATTTCTGGGAATTGTAGAGTACTGATGGATGGGTTTATTTTGGGACATTGAGAATGTAGCAAGTCTACATCATTTAACAGGGGAAAGAGAGAAGCAACTCATGAAAACACTCAAACAGTAATAATTACTTGGGTCTGATACACTGCATTGTCTTATGCATGGTTCTTTCCTCTGTTATTGCAGTCTTTATTATATTACATATAGCAGTATTTGGTTATAAACAAGTACAAACTTTTTTTTACACCACATCATTACCAGTTAAAGAACAGGGATCCTATTAGATCTACTTTTTAATATCTTACAGTATTTATCATGATACATCCCACGTCATAAATACTAAATGATTAATTGATCAGACAAAGGGTAAATAATGAAAATAGACCAATGATATAGGGTTTTGCATTTTTAGCATATGTTAATTGGAATTCTTGCTCCTATTAATAAGGGAACTATAATGTAACAATTTTCATTTATATTTTAAAAGTTTGAATATGTAATAAATTTCTTAAAGAAAAAAAGAGGTTAAATCTAGAAATATGTAAACAGAGGTCAGTTGACAATATGTTAGCAATATTAAGAGGGAATCCCTTCCATTATTGGACATATGGTCCCTGTAATTCTATTATAAAAGCCACAATAAACTAAATGCCAGACACTACATGCAATTTAAACATAGTTCCTGCCTTGTAAATATCTAAAATAAATTGAACTAAGAATTGTCCTTTTATTCAACCAAAACATAGTTGGCTTACCAGGAACAAGATGGTTAATGTAAAAGAAATTGCTAAGAGCCTTGAAATCGCTGTGTTCCAATAACAGAAATGTTATTATGAGTTTAAAATACAAATGGAATTGCACATAATCAAGGGATGTTATGGAAGTGTTTCCTATTTGAATACAAATTTTCAGATATTAGGTCAACTGTACCTAGTAGCTTTTTTACTGAGTCTAAAGGGACTTACTTGAGCTGAGTCTGTCACTGTTAGTTTTTAAAAGTGAAAAATGTTCCTTAATGGTTTCCACATTCTGCTCTTCACTTACCTTTAGATAAACTATACAAATGCTGTCAAAACTATGACTGAGAATTTATAAATGTAGGAATATTTATCATCCTAAATAATGGATTAATTTATACCTTTGAAAAACAGTAACAAATTATAACTGAAAGAAAAGCTTATGAAATATTTTCTGTGACCACAAGGCCTCCCAAATCCAACACTATGATTATTAAGTGCCAACTCTATTTAATTGTATGAGAAAAGTGTCTTTTTTTCACATCACACACAAATGGGTTCCCTCAGCTATATGAACAAAACTCAACCATTATACTCTCTTCTAGACATCAAGAAGAAAAATGATGTGGCCCTGAAATTAATTCCTCAAAAGCAGGTGGGAGACCAAATATCTCACTGAAAACAAAAAATTAAAAACAAAAATATATAAAGATAGGTATTGTAACAAAGAGAGTTTGAATTGTGGGCCATTCTACAGTTGGTAGCTAAAACCATTAAAATATACATTCTTAAAATTCAGATAATCACTCCATCACATGCAAGGTGATTTGGAGACAATAATGAAATGACATAAATGAGGTATAACTCAGTAAAATGTTTGTTATGTTGTTGGAGAAAGTAGACTAATATATGTAAAGCAAGTTTGTTATTCAATGCTGAACAGTTTGGTACAGGTTATAGGTCTATGAGAGTTCAAAGAAAGGAAGGATTAATGTAGCATAACATGATTTTGCAAGACTGCAGAGGCTTGAACTCTGCACCTTGAAGGATGATTAGGATTTGGAAAGGAAAAAAGATTAAAAGGGATGCTTGTATACATCTTCTGAATGGAAAGACTGTACATGGGGAAAAAGAAGAAAGTAGATAAAAAATGTCATGTACAATGCCTTGGTTTTCCTATCAATTACATATGAATCATTTTATAAAATTATTATAAAAATTTAAGGTGATTATATGTACAAAGCATTAATATTAGGCATCAGATATTAGCCTAAGAATTTAACAAAAACTTCTTAACCACATACCTAAGAACTTAATAAAAGGATGGTTTAATAAGAGTTCATCAGTTAAGAATCAGATTAATTTGAGCAAACAGTGTTAACTGGTTGCCACATAGGATAACTGAGAAAAGAAATATGTTTCCTCTTAGGAAGTTTAGTTTTCTGTTACTATCTTCCGTTTTTTATTTCAGCATATTACTGGGGTACAAATGTTTAGGTTACATATATTGCCTTTGACCTTCCCAAGTCAGAGCTTTATATGTGTCCATCCCCCAGATGGTATGCACCACACCAATCCCCCTTCCTACCTGCCCAACACCCAATGAATGTTACTACTATATGTGCACATAAGTATTAATTACTTAATACCAATTTGATGGTGAGTACATGTGGCGCTTGTTTTTTCAATCTTGTGATACTTCTCTTAGTAGAATGGGCTCCAGCTCTATTCAGGATAATACAAGAGATGCTAGATCACCATTGTTTTTTGTGGCTGAGTAATATTCCATATTATACATATACCACCTTGTATTAATCCACTCATGTATTGATGAGCACCTGGGTTATTTCCATAGCTTTGCAATTGCCATGCTACTATCTTCCTTTAATCTTGCATCCTTCAAGTTAGCATGGCTCTAACATGGATCAGACCGAGGTTTCCCTAAGAACCGTCCTTAAGTTCTGGATTATAATGTCAAAACAGAGATTCTTACTATTACAAACTGCTTCAGAAACTTGCAAAGCATTTACTTTGCTGAACTTTGGTTATGTGTTTATGTTGGGGGGTTGCCTGTGGAGTCTGTTACAAAGGAATATAGATTGTCTGAATGGGTCCAAAATGGTTCAGTTCTGCAATAGACTCTAGCTAAATTTTTCTCTCTAGGTTTTATCTGGATTTCCTTTCAAAATGGTTTTCTAGGATCCTTTCAGAGACAGCTAGTCTAGGAAAAAAACTTCATAATCTGATTAAAACTGTCCAAATATAATAAAAACTCAATAAGTACAATAATCCAATGACTCAATTAAAAATTAAATAACTAAATATACTTTACATGTATCCTTATGGAAAAAATTAGGTTGCCAAATATTTATATTTCTTTTAAATAAACATAGCCTATTGTTTTCTTAGTTTTATATGGCATCTGTATCAAATATTAATTGTGAAAAACAGTTTTTAAAAGCTTTCTGGCTTTAGTTATAACTCCAGAATTCCACGTCAATAAAGGATGCATTGAGAATATGCTTTAATGTGGATTATCATATTTGACAAAATATTAGAATATTAATATAAATAGAAGAAATAGCTGTTAGGAGATAAGACTTAATTCACTATTTTTCTACGTACATAAGGGAGGATTTTTTTCTAATAAGACTTTAGTATATTTTATTATAGTGTCAAATAATTAATAAGAATAATCTACTGTTGAAAAGATCTTAAACAATACTTTTGTTAATTTAATTTGAAATCTATATGAAAAGAATGGTATAGGCTAGGAATCTACAAACTTTTTCCTTTACAGGGCCAAATTGTAAGTAAATATCCTCGTCTCTGTAGGCCCTATTGTCTCTGTTGCAACTACTGAACTCAGCCATAGCCAGTTGTAAAAAACATAGACAGATGTAGCAATGTTACAACAAAAGCTTATTTACAAAAGCAAGTGGTAAACCAGATGGATTTGGCCACAGCTTTAGTTAACCAATTCCTGTTCTAGGTAAGCAGCTGAAAATATTTCTTAGACCATTAAATGGATTCTCAGATTCATAGTTTTAAAAATGTCATCTACAAAATCCTTGAAGTTTTACTTTGGAGGAAAATGTTTTCTTCAGACACTTACACATCAAGGCCTCAGGGTTACCTCTGTCATAAGTTAAGACTTCCTTTTTAGAAGTAAATGTTCATCTGAGTCTGCAGAAACCTCTTTAGAAACTTGACTCTTACAATTAGACAACATCAAGGAAGAAAACACAGCTGCATAAGATACTGTGGATCAGTAACCAATAGAATTTCTGGTTATTTTCCATGAGGATAATAGATCTTAATTTAGTTCTGTTTTCTTCTATCTTCACCCTACACACTCATTTTTATCCTATAATGGTATATATTAAATATAACATTGTTCAAAATCTCATAATAAACATATTTTTGAGGATGATTTGGTTGTAAGAACTTAAATGCTCCATGATGTCAAAAAAACTTTCAAACTCCCTTATCCTGGGTTTTTATTTTTTGTTATGAAAATCTATAATATCTCTTTCTGCATCTCCTAACACAGAACCTCAGGCTACCAGGAGCTTTGTAAAAGCTTTCTCAGTGTGATGAGG
Source organism: Cheirogaleus medius (assembly GCA_008086735.1). NCBI lineage: Eukaryota > Metazoa > Chordata > Mammalia > Primates > Cheirogaleidae > Cheirogaleus > Cheirogaleus medius. Next base: position 920,730 of record VBSM01002616.1, on the reverse strand, counting down.
TAGGATTTTTATTTTAACTAAAAATAAGATCTCATGGAATAGAAAACACTGAACAGAATAAAGATTAATCTTTCTCTTACTTCTGGACAAAAGAAAATATCTTAATGCTGTGTAATTGTGTCATTAGAAATTATATTATTGCATCTTAGAAATATATTAAACCAATTTCCTGCTATTTACACAAAGGTTGTTTCTAATTATTAACTACTTCAAGTAATGTTATGATGAATATTTAAGAACAGATCTTTGAGTGCTTAGAAAAATTCCTAGGAATAGAACACATGAAACTAATACTTTGAGTTTTTTCTTCACAACTTTGGATCAGTATAGGATATTTTTGTTTTAATTTTGACATTCTGATATGTAATAATGGTAACTCAATATTGCTTTAATCTGTATTGTATAGTTTAATTTTTTATGTTTATTTGGCATTTTCATTTCTTCATTTGAAGATTTATTCTTTCAACCAATATTTGTCATAGTCTACTTTTTCTAGAGACATCAGAAGGTCTTGAGGGAATACAAGGTTAATATCCTCTAGGATCTTAACTTGCAGTGTATGTGTGTTTGTCAATCAATTAGTGGATCTTTACTAAAGGTCTTCAAGGCACTCAGCATATAGCAATGAGCGAAATAGAAAGTCTTTGCTCTAAGGAGAAAGCTATTAAACACATTGAGTTAATGTATAATACATTTTTTGGTTGCTAATTCTACAAAGAAAAAAGAGTAATATGGCAGAGAATAATCAGGAACAGTGAATTTTGGAGGGGGAAGGCTGCTTTACTTGGAGGGGTCTGACAAGTAGCATTGAAGCTAAGACCTCAGTGATAAAGGAAACTTATGGTGTTCAAATCTAACGTTAGGGTCTTCTATCTTATGTGAAAGCCATTAATAAAGGTTGTGAGATAAGAATGAATTTAACGGCCTAGAGTATTGGAAAATCAACCAATGAAACTAGAGCAGAAGAACAGATTTGTGAATGAGGGTGAATGAAATCAAAAGTTAGGAAGTAACCGGACCATGCAGGATCTTGTAGGCCAAAGTAAGAAGTTGGACTTTTATTTTAAGTATAATAAGAAGCTGCTTGAAGCTCAACAAGGAAGTGATTGGAAAGGGGCTGATAAGTTGTTAGACAATTGAGTAAAGTGAATAGAAGCCTTGACTGAGTGGCAGATCCAGTGGACAAAATAAATATGTAAAGCTAAAGATACAAGATTATTCTAAATGCTTTGACAGGTCAAAAATTTACAATGTGCCCAAGATGTGGTCACTTGAAGTAAAGTAAAAGTGGAGCTTACTATATTTGTCAAAGAACTTTGATGAAACATATCCAAGGACATTGGAATTAGAGGTAATACCAGGCTCAGAGGGGAGAAAGAATAACAGACAGAAGTAAGTGATGTGATAACAGTAGATGATAATCAAAGGGGGTGATAGACTGTGCCACACATGATTAGAATAAGGGTTCATTATATGTGGATGAACATGCAAGAGTGGTCAATGGAAATACAATGTGTGAAGTGGGGAAACATAATCTTACCTGCTATTTTTATGTTAAGTGGGTGCTAGTGGAGTCAGCACCCTCAACTTGATAGGCCTGTAAGGGTCATGGTGTATTCTGGGAACAAGCACATTTATTCATAACAAGAAGGGGTGGTGTGTTCTGTGATGAGACTGAAGAATGAAGGGAAAAAATTTCCATGGAAACACGTGTGACTTGAGGCCTTGAGAGCAGAGGATGAGGTTCAAGGGATGTAAGAATGAATTTATGAGTATGAAATATAATCATCTTTGATCAGGGCTCCAAGCAAATGTTATACCACCTACAAATAAAGCATACAGACAATAATCATCTCACGGCGATCTCAAGACTCTCATTTCATGATGAAAACAGCCACAGTCCTTAGTACCAAAAGGATTCAGGCTTTTCTTCATTTATTATTTATTTACCAAAAACCACTTATGCATTTGCCAGACACTGCTGGGTGATATAATTATAAAACAAAGAAGAAATAATCCTTTTCCTCAAGAGGTTTACTATCTAGTAGAAAGTGGCAGAATATATAGTTTTAAAGGTGTTCGTAGATTAAGTACAACTAATTATGTGTAAATTCATTAAGTATTAATCACCCTTGTTTGCTATAAGATCACAGTTCTCATTTTTAGTTTTTCAAACACCACATATGATTGCTGCTAAGTAGTACAGAATTCTATGCTGAATGCTGGGATGGTTAATAGCATACAGAGGCTAATAAAGTGTGCATTTATGAAAGGTCTTAGGTGAGGGACCTTGGTACAATAGAAATTATTCTAAGACACATCTTAAATATACCTAGATAAAGGTCTAGGTCCTTCTTCCCATTCTTGCTCCTTACAATGCAAATGTCCCATTATGTTATTTAAGGATGGTTTGGTTCCTATTCAGAGCACACTGAGTAAGGTTGTTTGCTTAAAATGTATGCTAGACATGTCAGAAGTAGTCAAGTTTTGTCATGCACTCATTTTATGACAGATCCAGGCCACAGACACGAAGCTTAGCAAATACCTTATAAATTATAGCTGTCCTGAAGCTTACAGCAGTGGCTCTTAACTCAGGCTCACCTTCCAAATATTCTTGCAAAAATAAAAATGATACAGTTACCTAACACAGGAATACAAAAAGCAATTCCTTAAAAAACTAAATGCCAAGCATCCAATATTAGTCTTAGTTTTTTAATAATGTGTTTTATTTTCTTTCCCAACAAGACTAAAACTGTCATTATTAATATAAAACCAACTTTCCCAACAAGACTAAAACTGTCATTATTAATATAAAACCATGTTATATATTATATAATTTTTTCTTTAAAGTTTAAAAACTCTAATCCTATAGTTCTAGCACAGTTTTTATTCAACAAAATCTTACCACAGAGATGTGACACTAATGTCATTTTTCTTTCATGTTGAGTAATAATGTGGTAATCTTGAGATTCTGAATGAAAATTTTCTGAGTTATTTAGTTCTACTTTGTAAGAGGGCAAGTAGGAAAGGACTATCATTATTTGGAAGAACAATTTGCTTCTCTGCACTCACTAATTTAGAATAATTGTTCTGTGTTAAGTGTTTCGGCCAAGCAAGAGACTCTTCTCAGATGTTTGATTATAGTGGCAATAAATATTCTAGTATAAATCTAATTTTCAAACTGGAAAAAATCTTTAATAAGGGAGTTTAGATTTTACCTTCAACAATGTGACATAAGAACTTACATATAAAGCTAGTAGGTTCCACTTCCACCCTTAGACAAAAATTTATGTAAACTTGTGTAGCTTCATTTAAAAGGCCTTTATAGTTTGTAAAATTTATAAAAAGCAAAGAAGAAATTCCAAAAATGTTTATTATCTATTTTCAACAATTACCAAAATTTCCTTCTCTGTTGTATAATTATAATAGACTTCTTGTATATTTTAAGTGACTTTCAAAAATTTTATATTCTTTCTAAAAAAATGTATTCCAATACATGAATATCCTCAATCTACTAAGAAAGATGAATTTCTCTTTTCTTTGCCTATTGTTGCGGAATGTCTTCTATAGACAAACTTGAAGATTTTGTAATCATCTAATTCCAAAACTCCTTAGTGAAAAAGCATGTTTCATTCAAAATAATCTTTAAAATATGGTACTGAAAGAATAGCTATTCAGTGTGTATTATATGGACATATGTGAAGCAATATAAATACTTCTAATTTTCCAGTATTGTCAACCAGCATCCTCCATTCTTCCACTCTTAGTTTCAGTATAATGACTTTCATATAAATGGTCCTTAGTCATGGGGAAAATCCAATGGGTATAATAGTATTCTCATGAATAGTGTTGAGAAGAGCATATTATGTCTTTATTCTGAAACATTTTATGTCAAAACAATAGTATAGATGTAGGTTTCATCTCCTTCAAAATAAAAAGAAAACTTTCAAAGTAAAATGCTTCTACATAGCTTCATCTTTTTTATCCAGCTATATAGATAACAATTATATGGAAAAAATTAGTTTAAAGAAAGTCCCAGACCAGATGGTTTCACACCGGAATTCTAGCAGACCTACAAAGTACTGGTGCCTATCCTGCAGAAATTACTCCACAACATCAAGGAAGGAATCCTCCCCGACACATTTTATAAAGCCAACATCACACTTATCCCAAAACCAAGAAAGGACTCAACAAAAAAAGAAAACTACAGGCCAACAACCCTTATGAAAATAGAAACAAAAACTCTCAATAAAATCCTAGCAAATCAAATTCAGCTGTTCATCAAAAAATAAATAAATAAATAATCTATCATGACCAAGCAGGATCCATCCAAGAGATGCAGGGATGGTTTAACATATGCAAATCTATAAATGTAATTCACCAAACAAACAGAAGTTAAAACAAAGACCAGATGCTCCTTTCAATAGATGCAGAAAAAGCATTCAACAAAATTCAGCACCCTTTTATGATATGAATGCTTAACAAAATAGGCATAGATGGGACTTATCCCAAAATGGTAAAAGCCATATATAACAAACCAACATCCAACATCATACTGAATGAGGAAAAATTGAAAGAATTTCTGCTTAGAACTGGAACTAGACAAGGTTGCCATCTATCACCATTTCTATTCAACATAGTGCTGGAAGTCCTAGCCAGAGCAATCAGACAAGACAAAGAAATAAAACACATCTAACAGGGGGGAGAAGGGGTCAAACTATCACTCTTTGCTGACAATATGATCTCATTTCTAGAAAACCCCAAAGATTCTGCCAAAAGACTACTGGAATTGATAAATAAGTTCAGCAAAGTCTCAGGTTACAAAATCAATGTACACAAATCAGTAGCATTCAGATATGCCAACAATAGCCAAACTGAGAAACAAATCAAAGACTCAATACCTTTTATAATAGCTACAATGAAAATAAAATACCTAGGAATATATTTAACTAAGGAAGTGAAAGACCTCCACAGGGAAAACTATGAAACGCTAGGAAGGAAATAACAGAGGATGTGAACAGATGGAAAACCATACATACCATATCGTAGATCGGCAAAATCAACATTGTTAAAATGTCTATACTACTCAAAATGATCTACAGATTCAGTCCAATCCCCATTAAAATACCAACATCATTTTTTGCACATCTAGAAAAAATAATTCTATGCTTCATGTGGAACCAGAGAAGACTCTGCATACTCAAGCAATCTTAAGCAAAAAGAACAAATTGGGAGACATCAGTTTACTGGATTTCAAGCTATACTACAAGACTATAGTAACTAAAACAGCATCTCTGGCACAAGAACAGAGACATAGACCAATGGAACAGGACATAGAACCCAGATATAAAACCATCCTCATATAGTCACCTGATCTTTGACAAAGTAAATAAAAACATACACTGAGGAAAAGAATCCCTGTTAATAAATGGTGCTGGGAAAATTGGATACCCACATGTAGAAGACTGAAACAGGATTTGCATCTTTCACTTCTCACAAAAATCAACTAATGATGGATAATAGACTTAAACCTAATACATGAAACCATAACAATTCTAGAAGAAAAGGTTGGAAAAACTCTTATAGACATTGGCCTAGGCAAAGAATTTATGAAGAGGACCCCAAAGGCAATCATAAAATCAATAAAAATAAATAAATGGGATATGATCAAATTAAAAAGATTCTGCATAGCCAAAGAAACTATCACTAGAGCAAATGGACAACATTCAGAATGGGAGAAAATATTTGCATGCTATGCATCTGATATAAGGCTGATAACTAGGATCCATATAGAACTCAGGATAATCAGAAAGAAAAAATCAAACTACCCTATCAAAAACTGGGCAAAGGATGTGAACAGAAACTTTTCAAAAGAAGATAGTCTAATGGCCAAGAAATATATGAAAAAAGTGTTCAGCATCTCTTAACATCAGGGAAATGCAAATCAAAACCACAGTAAGATATCACTTAACTTCAGTGAGAATAGATTTTACCAAAAAGTCACAAAACAACAAATGTTGACTTGGATGTGGAGAGATGGGAACACTCATGCACTGCTGGTGGGACTGGAAACTAGTACAACCTCTATGGAAAGTAATATGGAGATACCTAGAAGAACTAAAAGTAGAACTACCAAATGGCCCTATGCATTTGGATACCCTTAATTTCCTTCTTTTGCCTGATTGCTCTGGCTAGGACTTCCAGTACTATGTTGAATAAAAGTGGTGACAGAGGGCACCCTTTTCTTGTTCCAGTTCTTAGGGGGAATGCTTTCAACTTTTCCCCACTCAGTATGATGTTGGCCGCAGGTCAACAAAGCAAATAGACAACCTATAGAATGGGAGAAAATATTCACAATCTACACATCCAATAAAGGGCTAATATCCAGAATCTACAAATAAGTCAAACAAATCAGCAAGAAAATAACAAACAATCCAATAAAAAGTTTGTAAAAGAAATTAACAGAAATTTTTCAGAAAAAGATAGACAAATGAAAAACAAACATATGAAAAAATACTCAACATCATTAATCATTAGGGAATTGCAAATTAAAACTACCATGAGATATCATGTAACTCCTGTTAGAAATGCTTTTGTTAAAAAGTCCAAAAAAAAAAAAAAAAACAGATGCTAGTGCAGATGGAGAGAGAATATATACTTTTGGTGGGACTACAAATTAGTACAACTCCTATGGAAAACAATATGGAGATTCCTCAAAGAACTAAAAGTAGACCTACAATTCAATCCAACCCTACTGAGTATTGATCCAAAGGAAAAGGAGTCATTTTATCAAAAACATATTTGTACCCAAATGTTTATTGCAGCACAATTCACAATTGCAAAGATCTGGCATCAAACCTAAGTGCCCATCAGTTCATGAGTGGATTAACAATATGTGGTATATGTATACCACAGAGTACTACTCAACCATAAAAAGGATGAATTAATGTCTTTTGCAACAATTTGGAAGAAAGTGGAAACCATTATCCTAAGCCAAGAATCTCAAAAATGGAAAAACAAACACTATGTGTCCTCTCTAATAAATTGGAACTAACCAATGGGCACACAAGTGCACAGAGGGAAGTAAAAGTCATTGGAAATCAAGCGGTGGGGAGGAGAGATGCGTGGTGGAACAAAAAACCACCTAATGGGTATAATGAACACTATTCAGGTGATAGGCACATTTATAGCCTTCACTCAAGCCATGTAACAAACACATTTATACCTCCTTAATATTTTGAAATAAAAAAAGAAAAAATATATAAAGAAATATAACAAAAAAGACTTTTGTTTATGGTTTAAATCTTATTTAAAAGATAAAATTTGTTTTTTTATTTGTTTTTTGATTTGATTTGTTTGTTTTTGATTTGTTATTTTTTACATTCACTACAAAAGTTCATCTGTAAGAGTAAATTTGAAATTGCTTAGTTTGAAATTGTTAAGCCTTCAGTATCAGAAAGACCAAGCAAAGTTTCACTTCTTGGACTCAGTTAAGGATATTTGAACTGGAGGAAAAGTAAAAGAAAAAGGAAAAGCATTGGAATTTAAAAATTTTTTAATCTGAAATTTAAAAGTCTCTACAACAACCTCAAACTAACTTACCAAAGTTATTCCTCACTATGTGCAAACATGTTAGAGTGTCTAAGACAGCTGGACTGCATTCTGCATTGTTTTTTCATGATTATACTTTCTCAGCATTTCTTGATGCTGTGTAACTTGTCCAAGATTGCAAGAATGGTAACAGCAAAGCTACAAGATTAACCCAGGGTTCTATGACCCCAAAGCATATATGTGTTTCACTAAATATTGTAGGTAATTAATTGTCAAAAATAAATTGAAACTGAACAGTTTATACTGGCAAGTTGTTAAAGTACTAATATTTCAAAAAATAAAGAGAGGGAGAGACAGGAAGACAGAAAAGGAAGGAAAGAAGATGGTAAGAAGTATTCGATGCAGAAATTCTAAGTATTTTGGTTTAGAACATTTCATACAGAACATCCAAGATAGTACAAAACAATAAATCCAGGTAACTTTCAGCACAAAAAAGAAAGAACTATCTTTAGAATAAAAGCACAACTAATACTAAAAATGATTATCTTAGAGGGACAAAATTGCTATTGATTTGCAATTCTTAGAGATAAAGGAAGTAACCTCAATAGATCGTGTCTTGAATTGCTGGCAGCAACTCAAAAAGTAATCTTATAAATTCCTGAATAAGGAAATGTATTTATTTCAAATAGATCAAGTTTCTTCAACATATGCTGCATGTGTGTATAATTAAAGACATATCCTAGAAACTAAAATGATGATGAGACAGCTTTTATTTGTATATCATTAATTAATAAAATACCTTGTTTATACACAGATGTATAAGTAACACTGCAATGAAGCTTCAAAGAATATTGGGGAGTCTTGCTCAATGACAGTGATTTTTGAGATAAATAAGGCCCTGGCCTCTACCTAGATGGGTAACATATGGTTCGTGACAAGTGTCACATACACACACAGGATTAATCTAATTACAAATATTTTTGAATCTTGCCACAGAACAATATAAATATATTGGGGTTATACTTTCAGATATGCTATTGTGATGAATAAATATCATGGACTAACAAAATAGTTACATAATTTATTAACATATTTCAAAAAAGTATATTTGGCAGGTGTAATTAATTTCCATTTTTGGTTACCATAAGTCATGGGTGTGCAATGCAGCCACTACCAGTGCTTTGTGAAAATTATGTGATGCGTGTTGAAGCGTATGGAATTAATAACTAAAAGATGGATATATTCCATAATAATACATATTATATATCTATCTCTGAAAGAGATTAACAGAGTTTTACCAATATGCAATTTTAGGATACTGAAATATTTTTTAAAAATGTATTTACTAAGACTTTCTCCTCAGCATACATTCCAAAGTATTCCATAATAACAACAATTAAAATTTAAATAATTATCTTCAACAATAGAAAGTAATTATTTTAGAAACAATCTGTGGAAGATACAGCTAAAAGCAAAGGTAAAATTATAGGGACTGAATAATGCTGGTAATCAAATGAACACTTTCCCTACTAAAAATGCTTATTTGACAACCACCTAGTTAATTAATATTTTCAGTTGTAAATCATTTCAAAATAAGCAAATATATTAGCTAAATTAAATGAGCAGAACACCTTTCAAAATAATTGAGAAAACTATTCTTAAATACCACAGAAGACCCAATCAATAAATATTTGTAGAAATACACCATACAGGTAAACAGGTAAGAGAGAGATGCAGGGATATCAGTACTAATTGATACAGTTTGCATCTTCTCAAAATATTACCTAATGTTTAAGCTCCATGAGAACAGTGACTTTATTTTTTTTCTGCCACCATATACACAGACATAGTTCTTGGCACATTGTAGGTGTTAAATAATTATTTGTTGGATAAGTGAATTAGCAGATGAAAAATTTCTAAGACTCAACTTCGCAATGGGACAATACATATTTACTCCTTTTCAATATATGATGTGCACTTACTCTTAATCTCTATAATCCTACTGAGTCCATGAGTTGCAAGGATATTTTCCAAGGTAAAAGGGCAAAAATAGTGCTAAATTGCTAATAAGGTACCTAGCAGATCTCTCTCTCTCTCTCTCTCTCTCTCTCTCTCTCTCGCTTTATTTTATTAAACAACATGCTGTAGCCTGGGGGATATGGAACACTTAACATATGGGTTAAAGTGTTCCTCTTGGTGTTTCGCTGTAGCACTGCACAGTAAAATTTTATGAATTCCAAGAAAACAAATGAAAATAGTAATTCAGTTTCTAGTCTACCTCTATAACCACTAATTTTTGTTCTCACTTATGGCATAGCTATCTTGAGAGTTCTTATTACAAAATTTAAATTCCTGAATCAACAGAGCAATTCAACCAGCAAACTGTTCATTCCATCAAAGAGTTTTGTGTTGCGGAGGGCAGCAAAAAGACAGGAACTTCTTCCAATTCATTCTTACCATCTCAAAAAACTAGCACACTCTGTCTGGTATCGTAAATCCCTTGCCATTAAAGGCCACAGAGTTATTATATTAGAACAGGTCTTATCACCCCCTAGCGCCAGCCCTAGTATGTATGTTCAAGATTTAATAAGAGATGACTTGTCAATGCTGCTAACTTTTTGAATGTGAAAAATTGGTAAAAGATGAAGGTTATCAATGATTATGGAAATAAAAACATTTTTGAAAAATAATATAAAATAGTTTTTAGAAAAGAGTATCTAATTCTAGTAGAAAAAAGATATAAAAGACCCAATTTAAGATAAGTGGGTAAGGATGTTTCCTTATTGAGGATGGTTTAATGGGTAGGTTAAGAAAATCAATGCCCACAATGCAAGAAGAAAGGCTGGGATACAATACAAAACAAAGTAAACTTTTTTATTTGGTATTGTGTAACTACCTAACAGTTACTCTTAAGTATAAAACCAGCCCAGGGTAAATGTACTGAATTCTATGGTCCTGGAATTCTGAAATTGTTATTTTGAAAAAGTTCAATTATGTGTAAGGTATTGCAAGTGGTATAGTAGGTGTCAGGTCAGGATTAAATGAATAAATAAATATTAAAAATATTCTTCAGGACATATATAAAACTCCTTGGTTATTTTTATTTGATTGTCTTATGAGTTTTTTTAAATTAATATTCCAGGTCATGTGAAATAAAATTATTGGGATAGATTCTAAATGGCATTTTAGTTTCCTATTCCTGGATTGGAAATATTAAGGCTGAGCTATGTATTGAATCCTGTCTGCTTCTCTCTATAAATAGGGGAATAGCATAAAGAACATAGCTTTCTTAAAGTTAATGGAAAAGAAGGAAAATCAAAGAAAGCAACTCCTAGCAGGGAGCAACACAGGATTCTCAGATCTTCACAGGGCACAGTAAACAACCCTGCTGTCACTATCTGCTGCTATGGGAAACACAGACTATAAACAAAGATCCTAAGGATGATACAGATCCTGCAGGTGACTTAAGTCTTTGTGTAAGGAAATATAGCTTTGCCTTCAGTCAAATGGTCTGTTCTCTTGCTTTATCCTTTGAACTAATTTGATGCATACCATCCCCATCTATTAAGATATGGTTAGAGAAGCAACACATTCTGGATTTTTTGAGTCAGTGTCAAATTAAAATATTTTTGTTCCATTTGTTGGTGTATGTACCCTAGAGTTAGATCCTGAAAATATTGTCCCCTTGCACCTAACACCACGGAACATTAAAAATTCGTACTTCATCCCAGACAGTGGCAGGGAAAGGAAGAAAAGTTTTTCTTAGAATTTCTAAGTCTCACCCGAATTTCAGGGGTTTTTTCCTTGTTTTTTTTAGAACGAATTCAGGCTTTGCAATATCAAAGAAATCACGTTAGTGAAGAGGCTGGCAGAAAATATAGATTTTTTTAGATAAAGGATATTTGAAGATGATAGATTAAGCTTGGGCACATCTGTGAAATTTCTGGAGTGAAACTGATATAGCTATACATCTAAATTACTAGAATGATCTTGTTTCTCATCTTTGGAGCAGTCAGAAATGACCCTAAAATGACCATAGGAATTGAGAGTAGACATAAAGATAGATACTCTTATCTCCTCCATTACTTGTTATGCTGTATACAGTATATGTGCGTGTGTGTGTCTAAACTTTCTCAGTATCTCCCCCATCCCACTATATCGTGAGCATGTTTGGAGATGCATTTTTTAATATGTTTATGTTATAAAGCCTAACATGGAATAGGCACATAATAAATACATGTTTGTTGTGTCAATGCATATATACATAAATCAATGTTATTCCCAAGACAGGAAAAATAAACAAGTAAAAAAGTAAATAAAACAATAGTTATGTTGGCTTTAGCCAACATATATGAATATTTTTGTAAAGAAGATAAAATCTTGGCTGTTAAAACAGAATGAAAGTTGCATTGAGCTAATTCAATTTTCTAGCTTCTATGTAAAAAACAGTGTGGGATTTGGCACGATTGCCTAGCAACTTCTTACCACTAATAGGGAAAGATCTTGAAAATGGACCTGGAAAAATAATTCTAGCACAGCGTTGCACAGAATTAATTTTATAGCTCAGGTATTGTTAGTTCTTGATTATTTAATTCAATTTCATAATATGGTTTATGACTAGTTATGGACTACTTGGCTTGCCTCTGAACAGCATAGGACAAGCAATATTCTCCATTTGCCTTAATTCAATCAAACCTTTGCCTTATCTCTTCCACATTCAATCCTGAAGAGATAAAGCTGAGTCAGCTTTCTAAAGGGACAGACAGATAGAAATGCATATGGAAAACATGAAGCCGTAAAACCTACTTATCTGGAACCAGGTCAAGTCATGGGGAAAAGCTATATGGAGCAAAGATGGTCACTCTTGGTGGTACTGGAACTTGAGGATGCTGGGAGTTTACTGTACACAGTGTAACCAATTGTGTTACTCACTTCTCAGATTAAAATCTGTAGAAACTTGCATTGCCTATACTAATTCATGGCCTCCCCACTGGATACATCTGACAGACTTGTTTTCTCAAGTATAATAATATTAGCCCTCATGGTATTTTAAAAATTGGATTATTTATCAACAATTAAAATTTTGTATATTTCACAAACAAAATGTGTATTTCTACACTTCTTGAAAAATTGAAAATTCTGGCAAGAGTGGGTGATTACATTTGAAGCTTGGTAGTAGCCACTTCTTTACACAACAGAGACATTCTCCAGTTCACCACAATACCATCGCTCCTAAATGATCAAGCATCTTTCATGTAATGACTTTTTTCAGGAACACAAAAGGTAGGGGGTTGAAACAGTGGTGTGCTAGAGCCAGCTTGTACTGAGACTCAAGAGAAACAGTATGTGCATCTTTTCCCTATTTCAAGGTCAATGGCATCATTCTGGTAGCTTGAATTCAGACACAATGGGAATATTTACAGGACAGAAATCTGCAAATATTGTCAGTGTCTTCACCCAATCTCAGAAATTAGCCATTAAACATTTACCAGCACAGCATTGGATTGAGGTAAAATGAAGAGCATATACCCACATGAAGCGGACAACTGCAATTCACCAAGCCATTTAACTTATATTTGTTATCTGCATTATAGAATAAAATCATAATTCATAATAATAATAATATATTGCATCTATCATAATTTACCTCTACTTATTTTTCAAACACAATAACAAATAATCCATTCCAAGCATACTGAAGTGTTTACCATTTCTAAGATGAGACCTTTTTTCTCTTGATTTCTTTGTAAATATTGTTTTCTTTTCCTGGAATAACCTTTCCATGCTGTTCATCTGACCAATTCCTGTCTGCCCTCTAAGATTCAATTCAGGTATCTCTTACCCTGTGATGAGTTATATAGTTAACTAGTATGGAAGCATATTTCTATGCCCCACCTCTATGCTTCTTATCATGTGTAAGGGAAATTGCATTTGCATAGGCAACAGGTTTCTTAGGCCAAAGTAAGATGGCTGCCGCAGTGTTTTTCCCGGCCCACACCCCCTGGTTAGCTGCCCTTCCGGGGAGGCATGAGTCAGCACACTTATGTAAGCAAGGTGTGAACCCATGTGATCACACTTTCCCATGGCATGTTGCCACCATTGTTCAAAGCCATATATAAGTGCTCACCACGTTCTTGGCCATGCTTTTCACCACTGCTCTATCCTCCCCTCCCCCACAATAAAGAGCATGTCTCACCTGCCTGCTCACATTCACCTTTTCTTCCAATTTCCAAAGCCTGTGCCAGAGCACAAGATGAGCCACAGGGTATTCCTCTTCACACTGGCATAGTCGGTAGGATCCCAAGGGGTAAGTTTCCCCTCCACCCCAGCAGGGGAGGACATGTGGCCTCCTATGGACTTGTGGCAGCCAGTGGCAGCGGTTCGGACATCGTGGGCCCCTGCCCCGGGGTGGGAACAGGTAGAATGTACCCCTGCCGCCCTGGAAAAGGCCTTGAGGCCTTGGAGGAGTCGCTGCAGCCTAGGTAGTGAGTAGCAGCTGGTCAAGTGAGCTGGCTCTTCCTTACAGCCCTTCGGGAGCAGCATAAGGATGCCCTGTGGCAAAAAGCCCAGGTAAGGGAGTTACAAGAGATAGAGGAAAATTTGGAAGGCTGCTTGCAGGAGCTGGAGAAAGAGTTAAACAGCGGTCTGACCTGGGATGCTGAGGAAACTGCAAGTATGCAGGAGACTGAGGGCGGCCCCCCCTCCTCTGTTGAGAGCCCGCCCGGTGGTAAAACAGAAAATGGAGCATGCGCAGCCCATGGGGCTGGGGGCGGCGCAGGCGCACCTACAGTAACTGAGCGTATCTTTCTTTGCCTACACCCTGTGGAGCTGTGGGAGCTGGGAAACAGTGCAGGCAGCGTGTCCTGGGGAGCCTGTGCCTGCCTGGTTGTTGCGCTTATGGGATGAAGGGACAGACAGCGTCCTGTGCTCCCCAAGGGAGATGGAGCAATTGGCATCCATAACTCTACATTCTCTCCTGAGGCAGAGGCTACAGACGAGTCATTGCTGAGGCGAGGGCCACCACTCCTTGCTTGAATGGCTATGGCAGCCACCCGCACAGTATGGGATGACGCCGGAGAACTACCAGAAACTGTAAGTGGACTTCATACACTGACTTAATTCATATTCTTCGGGAGTTAGGAATGCATCAAGCCATTTTTACAGTAGATAACTGGTGGGGGCCAATGAGGAGCGCTTCACTACCTGAATGCGCAACTTAATCTTAGCCACAGCTCCCCTTGGTTTGTTTGGCTCGCTGGCAGCTGTGCTCACTCCCTATGTGGGGAAGTGGATACATGAGGTCACCACTACCATGGCAGCTCTGGGAGATGCTGAAGAGCAGAAAGGGGGAAAGGGACTAGTACGTATGCTACAAGGACCCAAGAAGGGCCCACAAGCTCAGGGCCCCCTGCAGAAGAAGGCAGTACCAGAAAGTGCCCGGAAAATGGGCCCAGAAAGTGGACCCAGAAAGTGTCTCCAACCTAGATGTGGCTAGACCTCCTACTAGCTGGAGTAGATAAAAGGAAAATAGACAAACAGCATAATGAGGTATTGCTGCCTTTGTGGAATCAGCTGGCTCCCCACCAGTAATTCATGAAAGCACCCAAGAGGTAGGGAGCTGAGACGCCCACCAAAGAGATCCACAGTGTGTAGCTGCAAGATTTTATGGTTGAAACCCACCTCTTTGATAGAGACTAGGGGTTAGGCCAAGGTGCCCAATTAGAGGGGACCCCAGATGACCAGAGGCCACATGTGGAACTCGCTATTCATTTTTCCCCTATGAATGTGCAGTGGCTTTTGGCCTTGGTGGACACAAGAGCTGACTGCTCCCTAATTTTTGGAAACCCTGAATGGTTTGCTGGACACACAGCCTACATAGACGGCTATAGTGGGAAAACTGTCAAAGTTAAACAAGTGACTATTCCATTGGGGATACGGCATTTGGGCCCCAGGCCTTACACTGTCTATGTGTCCCCGTGAAGGAATATTTTCTGGGTGTTGACATTCTGTGTGGCTTAACCCTAACCACCTCCGTGGGTGAATTCCACCTCCAGGCTAGGGTTGTGAAGCCAGTGGTGTGTAGCTACCCCCATCACCCATCGCAGGTTCTGTCCACATCTCGTCATGCAGTACACACGTGGCAGTATCGTTTGCCCAGGGGGCACAAAGAAATTTCACAAATCATATTGCAGCTGGCATAGTGTGCCATGCTCACAGTCCACTCAACTCTCCTGTTTGGCCAATTAAGAAACCAGATGGAACTTGGAGAATGACAGTAGACTAAACTTGTTGGAACAATGGAGTTCGGTGGTGAACAACTCCAAGGTCCAGGGACCTGGCTTGTCAGTCAAATTCTTGGGTGTTGTGTGTTCAGGTGAGACAAAAGCAATCCCTGAGGCAGTTATAGATCATATTTAAGCCTTCTCCAGACCCACTATGGTGAAACAGTTACAAATGTTTGTGCAGCTTTTGGGGTATTGGTACATATTTATTCCCCACTTGGCTCAACTGCTGTGGCCATTGTATTCATTGTGTGCAAAGGGGGCACAGTGGAATGGGTCTCCAGAGGCAGAGGCCTCTTTTATGGCAGCCAAGATGGCTGTTGCACAGGCCCAGATGCTACAAGTAGTAGCCTGATCACAGCCATTTGACCTCGATGTGACAGTCGACTCAAGCAGGATGGGCTGAGATTTGTGGCAATGCCAGCATAAGCAGTGGGTTTTGGTCTCAGACTTGGAAGGGCCCCCAGAAGCGCTATTTCTTGGTGGAAAATCAGCTGGCAGCTGTGTATTCTGCCCGTCAGGAATGTGAAGCTATAACTGGGGAGTCTGAGGTGCTAGTGCATACCACATACCTCATAGCAGGGTGGGTGAGGTTATGGAGAACCAGCCCATAATCAAGGGTGGCCCAGACACCCACTCTGGTGAAGTGCGAAGCTTACTTGGAGCAATGAGCAGAATTCAGCTCCAGCCCTTTAACTGCAGAGTTGAAGACATGACTGGGTCCTGTTGAATTTGTGTCTGAAGCTGACCCTCCAACCATGGTAATACGTGGGGAAGAGAGCTCATACTTTGACTGATGGGGTCCCTCTCTAGCAGAGGCATGGTATATCCAAGGATCCAGTCATGGCCCCTTAGCCCAATGGACGGCAGTGGCTGTCCAGTTGGATCATGATGAAATTTGGTTTGAAAAGGAGCAGGAGCAGAGCAGCCAATGGGCTGAATTGCGTGCATGCCATGTGGATTGTAGTTGTGCACCAGCCGTCCCCTTTGCATGTCTGCACTGATAGCTGGGCTGTGTTTAAGGACCTCACTGTCTGGTTACCTACATGAAAAGCCCAAGGTTGGCTAGTAGGGCACCGCCCAATATGGGTGGCTTTATCTTCCTGGTTGTTTGACAAGAAGGTGCACTTGAGGTGCACGTGGGAATGGCCATATGTCCCGGGGAAGGTCCTTCCCACCTTTACCAAAAAACCACATAATTGGAATGCTGTGTTCTCCCGCTGGCACTGGGTGAAACGGACTCCATAGTGATTCTACCTGGCAGCTATCTTTTCCCCTGGGGCGTGGAGCCATTAAGGTAGAAATAAAAGTGACTGTTCTAGTGGAGCATGTTGCTCAGGCCCTGAATCAAACCAGGCAGGCCTTGACCCTCCTGGTGGGTAAAGTCACCCAGATGAGAAAGGTAGCATGGCCTTTGATCTCCTCCCTGCAGCTCAAGGAAGCACATGCACAGTCATGCATACTGAATGTTGCGTATATATACCTGATCACCAGGAGGATATTTCCTCTGTATTGAAGGAAGTTGCTAGCAAGGCACAGACCATCCAACATCAACTGGAGAGCCACTACAGCAATGGTGGGAATGTCTCTCGTCCTCCTGGCGTTGGACCCTTTTAGTGTTAGGAACTACTGGTTGTGGTGTGGTAATACTGTGCTATTCCCTGTATTGTCATTGTGGCCTTTGCTCCCAAGGGGCTTCCCTATGGGCCCGTGTGTTGGGGATGGAATGTAAGGGAAATTGCATTTGTATAGGCAACAGCTTTGTTAGGCCAAACTAAGATGACTGCCACAGTGTTTTTTCTGGTCCAGCCCCTGTGATTAGCTGGCCTTTCAGGGAAGCATGAGTCAGCATACTCATGTAACCAAGGTGTTATCTCCTGTGTGAACCCATGCGATCATGCTTTCCCATGGCATGTTGCACTATTATTCAGAGCCATATATAAGTGCTCGCCATGTTCTCGGCCATGCTTTTTGCCACTGCTGTATCCCCCCCAACAATATAGAGCATGTCTCACCTGCCTGCTGACACTCACCTTGTCTTCCAATTCCCAGAGCCTGTGCCAGAGCACATGCTAGCTAGCCACAGAGCATCTTCCTCACAGCATGAAGCACATTCCTCTAAATTTGTACAATGTTTGGTAATAACCTGTTTGATTATCTCTTCCCTCTACTGCATGTTGTGCTACTTGAGAATATAGCTTTGCCTTTTATTTATTTAGTCATGTGTGGTATGCTTCCAGAATATTACATTGCTGTTACCTAGTAGGTATTCAATAAGTTTCTTAATTATAATAAATATTTAGTCAGGAACATGAAGTTCTTTATATTTTGAGATATTTTACACCTGCTTGTTATAGCCATGAGTGCTTTTTGTCTTTTGACAGAAATGTACCTTCCAAGCCTGAAATATTATGGGTAAAGTATGATGAGGGGAAGAAAACCAGAAAAGAGAACCAGCATGGCTCACCATGATCACAAGGCTCTTGGTAATTGACTACATCAAGACTCTAATCCAAGGCTACTTAGAATAAATCCAGTTATCTTCCCACTGGGTCCCAGCTGCTTCCTTTTATTTTTTAATACTATTACTCTAATTTTTCTCCTTACTACTAAAGAATCTAGCATAGGTATTTTATTTATCTACATCTCTAAAGGCACAGCAACTTAGTAGCAATCCTAGATAGCTAGTTTTACTATTTACACCTTAAATTTCTACTTACAATGAGTCCATTGCAACCTTTTCTGGAGGTCCTCAGAGACATCCCCTATCATCATCTTATCATTTTATTTTGGGGCAGATGTTCAATCTGGCATCTTCCCCAGCTGCAATCATTGCGCATAATGCCAAAGCTCCTTGATTGGTTTAAAAACACTTTCCTGTCTACAAATAGGGAGACAGTTTATGGTTTCTGATGGCACATTTCAAGTGATACCACTTAATTCATCAGCAGTTCTCAGTGTCTTGGTTGTTTCATATTGATCTTTAAAAATAGACTTCCTGATGTTGCAAACTAAGAAGTAGTCCTAAAGAAAAGAAGATTAAAAGCATGGGTGGTGCAATGTAGATACCAGGCATCCTATTACACTAACTATGAATATTAAAGTCAATGTGTTAGAGAAAAACTTAGATGTGTTGGCCTTAAGAAATTAGGTAACCCCTAGTAAACAAAGCTGTCTACTGTTATTGTTGTTGATTCTGATTTTTCTAACTGCTCTTAATTAGAAAAAAGTAATTTCTTGGCAGTAGTTATAATTTTCATGATCTATAAGAAAAATTATTTAAAGAATGTTTATATAGTAATTCTCACATGGATTATCTTATGCTAAATTAATAAAAATTACTCCAAATAAATTTTATGTGATAAATGTCATTTACCTGAAGCCTTTGTCAATTTCTCAAATAGTGTTTTTCAGTGGTCTTATTTTTAATAAAATGTATAATCTGTCTTTATCAGAAATATTTTCCCTAATTTTATTTCCATATGATTGCTTTTATTATTATATTTTTTATTTAACATTTATTTACTACCCATTGATCAAGTCCATTCAACAAAACAAAGTTTTTCCGATTCTCCATTGAATTTGACTCTGGTCAATTTCTGCTTTCCCACCTTCTGAGACAAATAAAAAGCACCTAAAAACTTCAATTGTCATTGATAAATTCTGAAAGTGGGGTGACTTTGAAAGGATCTTTTACATGAAAATCATAAAGAAAACATAATTAGTCTCAGAAAAATCCTTCTAGCTTATAGGGCTTTGTTCACTTTGTTCCCTTGTTATAAATTGTTATTTTTCTGTAGATTTTAAAAACAATCTATGAAACAATCTAGATTGTTTTAAAAACAATCTAGAAAAATCTAATGGACTGACTCTAAATATATTTGTACTGTCCTATTTAAAGATATTTTAAATAATTTTAGCAGTATTTGTACCACAGAGTGTCCAAGATATATCAGAAAGGAAGAATGAGGTAAGTGTTTCTCAAAGTGACAGTTATAAGTGACTAAGACATAGGGAGATGAATCACTTGGTCATCATATTGATCTCAATTCTTGGAGGACATAGATCATAAATTTGAAGGAGAAAGGCAATGCTTTTCTACAAATAGTGCCTAAAGTCCTTAAAATGTTTCTTGAAATAAATGGGACACAAAAGAGGTTGCTTTATCCTAAAACAATCTCACATGTTGGCAGATTTCTGAATTCCTGAGACTTGACTATCCTCTTAGATCAGAGGGGCTAGACAATGAGGTATTCACTAGATAAAGAATCAGAGGTTATAGATTTGAAAAGAAGCCTTGTCTCTTATCAACTTATTGACTTTGAGCAAGTCACTTAACCTCTCTAAGGGTTAATTGTCATATTATATTGTCTAGGAATGACGTGTATATATGGGCATAAGCCAAGAGTGCTTTGTAAGTAGTGAACAGCTTTACTGCTGTATTCAAAAGAGGGGCCAGTCGTTAGGTGATAGTTATTTATTCAACCCACAATGCTATGTTTTCAAGTATTACACCAAGGTGGAGGAACCTGAGATACATAAAACCCAATCCTCTAATTTCAAGAAATGCATAGTCCAGAAAAGGTTTTAGATTCAGCTCATTGTGGCACACAGATTTATTTTGTCTGCTAGCATAGTTTATTTAAAATTTGAATAGGAAGGTATTTTAATATACTCTCCAATTATCCACATGCTCAACCTTTGCTTTTCTTCTTACGTTAACCTGCTTTAGTCAAACATGACATGTGTACCTGTCTCCCAAAGGCCATACAGCATAGGTACTCCTTCCCTTAGCTAAATGAATATTCTAGTATGTCTTCCTTATTTACATTGCTGTTTGATTGTAAACCTATATTCAAGAATGTATTTCTCTATGCAAGGTATTGGAATAACATTCATAAGAATTCAGACATTCTTATATGTATATTTCTCCCAGAAAAGTTTTCTTTTTTTCATTTATCTTCTAGGCCATGTATATCTCTAAATATTTCTTGGATTTGCCTTGTTACATTATGTGGTTTGGCCAAAATACAGCTGTGCCATACAGAATACACTTCTCTCACCTCATTTTGAGGCTTCTACTTCCCTCAAACTCAACAAAGCAATTGAGATCTTACTAGTAAACTATTCTAAATCTTGGTTAATTGCTCCCTTTTCTGAATTTCTGTAACATTTCTGATGCCTATACCACTCATTTGGGAATGTAACCAGATATAGAAACATTTCTATAGCTATTTCATGTCAGCATATCTTTCTAAAACCACATTGTTTATTAATATTTTTTAAAAGCATAAATTGGGTCTTAAATTCTCATTTCCAGACCTTCTCTCGGTGAAATCTTGCTGAAATAAATTGACAAATAAGCAGTGAAGGATTACATATTTCAATATGTGAACTCCAATATATAGGTCTAATTATATTTATGGCATAATTTTATAAAATATAAAAACAAATATAGCAAAAATTATTTTTAATTCTCAGAATCAAGCTAATAGTAACTTGTCTACATCCTAAATCCTTAAATGCAAGTGCACAGAAACAACAAACAAAACACAAGCCCCAAACTTCTTCCTTAGTAATCAATTTAATGATTTACAATAGCAATTAAAATAATATTATTTTTGGTGCTATATTATGCATTTGTTTTCATAGAACACTGTCCTTATCTCTGATGCTCTTAATAACCTCTTGATTTTATATATAAACTAATTTTCTTAAGGCTAAGTGTCTTTATATAATCATGCCTTAAATTTCTCTGCAAATAAGCCCTGTTGTGAGAAATCGTATGAAAACCTAGAGACTATTACCTTAATAGTTTCAAATAATACATAGCTATGTAGTCTGCTGCTCTCTGATTTTCCATGGAATTCCTAAGAGACTACAGTGCATTACTTTGATGTGCAATACTTTAGGACTACATTTGACCATGCTTAGGTCAGTTTTCCTTTGTGGTTTTGTACTAACCTTTTTATGTGCACATTCATTTTCCTTTCATTTTCGTTAATGGCCCACTGCATGCTGGTCATTCTCAAAATGACATCCAAGTAGCAAAATATGGATTTGGGGTGTATTTTTTGTAATCCCCCTCTAATGCAGTAATCTTTTATGTGTAATTAAAAAGAGTTACCAGAAAATAAAGATTGTTATTGAAAGAAGATTGGATCTCAAATCAGAAAATAAAAATTCAGCTTCAGTTTTGTCAGTTAATAACTATATGACTTTGGTTGATTCTGGTAATTTTTTTAAACTTAATTTTCTTGTTCATATAATGGAATAATAATAAATGTTATCACCCTCTAAGTGTCATTGAGAGGAGCAAATGAAATATTTTAAGTGAAGAGGTTTGCGAATTTTTAGCATTACGAAAAATGTACATAGTATGACTCCTAAGCATGAAGAAAAATGACTAAAGCCTTATATTTGGCACCATCTATTCTTGTACATCCACAGGATGAGCCACATAGAATAAGGGTTAAGTATACTGACTGAGGTATAGGATTATGCAGAGTCAAAATGTAGTTCTGAATACACACACAAGAAAAGCCAAAGTCAGGCATTTGAATGGTGAACGTGTAAGAACAAAGAACACTTGAAAATAAGTTCAAAACTAGAAAATTCCATGTGGAGAAAGCAACAGATGAGATGGAAACACTAAATGATACAATGGTGATTGTTATAATTCTAACCTAAATGTTCAATCAGTGCTCAAAATTCAGGGAGTCTATTTAAACAAATGGAACAAATAATCAGCAAAGAGCTAAGAGCTATTCAACGGGTAGTAAGTAGTCAAGGCAAGCAGATTGGCAGCTGGCATTCATGGGTGGTCAGGTAAAAATTCAATCTAGTCATAGTAGTATTAGAGTTGATTAGAAAATGGCCAGTTATTAGAATGACTGGTTAATCAATGAGAAAGAAAATAGAAAAGAAGTATTCTTTATTTTGTGTGTGCGTGGTTTTTTTTTAATATAGTGTAGTGGTTAAAAACAATGATGACTAAAAGATAAATAATGTAACCAAAATCTCTTATTGATCAAGCCACAGGCATATTTGATATTTGGTCATGTAGCAATAGCCAAAGGCATCTTTTTATCACTTACTAGCCACACTCTCTAAATTCAGGCTGGTACTCGTATCTTTCCAGATGAGACCAAAGGTGACATTGATAGGCTAAACTACTAGTATTAGAAGAGATTCATTCATTGCCATTGTATTTTTTGTTATTAGTGAACTTACCGTATAATAAGTGACAAATTAATCTGAGAAGCATGCAAGGTTATAAAATTAAAACTGTCATAAGTGCTATATCAAAGAGTGGGTGGCACTATTAAGATGCTATATTGGGCATTTACTCTTTTGTGTATGCGAGGGATGTTACCCTGACAAAGTAAATAGCTAAATTGAAGTATAAGGAAGAAAGTTAGACATTAAGTGGTGGGGAAGATAAAACAGGAAAGAAGCGGTCAGGTGAAGAGTAGTATAGATTCATTTAAAGGTTAGTAAGTCTAGAGAACTGAAAGCAGCTGGAAGCAAGGAGAAAATGCAGCTATAAAAGTAAGTAGGATCAGTCAAGGCCTTATTTGTAATTCCTGTCAAATATTTTGGTCCTATGAGTAATAGCAAGTTTGTAGGTTTTGAAGTAAGAGGTGACATATCTAAACCTACAATTCATAAAGATTTGTAGCTGCAGTGTGAGGAAGACATTTAATGGTGCAATATTGGATATGAGGAGAATGGCTGAGGATGATTGCAGCAGGCAGAGGATGATACGATACGGACTAGGGCAACAGTAGTGGGGATGGAGAGAAGATTGACTTGAAAAATATTTAGAAGATAAAATCAATCATAGTGCTGAACTCCATATTGGAGGAAAGAAAAAGGTAACATCTCAAATAACTTCTAAATTTCTGGCTTAGATGTTTATGCTATAAACATTGGAAGAGAACCAAAATTTTGAGTGGGGGACAATACCGAGTTCAGAAATGTTAACTTGTAGGTGCCTTTGAGACATCCAAATAGGGATACTGGAACCCTAGTTGAGATGAAGTTCTTGAGTCTAGAAATTTCATGACTGTAAGTATAAATCTGTACATTATTTGCATAGATTTTGTAGTAGAGTTGTTTAACATTCAACCCTATTTTAATTTGGTGATCACTTTGTGAGAATTTTCTCAACAGCATGTTGCTGACAAACCAAAAAGTTAGACTTACTCAGAGTTGGGGTTTGGCTGGATATAGGTGACAAAAATAGCAAAAGGGGTCAGCTAATTGAAAGTATTGTCAAATGTATACATGAATAGCAGACTCTAACTTAATATAAAGATATTTGAAATCAGGAAAGAAGGAAAGGTGGTCAGTGGACTTAAGATGCCAATGAGGTCACATATAAAATAAGCTGGAATGGGAGAAGTTTGTGATCAGAATCTGATATGTTTTAATTACTAGTTGAAAATGGGATAGTGCCAGATGGCAGCAAGGTACTCTATCAGAATGAATGGGGTGGTGGAGTGGAAAAGAAACTCATTGGCAGTGAGGTCAGGGAGCTGAGAAGCTTGTATGTTGAACACTCCATGTCCTCAAAGCAATGATGAAGAGGAAAGATGAAGGAATGCAGAAATAAAGACATAACAACTCACATGCTATTTCCTTGCTTAAGAACATTGAAGAATCAAGAGCACACGCTGTTCCAAGAGCTTAAAAGAGACTATCACAATAAACACTTTGAGTTCTTTCGGTTTTGGAGTTCAGTGCCAGATACTTGTATATCAGGACCTAGTGCTTTTGGAAGGAGAAACTTCAAGATGGCCAACTAGATGCATCTGATAATTGCCTCTTCCACAGAGAGAAACGAAAATAGCAAGTAGATAATCACACTTTGAAGAGGCTGTTTAAGAGATAACACTGGAATTCAATACAGAAGTGACAGGAAACACCTAAAGTAAGGAAGGAGTGGGAAATGAGGCAGCCTGTTCCACAGGAATTGGGCTGGGAATATGGAGAGGTTCCCTAATGTGGGGAATGGGTAATTGAGAGA
The DNA here is from genome assembly GCA_008086735.1 of Cheirogaleus medius. Taxonomy (NCBI): domain Eukaryota; kingdom Metazoa; phylum Chordata; class Mammalia; order Primates; family Cheirogaleidae; genus Cheirogaleus; species Cheirogaleus medius. Next base: position 895,866 of record VBSM01002616.1, on the reverse strand, counting down.
CTCCCAGCTGTCCACATTCCCACCTCAGACTCCTACAATCCTAGCCATGGGAGAGCTCTTGATCCTTGCAGAATAAGAGACTAATATATGGAGTTCTTCAGAAACTAGGCAAAGGCATTGCTCTGAAAGAGAGCTCACTCTGGGTCCTACAAACCTCAGTCTTAATCAGCTGAAGCACAGTGTCATTTTGAGAGCTTAGCCCATACTGGACTATGTCCTGCCCTGCCACTGGGGCTGAGGTGGGAGCCAGGAGCAGAGACCCTATGCCTTCCAGCAGAGGCCAGCCAAATATGTTCATGCACCCTGAGGACAAATTCCACTGCCTGCAACCATTACCATTGCAGACTGCTGTGGATCAAGGTGCAAATAAAACTCGTGTCCCACAGCTGCCTGCTTACAGCTACTCCCAGGATAAACAAACCCAACCTTCCCACTAACAGAGCCATAGTGCAGCCTCTGCCACCGCCATCTAAGCATTCTGCTGGTCACTTGGGGATCACCCTGCCCCTGCCTACCACAGTCATCCTTGACATGCACCACCAGGGGGCCTGAGGTTACCACATGGCCTGGGTCCACCCCCTCTCCACCATAGTCTACTGTGTAAGGTCCTGAAGATTTCCCAAGCTAGACTATCAGCAATAACATCTGAGCACTTCTCCTGGGGTCTGAAGTCAGGCCCACTGAACTTGCTACTATGACCACAACCTACCTGCATGCACCACCTGCAGGTCTGGGGACTGACCTGCACAACCTATATCAGTCACTGCCAGCACTGACACAGATCACTTGGGTCCCAGAGAGTTGTCCCATCACTGCTGCTGCCATTGCTCATGCCACACCTACTGCCTAGGGGCTAGAGAACCACCTACCAACCTAGCCAAACACAGCCATTCCCGGCACCCAAACTAGCCACCTGGAGGCCCAAGAATTGGCCTGCCTGGACCTACTAACACCAGTGCTAGTGTACACCACACTGGGGCCCAAGGATAGGCATACTCAGCCCGCCACTGTCATCACTGGAGCCTGAAGACTGGTCTACTTGGTGTTCCAGTCCCCAGGAAAGCAAGAGCACCCTAAGCCACTAAGGAAATCATAGCCATCACTGACGCTATTTATAGCCAAAGAGATCATACAGAGACTACACTATTGCACATACCCAGAATCAAAGCCAAAGTGATCTCTCCAACTAACACCATAGGTACATCTTCAGGAAAATGTCCTCCCTACCAAAGCAAATCCAAAAAATTGGAAGAAGCTACTGTTGCACCAGATGTGCAGATATCAATATAAGACATAGAAAACATGAAAAAGCAGGGAAATATGATACCTCCAAATGAACACAATAATTTATCAGTAACAGATCCCAATAAAAAAAAGAATCACAGAGTTTCCAGAAAAAAAATTCAAATTGTTGATTCTAAACATGCTCATTGAGATACGTAAGAATTCCAGAAAACAATACAAAGAAGTCAGAAAAACAATTCAGGATATGAATGAGAAATTTACCAAAGAGATAGATACTATGAAAAAGAACCAAGCAGGTGGTAGGTTCCCTAAATACCTTCACTTCATCATTACATGGTCTATGCCTGTAACAAAATTTCACATGTCCCCTGTAAATATGTAGAAATATAATGCACAATTTTTTTTAATTTGAAAAAATAATCTAGGGCTTTTGGATATTTCATTTTATAGCTGACATTAAACTCATTTCTCCAATTACCAAACACACACTCTCTCCAGAAAATATAGCACAGAAAAATATCTATTTTGACAGTTTTGATCATTAGGAAACAATGAAGACAGTCACAAGATATTTCCTAGTAGGCTCTTGGACAGAGAAAGGAAATGTAATTAAGATGTTGACTAATTTAATGACGTGCAATCTCCAGAGCATATCTACTTTTACTGCTGTTGCTATTTCCAGATCCTGTTTTCCAGCCAGCAATTTTTTCATGAGTTGTGATATTCACTTGAAACCTTAATCATTCTCAGAAATCGAGCTCTAAAATGGAAACTAGGGCTTTTCCCTCCATCTGAAACTCACTTAAAAAAAATTTGGAGGACAAAGCAAGAGAAATGTTAAAGAATAATGTTATAGATTTTTGTTTTAAGGCATTGGCCATCTAATCTTTCCCTGTGAAAACTTTAGTGCTAAATTTTCAGGTCCCGGATTAAAATACTAGTTAGATACAAAATATGACCTAGGTAAGAATCTCTAATAAGAATGATGGCATCATAAAATGAGTTGCTGGCAGCATCTAAAATAAGATAACTACAAATTAAGTGGAGAGAAAATTTGTCATACCCAAAACTCTAATTTGAAAAGTTCTATTAATTAATGTTCAGTTTGTGGTTAATGTCATTTCAATAAATTTACTTGACAACTTCTATTTTTACCTAATACTGTGTATACATTTCTACCTTTGTCCCTGGCTTTAAAACACAATCCTCATTCAGTCCCTAATTATTTGCTTCCTCAGCTTTGTCTCTACTGGTTTCCTGGCTCTACCTTTGTCCCTAAGCAGTCTACCTCATAATATTCTCCAAAATGCCTTCTCAATTTTGCAAATGCTTCCTTTCCCCAAAGTGAAGTGAGATACAGCGGTTGATCCCATCCCACCATTAATTTCCAAGCTGTAGTAGTCAGAATAATGTCCCTGCCTTCATATGTCTATATGATATGATGTCTATATGATAATGTCTATATGATGTCTATATGATAATGCCAGGAATCTGGGAATATGTTATGTTACAAGGCACAGGGGAATTAAGTTTGTGAATGGAATTAATTTGTTAATCAGCTGATCTTAAAATGGAGTTTATTTTGGATGGTCCAAGTGGATCCAACGTAATTATAAAAATCCATAAAAGTAAAAGAAGGAGGCAGAAGAGGGTTTAGGGTCAGAGGTATTTGAAGATGCTGCACTGCTTGATTTGAGGATAGAGGAAGGGACTTTGAGCCAAAGAATGCAGGTGGATTCTAGATGCTGGAAAATATGAGGAAGAGAATTTTCTCCTAGAACTCCTAGAGGAAATGCACCCCTGCCAATACCTTGACTTTAGCCCAGCAAGGCCCGCTTTGGCTTCTAACCTACAGAATAGGGATGTAATAAATGTGTGTTGTTTGTAGCCACTAAGTTTGCAAAAAGAACAATAGAAAATTAATACACAGGCTTTTCCTCATGAGTCTATCAGCAATTTTCTGCCTCAGGATCCTCATCTTCATCAACAACTTGCCTCAATTCTCTATTCACATCAATGACTAGCATCGTTGGTAAACTCCAGTTAGTTTAATGCATAGTACTTAGGATTTTTCATTACTCAGTGGCAATATCATAATTTCAAAGAAATAAAAAGTGCTCCTATGAAAGAAACACTGGAAAACTCTGCATGAGAAAAGATGGGGGCCTCCAGTAGCACTGCAGAGAAGAGTCACTTCCATCAACCTCTGCCAATGTCATTCCCCAGGATATATTGTCTGAGGGACTGTTTTTCCCCTATTCCCAGATTTTCTTCTCTCAGTTTACCAGATCCATTCAGAATCAAACTCAATTGATTATATTTTTCTGAATGCCTCTAAGTCGGTTTCTAGGATACATCCTAGGTCTGTAATGTACTTTATTCTTATTGTTGCTTATTAAAACAGTCTTTTCTTGCAAGGCATTCTACAATAAATTAGAAGAAGCACATGGATCTTCTAATTTTTCTAAATGAATAACAATCTAAGGAGTATATGACTTCATTCACTTCTCATAATAATGATCTGAATCATTGTTATTTGCCTAACTACTACTAATTGTGGAGAAAATACATCTGAAGAAGAGAAAATCTGAATTGTAAGATAAAGTACAAAGTTTTATTTTTTTATTTTATTTTATTTTTTTAAGTACAAAGTTTTAAATTTATGTCATTCAACTCAGTATAACTTTCGGTTATCAAGTATTATACTATTTTTCTAAAAAACAAAAAGTCAAGGTTATGAATAGACTACCAATGTTTTTATATCTGGATATGCTTCCAGAGTGTGCAAAAGGAGTTTTGTAAAAAAAAGGTAAATATCAGTGTAGAATGTTGGTTACTCAATTTTCTAATCATCTTTTTTTCTCTTTCTGAAAAGGTAGAAAATTAAGTTTTTATGCCCAGAGAAGGTAATTTTGAAATAAATGAGCAACATATTGATTAAGTTATGAAACTGATGTATATTGTGCATATTTCACATATTTGTCCATATTTACTCTTTTTATACTAGATTGTAGCATCTACAGGTAGAAACTCTGAGTTATGGAATATAGATAAGGATTTGATGGATGAATCCCTTTCAAATTAGCAGTGATAATGATCCTACTTATCATGTTTTTCATCTTTGAACTACCAAGCCCTGAATTCTCAAGCAAAATATTATAATTAGAAAACAGAGCCATTGTAACCAGATTATCTTGAAGGACTATCACAAAAAGCATTAATCTGATTGTGTACCTCAGAAAATAATTTCAAAATCTAGTTGAAAAAATTAATATATTGATAATCCAGCTAGAAAATGGGCATTTGGAGAATATCCTTTCTGTGAAAATGAAATGTCATGCTGGAGTTTCTAGAAAACATGAGGAATGGCAAAAACAATACTGAAATAACAATAATAATTATAATTATCATTTTTTAATTACTGCCACCAAGAATAAAAGATATTCCTTAGAATAACATCGATTCAGAAAGGTTTTGAAATAAAGAGGTTTTTTTGTTTTTTGTTTTTCTGGTCTGGCAGTCATTGAAAAAAAATAACATGTTGGAGAGTCAGGATTAAGTAAACTCAGATCAAATCAAAAACCAACAAAGCCTTTCCAAAACATTCACAATCTCTTGTTTTCAACTTATCTTCTGGAAAGTTCAAGCAAATAATCTCAGCATTATTCTGTTTGTAGAAAACTGCTATCCACTTATAATAGTTACACATTGAAAAATATGGCAAAATAAGATGACTTACCTGTAATTACCTAAAGTAAACTTTCTACTATATTAATAATAGTTTTAACAGTATAGCTAGACATAAGAAAGAGAAAGTGTGGGTGGGGGGAGAGCAAAAGAGAGAGAGAGAAATGTATGTGAATATTTTGGCTGAATAGAAGTGGGTCATAGCAGAGTCCAAAAGTTAGGCATTTCATCCTATACATAAATAACTCCACTGTGCATAAATTTTTCAACAGAAATATTTGATGCCCAATTACCTCATCTAACTAGCCACATAAAACAATATCCTTCATATTCTGTTTGTGAAAATGAATGTCGTCATGTAAGGCTCACAAATTTGCCATTCTAAGTCATTAAAAAATTTACATCAGAATTGAATGGCCCTCAAATCCTTTGAATTTTAAATAACCTCAATTGCTAGATTATTAATTTATTTATGAAATCTCCTACGCTTCAAGAAAAATTTGACAAATTTGCTGTTGTCCACAGAATTATAAAACAAATAAAACAAATTTTCTTCCGTATTACATGTTCAACATAAATTTGGGGCAATTTTCTTTACTGCTATCTCTACACATTTTTCATAGTCTCCAAACCAGAAAAATATTTAAGGGAAAAGAAGCAAAACAAGAATAATTTGGATCTAAAAATCAAATCACTAAATTATAAAATAAGGAAACTCTGACTTTTATCCAATGTGCTCCAGAAAACTCTGAATTTTTATTCAATTATGCTCCAGAAATATCTATCTCCTTAATATGAAAAAGGATTTAGAGTATGATCTTTAAATATAATATTTCATTTTTTCTGTATGTTATATATTTTCCTGACTAGGTTAGAACATTAGTGTTACTTTAATTGTTTTGTCAGTTGATTGTGATACAAAAATGGATGTTTAAAAGATAAAGGAGTTGTGATTATTTTAACAGAACCAATTTGAGAATTTTTTATTTGATCCTTAGAGTTTTAAAATAACTAATCTAGAGCATCAGTTTAATGTAGAAAACAGTCTTTATCTATTTTGTTCACTGCTTCATCCAATGCACTTAGAAGGGTACCTGTAAAATTATAATCAATCGATAAATATTTTTACCATACTAAGCAAAATTTGCAGAAAATCACCATTCATTTCCCTTATTGTTGGACATCAGTGTTTCAAAGTTTATTCGTTCTATTCAAACTTATATAAATAAAATGTACTACTTATATAAAATCATAATAAAATATAATAGATGTCTGGAATAGTTCTTGGATTTTTTTCTAACTTTTTATTTTAATATGATATGTCAGAGATTGAAAATATAATATTTACAGTATATATTCCATATTACATTCAAATTTCTTCCCAATCTTAATTTCAGTTCTAGCTATTGTAGTAAATAGCAATAGGTTTATAAAAGAAAGAATTTTCTAAAATTGAAATTTTAAAAGATAAAGGTCTTTAAATTTTACCTTTATAAAAACAACATAATTGAACTTTGTATTTAGCTCTCCTTGTATATAGAAAAGATTTTGCTTCTGGCTCAGGTTTATACCAGCCATTTATTCCCACTGATGCCAGGAAAATAGGAGATCTGATTCTTTAGTGAATATTGCTTTTCCAAACAAAACAACACTTAATCTAAGGCATCTGGTTCCTTCATGTTTTGTTCTGTTTCAGAATAAATATATTACAGCTTGATAATAAACCTCAAATTAAAACTAAAATGGCTCTTTGAAAAATGTTTTCTTAAAAATTATACCCGTTTTGATCACTGATATTTAATGCAGAAACTCTATATGGTATTACGTAAGCCCAAAGTTTATTCATATTAGTATTTATAATTCCACTGCTCCAGTGGAATTCTAGATAAAAGAGAGTGGGTACATGTTTTATTATTACTTTTAAAAAACACTTTATTGATGAGGGAGCAAGATGGTGGACCAGAGACACTATCAGCCAGAGCATCTCTGTAAGAAAGAGAAGTTTTAGATGAAAGAAAAAACAAACAGATAGACAAACATAGATCGAGTAAGGGTCTGAAGGAAGGATGCATGAAGCCACAGGAGATTCCACAGGAAGAGGTGGTGGAGCAGAGCTAGAAGGAGAAAACCACTGGTGGAGATTAAGCCCTGAGAGGCTTCAAAACCAGAGAGAAGGGTAGGTGGAACGGTTAACTTCCCCCTCCTTCCCATCTGGGACTGTTTGTGGGCTCCCAAGCTGCTGGAGAGACCTTCTGCCAACACAAGCACACAGACTGTTGCCACTAGTGAGCTGGGAGCTTCTTGCAGACAAGGCACCAGGCTCTCAGCTCCCCCAGGGTGCCTCCTGCCCCACAGACCCAAGCCAGATGGCAGGCACCATATTGCTTCTCTACTCACTGGGTGCTTTTGTCTTCCCCAGGAGGCCTCAACACCTCAGGTTCCATCTTGCTCATCCCTACGCAGACATTTCCCAACTCCAGCATAGGCTGTAGGAGTCACAGGGGTCCAGTGGGTCCTGGGTGATCTTTGTGACTCCAGAGCCTGGTCATTCTGGGCAGACTGTCTCCCAGAGAAAGGGTCAGAGACAACCAGAGCATGGACTTTCCTCCACTTAGACCCTTTTTTTCCCGTTCCTCTCCCCTACCCATGGATGCTGAGAGAGACAAATGAGCCACCACATGGAGGCTTCCACAGGGAACAGGGCTCAGACCTTTCCTTTTGGGGTCCTGCATCAGACTGAGGGGTGCTAGGACTGCAAACTCCCTGCCCACTGGCCCTCCATGGTAATGCTTTCCCAATGGCTCCAGCAGAGCAGAGCATACCGCAAGGCAGAGGGATGTTGCACCAGCTTGGGCACCCTGTGGGTGACCCAGGACCAGCATCATTCTCCCTGGCATCATCAGGGATTGATTTGTGCCCAGGGGACAGGCCTGCAGGCCAGATCTCATACACTCAGTTCTCAATCACATCACCCAGAGGAACAGAGGGGACATTTGTGAATTAATCTCATGAAGTATCAGTACCTGCAGGGGCAGATCTGAGGGAAGAGCCCATGAAAGGGCTGGAATCCTGGGCAGGTAACCTCCTGGCCCATATCACAGTCATGAGGGAACTCACCTGACTTGAGGTCCTGCCTACCAGCAGAGGCCCAGGAGAAACCATGGAATAGAGAGGGGTGGAAAGAAGTGAGGTAGGCCTGCTCCAGACCACCTGATTGAGCATCTCAGGTATCCCCTGCCTCCACACCCAGACTTTCATGTTGAGTGGGGCCACCACAGCCTTTCCCTTGCAAGTTTGCTGAGAGGTGGAAAACAGACCATTGATCCCTGCTAAAAGCATTTGTGAAACTTGAGAGAAGACTCACTCAACCCAGGCACACCCAGCCTCAGTCCCCCACCCATCCCTGCTGTGGTGGAGAATAAGGACACACCTGGAAGTTCCAGGGCTCCACCCACAACCTGGGTCATTAGAGTGCTTCTCCTAAGGAATTAGAACTGGTCACAAGACCCAAAAACAACATTGTAGCTTATTCCTTCTAGCAAGCACCTCCTATTGACTGGAAGCTCAATTTGCATGCCCTTTCACTGCATTTACTGACTAGTGATACAGGTGTAGTTGATTCTCACCTGTAAGCACCACCTACATGTTCAGAGACTGAACTGGGCATGTCATTATCTAAACAAAAGAAAATCCAAAAGTAAGAAGCAACACCTGATCCAGATAAGAAGAATAAGCAAAAGAACTCCAGAAGTATGAAGAATCAAAGTGAAAGGACACTCACTTTTGTGGGTTCCCTTTTGGGAACACCAGCTCTCTAGCAATGGATACCAAGCAAAATCAGAATATTGAAATGACAGATGAAGAATTTAAAACATGGATTGAAAGGAAACACAATGAACTGCAAGATAAAATGGAAGCCCAACACAAAGAAATCACAAAAACAATGCAGGAAATGAATAAAAAATTCACTAAAGAAATTGAAATATTAGAGAAAAATCAAACAGAACTCCTGGAAATGAAAAATTCATGCAAGGTATTACAAAACACAGTGAAAATCCTTAAGAATAGGTTAGATCAGGCAGAAAAAAGAATCTCAGAGCTTGAAGACATCTTTGAATTAAACAAGTCAGTCACATAGAGCAGGGAAACAAGAAGAATGAGCAAAGCCTACAAGAAATATGGGATTATGTAAAGAGGCCTAATATAAGAATCATTGACATCTCTGAGAGTAAAGAAGAAAATAATACACAAGGGTTAGATAATTTATTTGAGGGAATAATTGGGGAAAATTTTCCTGGCCTTGCAATCTAGATATCGAGGTACAAAAAACTCAAAGGACTCCTGGGAGATTCATCACAAAAAGTCAAACACCACAGTACATAGTCATCAGACTGGCCAAAATAAACATGAAAGGGGTGTTCCTATAAGCTATAAGGCAAAAGCAGCAGGTAACTTACAAAGGAAAATCTATCAGATTAACTGTAAACTTCTCAACTGAGACTTTATAAACCAGAAGGGATAGGGGCCCCATTCTCAGTCTTCTCAAACAGAATAATGCCCAGCCTAGAATTTTGAATCCTGCAAAACTAAGTTTTGGATATGAGGGGGAAATGAAGTCTTTCTCAGACAAGCAAACACTGAGGAAATTTGTCAAGACATATCCTGTTCTGCAGGAAATACTCAGAACTACTCTATACATGGATCAGCACAATAGACATCCACTAGTATAAAATTACCCAAAAGTTAAAGGTCAAAGACCAGACACCACAATGGCTCAAGAGAGGAAACAAAGCAACAAAGTTCTACTCAACAGGATGAACAGAAGTACACCCCACTTATCAATTCTTTCAATAAATGTGAATGGCTCAAGCTCTCCAATGAAGAGACATAAACTGGCCGAATGGATAAATATATACAAACCAAGTATCTGTTGTCTTCATGAAACACAACTAACCCACAAGGACTTATTCAGACTCAAAGTGAAGAAGGGATGGAATGCAATAGCAAATAGCAAATTATCTCTCTCTGCTGATGGTATGATCTTATATCTAGAAATCCCCAAAGATCCTGCCAAGAGACTACTAGAATTGATAAGTAAATTCAGCAAAGTCTTACAAAATCAATGTACATAAATCAGTAGCATTCATATATGCCAACAATAGTCAAACTGAGAACTAAAAGATGCAATACCTTTCACAATAACAACAAAGAAAATAAAATACCTAGGAATATATTTATCTAGGGAGGTGAAAGACCTCTACAGGGAGAACTATGAAAAACTGATGAAGGAACTAGCATAGGATATAAACAGATGGAAAATCATAACCATGTTCATGGATCCGCAGAATCAACATTGTTAAAATGTCTATACTACACAAAGTGATCAACAGATTCAAAACAATCCCTATAAAAGTACCATCATTTTTCACAGTTCAAAAAAAATTACTTTTATACTTCACATGGAAGCAGAAAAGACATACATCACTAGGACTTATTCATCTTTTGTAACCAAAACTTTGTACACTCAGTTTAATATCTCCCTGTTTTGCCCTCCCCCGGCCCCTGGCAGCCACTATTCCACTCTGCTTCTGTGAGATTGACTATTTTAGATTCCTCATATAAGCAGTATCACGTAGCATTTGTCCCTCTGTGTTTGGTTTGTTTCATTTACCGTAATGTCCTCTAGGTTCATTCATGTTGCCCTGAATGACAGGATTTCCTTTTTTTTTTGTAAAGCTGAATAATATTCGTGTGTGGGGGAGTATGTTACATTTTCTTTATCCTTTCATCCATCAGTGGACATTTAGGTTGCTGCCCTATCTTGGCTATTGTGGATAATGTTGCAGTGAACATGAGAGTGCAGATATCTTTCTGACATCTTGATTTCAATTCCTTTGGATACATACACCCAGAATGGTGTTGCTCGATGATATTTTAGTTATTTTTATTTTGTTTGAGGAAACCACATACTGTTTTCCGTAATAGCTGCAGCAATTTATGTTCTGACCAACAGTATATAATGGTTGCCTTTTCTTCACACCCTTGCCAAAACTTTTTTGTGTGTTTATTTTTAGTAATAAGCATCATAATAGGTGTGAGGTGATATCTCATTGTGTTTTTGATTTGCATTTCCCTGATGATTAGTGATTTTGAGTACTTTTTCATATATCTGTTGGCCATTTGTGTGTCTTCTTTGGAGATATATCTATTCAGTTCTTTTGCCCACTTTTTAGTTGGCTTCTTTCTTTCTTTTGCTATTGAGTTGTAGGAGTTCCTTACATATTGTGAATATTAACCCTTAACTTAGTAAATGTAAAGACAGAAGCTCCATAATTAAACTATTCCTTTCCTCAAAATATTCTATTCCTCAACTAGCAACAAAGTTTTTCTTTTAGTGTTGAGAGTATTTTTTTATGGTTTATATATGTAAATATGCTGGGAAATGTGCTAAAGAAATGTATTTTATGTAGGTTTATTCAGTCACAAATATTGTAAAAGTCCATTTATCTCCTGTGTGATTTCTTTGCAGTATCAATATGATCACTGTTACCATCTGTTATTAATCAAATTAATATTGTTCAAAAATGAAATGTATATACTTTGGTCAGTTATATGGTATTTTTAAAGCTATATAATATTTTTAGCCAGTTTTTTTTTTACTTTTGTTATTTTTTGTTGTCCTTCTCTCTTGACAAAGTTATTCAATACTGAGATTAATTTTAATTTATATACCTATAGACCCTCAAACAAATAAATGTTCTCTTCCTAATTCCCTGTTCTCTTCTCTACCACTTCATATTTTGTCAGTTTATTTTTTCTGGAAAAAAAACAATTTTTGGTAATAATTTTGAAAATATATATTATCTGTTTTTTGGTCTTCCAATGCAAAGAATAGAGTTAATCATTCTCAACAATTCATAGCTCTTTTTATTTTATTTAATTTTATTTTACATATTTATCAGCTTCTAAATCCCCATATCTGTTTTCCACATAGACAATTATTCTCAAATATTTAAATTGGACCTGAAAAATATTGTATACATAGAAAACACATGACATTGTCTTGTGTGTATTTGTTTTAAACTGTGTTATACATCTCATTATTGCATTTTTCGTTTGACTAATATTTTTAAGATCCATTGATGTTTTTGTATGATATCCTATTTACTACTTCTACTGCTTTATAGTAACCAATATTTTACTTTTCCATTGGCCTAGAAATGCAACCCTAGGTTGTGTCCATTTCTCTGACACCAAAATTAATATTACAATGAAAATCTTTATACTTGTCCATCATGATGTACCTGTGTGAGATTTTCTTAGGGATCTACAACTGGATGTGATTGCATAGTGCATACATACTTACTTTTGCTAGGTAAGTCATGATTGTCCTATGGAATAGCTGTAATCATTTATACTCCTAATAGAAATGCAGGCTCTAAAAACTTCACCATGCTTGGTCATAATATGACTTGTTAAGTTTAACAACAAAGGGGCATTTCATTGTAATTTTAATTTGTACTTTTCTGATAAGGTTATAAGAATGGCTTTGTATACTTATTACTCATTCATGTTTCTCTTTCTATGAGTTACTTATTTTGCCCATTTTCAATAGACACTCCTGGGTGTTGTATGTGTGTGCGTGTGTGTGTGCATTTGTATATTTCCTTGAAAATTAAATTTTAAAATTTAAAGGTGACCATTTCAAGGAATAATCCATTTGTTAGACTTTGAATAAGGTGTCATTTCTTAAACTGAAATCTTTCATTTTAATGCAAAGTCATCATAAATTTGCATTATTATTGTCAACTACATTTTTTTGTTGTTGTTAGTTTAGAATTACCTCTTTCAAATTAAGTTTTTAATTCACTTGGAATACAATAGTGGTCTAACTATTTTTTCCATAAAATGAGTCAATTTTCTCAACTTCATCTCCTATTAAACAGTTCATTTATTTTCCAAGAACCATGTAGTAAATGGTTAAACTTTTCTTTCTTTTTTCTTTAAATTTTGTTTTTTTTATTGTTTCCTATTTCATTGGTCTCTTCTTTACCTTCTTTTTTATCTGGGTTTACTCTACCTTTAGGTCAGTGTTTTATTAATAATAATTTCTCGAATGCTTGTCTCAATTTTTTTTCTTTCTAATCTTTCTTGCTCTATGATTAATGTACTTAAAACTATAGATCTTTCTCCACGTAGAGTTTTATGTGTCTTTCACGTATAGTGTTTTCATTGTTATGTAGTTCTACATGTTTTCTAATTTGTCATATAAGATCCTCTTTCACAGAATATTTCGTAGTATACTTTTTAGGTTTCAGATGTATTAGACTTCAAGCAATTTTCTTTTTATCAATTTCATTTAATTGTATTATGTTCAAAGAAGATAGTTTTTTATATTTTTAGTCTTTGAATTTATAAAGTTTCCTTTGAAGCCTAAAATGTGATTTATTTCTATGATTGTGTTTTAAAAGAATATAAATTTATTTACTCATTCTAGTTCATATATTCTTGATTGATTGTTTCTTTTACCAGAATATAATATTTTCATTTGTCTCTTATGAAGTTTTTAAAGTCATTAAAAATTCATTTATCTGTTATTAAAATTGCTAATCCAGCTTCCTTTTAATTTATATTTGCCTGGAATATTGTTTTGCTGTACCCTTATATTCAAACCGTAGTTATTTGTCTCTTTCAAGTGAGTTTCAGACTTTTCATTGTTTTAGAAAGAATTTTCCATGTCGATTATTATTCTATCAAGACTCATTTTTGTCATCTTATATTTTCTGTCTGTTACTCTCTTTACTTATTTTAACTTCTTTTATGCCTTCCATTAGATATATAATCTTCTTATTTGAAAGTTACACATAATTTTATTTATCTAGTGATTACTCTTAACTTTCTAATACTACTTAAGCTTATACATATTTTTTGTTCCTATAAATTTCTTCAGCCTGACAATATCCATATCTTCCTCCACAACAAAGAGATGACTTAGTACATTTTTAAATTTCCTCTAGTTTCTTCCAAACCCTCCAACACCCTACCCCCTCATCATATTGTTATAATCTGTAAGTCTAGCTCTGAATTCTTTCATAAAGAAAAGTAGTTATGTAGACAGATAGATGATAGATGAATAGACAAACAGATGGATAAACAGAATATCAATCAATAAATAGGTAGATATATTTAATCCTTACATTTTTAATCATTTACTCAGTGTTACTTTTAATGTCATATGCAATATTCCTGAATTCATTTTCTGGTGTGAGCATGTCTGTGAGTACTTCTCCAAGAATATTATAAAAGAAAGTCTTTGTATGATAAACTCTGAGGCCTTACAATTAAGAACATTTGTAATTTTACTTTCATATTTAAATGATAGGTGAACTGCATAGCCAATATTGATTTGAAATGCCTTTTCTTCAAAATGTTAAAAATATTCCATTATTTTCTTCATTCAAACATACTAATAACAAATCCAATGTCATTCTGATTATTCTTCATTTGTAGATGAGCTGTTCTTCCTCTCTAGAAGTTTTTAGTGGATTTTTCCACCATCTTTTAGTTTGGAATTCTCTGGGACATTTCAGTCTGAGATATTTAATTTATCTTTATTTTTGAGACAGCCTAGTCATTACTTATGCAAATATTTTTATCTCTCAGTTTTTTTTTTCTCCCACAGGGACTCCCACAAATGCTGAAAATTCTACTTTTATTTTTGAAATCTCTTATTTTTTACTTATATTTTCTATTTCCTTATTGCTTTTGATACCAGCTAGGAAATTTACTAAAACTTCATCTTCCATCCTATTTATTTTTGGTGCTATTCACTTTTCTATACAAAAATGTATAGAAAATTTTATGTCTGCATTTTACCTTTAACACTTGTCCTACCCAGATTCTCTTATGGATGGGTATGTGCCTGAGACACAAGGTAGAGGCAGGACCACAAGAATTGCAATGGAGGTCAGGCACCTCCCTAGATTCATGCCTGCCTGGGAATCATTCCAGGCTTTGGTCTTTACTAGGAGCTCCTTCCACAGTGATTGTCATCTAGCCCTCAGGTGTGGATGGAGAAGACTAGGAGGCATAGGGACAGTTGGGAACTGATGGGTCTGCTTGAATCTATTTTTATATTTTCACTACTCGGCAAGGCTTGATCTCCACCCTGTAGCTGTCCCTTCATCACTGGCCAGTGCCAATTGGCACTGCTGGTTTCTGCCTCTCATTTGCAAAGGAGCAAGCAGGGATCTTCCCAGAAGAAGAAAATGACCATCTAGTAAAAACTTTCTTCCCCAGCAGGACTTCTATCCATGGCCTCCTTGGTTGTCAATTTCTCCAACCACCAACACCCAAACAGCTTCTGTATCGACAGATGTTTCAAACTGTCTGTATAAGGTATAAGACCCAGCAGTTTTCCTCTTTGCATCTGTGGTATCCCTGACGTTGGGACTGGGAAAAAGAGATGACAAGCTATGTTTTTCACCCTCTTTTTAGAAGCCAAAGTTAGATTTGACTGCTTTGAGTCTCTTTTTCTCTTCATTCACTTTTATCAACTCTCTGTAAAAGAAGTAAGATAAGTATACAGACGTAAAATTATGTTTTGAAATAACTATTCTTTCTCTAAAAACTTTCAGAGAAGCAGTAATATTGCCTGGGCTGAGGCTCGGGCATGTGTTGAAGGTCAGAGGGATATTGCATGCATCATTAAGTAATTGTTTAGTGTTTTAAAATGTCGATAGATATACTGATGTGAGAATGGTGAAGATCATGAATGGAGTGAGGCTCAGAGAAAGAATAATTTTCAGGGATGATTTTGCATACATAATTGGTAGAAAATATTTAAAAGTATTTTTCCATTACTGATTTCATGAGATTGAGTCAAAGTTGCTGCATTCAAATGTCCTAATTCTATGTGAATCTTGTATATTAACGTGTCTCATATTTACGTTTTGCCTACTATTAGCCAAGCATTGCAACATGCTTCTGCTTCTCATTTAGGAAAGTGTTTTCATATGCATTGTTCTATTTGATTCTTCAGCCTCACAAAATGTAAAATCACTTACCCAAAGACCTAGGTCTTCTGCTTCCAAGAGCTTAAAGGTTTTCCCAGACTATAGCTGTTTTTTCTCAGAGCAGAGTTAACCCTGAATATAATGAGGGATATAAGTTAACCAACTTCTGTATTACTCCCAGTCCCCTTGTTCTGATTCTCAGCTGCCCAAAGATCCCTTTTGAGTACAAATTCCATGGAAATGCCATGTTCACAAATTCTGACATTCACAGTCTCATGAAACCTTACCTCTCCTCCATTCCCATTGTCTTATTGGGTAAGATTTGAAAAGATTAGATTTGAAAAGTTTTTTTAATAGACAATGAATTAATTTGCCTCTCCTCTCAAAGGATATTTAGATAATTATCAGTAACCTCCAGTGCCTTAACTCAAGGAGATGAATAATGTATTTTCTGGCCCTGTGGCAGGACTAGGGGAGAAATGTGGTTTTTTTAATCATAGTGTGTGGGAGTGGCCAGAATTGGGCTTGACTGAGCTGAATCACACTGTGTAGGCAGCTCTGCCCACACAACAGGTTAGCACTCTCTCTGAGTAATCAACCTAAAGCTATAGGTATTTAGAGACTTCAAGACTCAATTTAAAAAGATAAACAAATGTCAACACTTTTAGGATCATTGAAAACCATGTAAATTTATGCATGTGTTATTTATGTACATATGTCATTTATAAACCACGTTATTATGAAATTTAATTTTCCCCAAGAGTATTTTAAAGACATATTAGTATTCTGATTTATTCTATATTGTGTATACATGTTATATGAAAAAAATTAGGTTAACTAATTAGATCAACTAAGGTCATGATTTTGAGGGGTTTTTTTTAATGAAGTTCTTAATTATGGCCTTAAATGCATCATATTATCCAGACCTCCACCTCATCCCCTCCTTTCTTCCTCTTGCTTACCCAGCTCCAGCCACACTGTATCCTTAACCCTCTTTGATTGTACCAGTTATATTTGGCATTTCTGTGTCCTCAAGCTGAAACACTCTTGCCCCAGATTTCTTCCAGAGCCAGGCCTTTCTTAACCATCCCATATACCACGGCACTCATACTATCCACTGCCTATCCTCACATCACTAACTATTTTATATCCCTTATTGTCATATGTCATAGACAGCATTTATGTATGTATTTTGTCTCTTTTCCCATTACAGTATAAATTCTATGACAATAAGGGCTTTGTTGAGTTTATTGGACTAACATGCTTAGGAAAATGATTGGTCACTCAATAATTATTTGTTAATGAATGAAACAATAAAGAATTTGTGTACCATGTACGTAAGTACAAAGGAATCATATAATTCTGAAATAATACCATAGCAACAAAAATAGCAAAATGTTTGTGAAAATGCCTTAAAGTATATAATGTCTTATATAAATAAAGGACATTACTAAAATTTTTTTCTGGCTTCTGATACTTTGTGTTGTGTCTAATTATGGCTTTTAGTAGTCCAAGATTGTGAAGGACTGAATTTTTAATCATCTGAATCATGTTTATTTGAAAATATTTAGAGATAAAACATGACAATAAAATAAACAAATATCTAAGTACATATGTGCAGGTTTCTAGATATTTCTTTCCTTCTTCACTATCAATTAAAGATCAATAATTGATTATACTTTGTAAGTGAAATTTTAGGTTATCAGATTCATTATTAGAATTATATAATAAATCTAGGTGCCAAATGTGGCTTTTAATTTCATCCCATAGGCCAAGCATGGTGCCCTAATACCTATAATCTCAGCACTGAGCTTTCAGTCTGAGGTGGGATCCTTGCTTGAGGCCAGAAGTTAGAGACCAGCCTGGGTGACATAGCAAGACACCATTACTGTAAAAATTTTAAAACAAAAAAATAATAATAACTTTATCCCATAAATCAGATGCAAAAGGTATCATGTGACTATAATTTGGCAATCAGATTAAATTTAATTTCGTTCCTTTCTTTGCCATTGTGACAAGACAGTCAACTATAGTCATTATTGAAACAATCCTCCCTTTTGATCCCTAAGATTCTATGAAGATTCCAGGGTCTTATACAGTTCAGAAAATGAAGAGTTCCTTTCCTTTTGTTCCCACTGATGGCCGAAGACATGCTTGTATTTCAAGTTGACATTTTTCGTTGGAAGAGGCAACATTTCAAGTACAACAGCAGATATCTATAGGTTGTCTAACCCAATGTCTATTTCCAAACCTATTCTCTTTTGCCTTCCTCCAACACAAGAGACTATGGACACTAGATTCAATTTACCAACCTCTATGGGTGCTTGGGTTAATCAGGTGATACAGCATGGGCAATGAGTTGAAAGATAAATTCGCTGGTATTTCTCTTTTCACCCTGGCTACTTTCCCATTCTGTTTCCTAGAACAGCAATGTGAGGCTGGAGGTACAGATGCCATATGTAAAGCAAGAGGATAAAATCTAACATGCTATGGTTGGTAGAATAAGGAAATAGCAATAGCCGTGTCCAACATTGCTCAATAGCTGAGACAATGCCAAGAACCTATAGACTAAATCTCATGTCAGAAATATAAACACCTATTTGTTTGAGAAATTTTTAAAATTCTGTCTTGAAACTTAACACATCTCTAATTGAAACACCCACCTTGGTTAAGGGAATCTTTGTCTAACATGGTATCCCTGCTGCCAAGGGTCCCACCTCACTAGGTATATCATGTATTTTCCATAGACTGTCTTTCTGGGCTATTGTGATAAAGTGAGTACTGTTGTCTGTTGCCTTCGTTCATTAAGGCTGCTATAACAAAATATCATAAACTGGGTAGCTTATAAATGACAAAAATGTATTTCAACCAGTTCCAGAGGCTGGGAAATCCAAGATCAAGGCACCAGCAGATTTGGTGTCTGGTGAGGCCTGCTTTCTGGTTTGTAGATAGTGCTTTCTAATTGTGGTCCTTGTGTGGGGGGACAGGAAACTCTCTGGTGCCTCTTTTATAAGGGCTTATTCATGAGGATGCTGCCCTCATAATTTAATCACTCCCAAAGACCCCACCTCCTAGTACCCATAATATCAGTGACTAGATTTCAACATGTGAATTTTGGAGGGACACAAAGACTTATGCCATAGCATCTTTTTTCTCTGGTAATCCTCCAAAAGCCTATCTCCTACAGAGTCTTAACAAGGTAGATCCAGAGTGGGTAGATCCAGCCTGTATCCTCTAAGCATTTTGTTTATCCTCTCCCCCTTTGGAAAGATTAAATATATTCACTAAAAATGGTCCTTCAGACCTCTAAATTGGGATCTCTTCTTAAGGGTAAGATTGAGGAAAGAATAAAGTGGAAATGTTGATGCTGATACTAAATATATTATTCATATTAATGTATCCAGTTATACTATTATAATCTCTGGGGTATTTAGTTTAGTCATCCAAAAGATCAATTTTAGATTCCAGAGTCTGTCTCAATCAATCAACTGAATGATAGACATACCCAATACATTGTTGATTAAGATAGAGAAGTAAATTCTCATGTTTCAAACTTTAAGCCCTACAATAAAAGACAATCATGAATACAACTAAAATTTCATTTGAAAACAGATTTTATCACTAGGGATAAAAGAAAATGAAAGTTCCATTTCACATCAATGTTAGCTACTTGAAATCTCCTTCAATCCAGAGATTTAAAGCATGATTTAAAAGCCTTTCATTTTGTTCAGAAATAAGCAGAATTTGTAAAAATATTAAAAATATAACCTTATTTTTTCTGGCTGAAGAGAAATATGCTGTCATTTCTTCCATCTTAAGGGGAAAAAAATCACTTAACTCCACTTCTCCCCTCTGCAATTGCTCTATTTCTCTGTTCCTCTTTGCAGAAAATCTCCTCTAAGTATTTACGTGCTGTTCCCAGTTTTCCGCCATTCCCTTAAGCCTATTTTGATTGGGCTTTCTCCTCCACAGCACCACCAAAACTGATCTTGTCAAAGTTCCCAATGACCTCCTCATTGCTAAATTCAACTGCCAGTTCTTGCAATTGATTACTCTCTCCTCCTTCTTTCATTTTATTAGTTCTAAGTTTTCAGATTCCTACACTCTCTTAGTTTTCCTTCTACCTCACTATTTGTTCATTCTCAATCTCATTTGCTGCTCTGACAAGCTCTCCTTACCTATCAATGTGGAAGTGCTCAACGAATCAGTCTTTAGATCTCTTTTTTTATTCCATCTACACACACACCCTTGATTATCTCACCCATAAAATGGCTTTAAATAGTACTTTTATGCCAATGTCTCCCAAATGTATACATCCAGCCCAGACCTCTTTTACCTAATTTCCAAGCTCATTTGTCCACCTTCTGCTCGAAACTTCCACTTGGATGTTTAATAGAAATCTCATATTTAATATATAGAGAACTAAAGAATTAAAAATTAATTTTCCTAAAAAATAAAAATAAAAAGTTAATTTATTTTCTAAGAAACAAACATATAAACACATAAAGATAATAATATACTTTTTGCATCTGGCCAGTTTCTTAAATAATTGAATCTTTCACACACTAATATACAGATTTAGAAATGATGCTATAGATTTTCTAAAATGTAATTTCTAAATTAGTTAATAACACGCTTTAAAAACATTAAATAAAGCTTGCTCTTCTCCAAACTTTGTTCTATTCTTCTTAATTCAAAGAAAAATATGACAAGTTACATTCCTCAAAGAAGAGTTAGCCTATCTTTGCACATTTTTTGTCTCAGAAAACAGCAATCCAACATCTTGTGTTACTGCTATTGTTAACAACATTGGCTACTGCTTCCCTTCTTCTCAAGCTAAATGAGGTTATGTTGTCCATTTTGCACAGGATTATGACCAAATAACCCTGTAATCATAACAACTGCTTTAACCAGTTCAGAATAGAATCTCTTGGTGTGGGAGAACTATAAAAGCAAGGTAATTGTGGGGATTTGCTAATTTTCTAAATTGTACCAACGTACCAAATGTACCAATATCACACGAAAGATGTTTAAGTCGGGGTAATCTTAGTGTGATCCTGGGGTAATCTTAGAATTTCTTCAACCTACTCTACAGAATAGAATATAAATTTTATACATACATACACACACATATATATATAATATTCAGGAACTATGCTAAAAATGTCTAATCTTATTAAATCTTTAAATTGCCAAACAGATTCTGAAAACTTCTATTCATTGTTATAAGATGTAAATATCCCAATCTCTGGAGTCTTAGTCTACAAACAATAAGAAAATCATTTGAAAGTATGTTAATGTTGATGCTGGGATGAATTTTAAAGAAAAATTCAATTCTCTTTAAAGGCAACTGGAAATGGGTTTAAAAACTCTTGCCAAAATTTTGTTCAATAATATTTACCACAAAGAAAATCAATACAAGAGAAAGAATTATAAGTTTTTAAACTATAAAAATTCTTTGTAAAAAAGTCAATAACATAATAATTATAATCATAATAGCAGTTTATATTTACTGAGCAGAATCGCTCTACCCAGTACTGTGCTAAATATATTGCATATATCATCTCCTTCAGAAATCATGACAAAATTGCAATGTAGGTATTGTTATTCTTACCAATTTGCAAGTTTTGATAAAGCATATTTTAAATTGCTTGCCAGAAGTCCTAGAGGTAGTAAAGGATGAGAACAAGATCCCAACTTAAAATTAGTGTGACTCTAAAATCCATTTTCTTTGCCATTGGTTAAATTGGCTCATCTGCAAGGCATGATAGGACCCAATTGCTTGTGCCAGTTGGAGAGAGGGGGTATCACAGGAGATGAGTTATATGAATTTCTAGCCCTAGGAACTAGCTCTGGCATAGTTGTTGAAAAAGATTAAAGAAATATATAAGGTTTAAAACACAGTAACCATAGAGTCTGTGGCAAATTGGAGTAGATGAACTGCACAGGTTAGTGGGTGAGAAGGTTCAGTCCCATGGGTGTGGCAGGGCAGCAAGGAGTCCACAGACAGTTACAAAACCTGTGCCTGCTGTATCCCAGATACTTCATTAGGCCCTGGAGATACTGAAAAAAAGGAATCAAATAAAAGAGTTAACAGTTGACCCTAGATGGGTAAGGAGCCAAATCACAAAAAAATGTCTTATATGGCAGGCTTATAAAAGGTGATGTTTTATTCTGAGATTGAGAGAGGAACGTCTGGAGGAAAATGTGGTGAGATAATAAATTTAAAAAAAATCAATCTAGATAACAGTTCAATTCAACAAATATATATATTTAGGATCTTCTGTGAGCCTGGGAGTGTGCAAGGCAGTGGAGATAGGGTAATAAATGACAGCTGGAGGACTCTAAAGGACAATGACCAGAAAAAGAGGAGGCCTAACTCAATTATTTTATGAAGTTCCTTGGTAGTAAAATGAAAAAAGATGAATGGCACCAACGTAATTTACTTCCAACTTCCTGTTAATTTAGTCATATGAGAAAGAAGGGGACTGGCCTGTTTCAAAATGGAAAGAAAGCAACTAATTTTTAATGATTTCAAATAATATTTATGATATTATTAAAAACTTCTAGAGATCAATTTCAAAAATGAAGTAGCTTGTAGATTGGTTGGGATTTCTCCCCACCCCTACCCAATCCCTATAGGCCCTTAAAGTTGATCAATTGTGACTTGCCACAACTTAAAATATGTATCAGGGAACTCTCAAGGAAAATTGCATCAAATCACTTAAAACGTATTCAAGATTCTTGCAGTAGGAGCCAAGACTATTGCGATGGGCGAGAGATTGAACTCACATAAGCTGAAAGAGAAGTAGAAGAGTTTTTAAGGGCTGAGATGAGCTAGAGGAAAAGTGAGGCCAAAGGTCTGTCAATGTGATTAGGCCATCTATGTTTAATAATAGGTACTTATTGAAGTTGACTCCTATCCTCCCACAGAAACTGGGAGACAGGAGCTCTCTCTCTTAATAATTACATTTCAAAGGTGTGGTTACCAAGTCATTGAGAAAGACATTCCTGAGCTATAAACGTGACAAGAGTTGGGAGAAGAGTTACCTTGTGGTGGGGGGGATTTACAATTGCTAGTTTTCTAAACTAAATGCTTGAAGAAAAGGCAAGTCAGGGATATACAGTAAGGAAGCAACCTATCTAAAACTTACTCAAGCCAAGGGGAACATTAAAGCCATCTTGGTCGTAACTAGTAGTTCAATGTTTTTTGATAACAATCTCATATTTAACCAGGTTTAGTTAGATATAGGATAATTCTGATGGTTGGTGTGAGGCTGTAGAAATTTATGCCTGTGGCTTTCTAATGGACTACATATGTTTAAAGTAGAAAAAGGAATTAAAAGGCTTAGGAATATTTGAATTTTAGAGTGGATTTTGTCATTGAAGACCTAGTCACCTGAAATAGAATTGTCCAGAAGACTACCTTTCACCACTGCTATGAGAAATAAATGTGTGAGGGGAGTCCCAGTATTCCTGAAGAGGTCTGTGATCACTTTTTTCTGTAGGCCAGGCCTTGCACTGGGAAATGCAGCCAATGAATTAGGAAACTTAAATGCAATGAGAGTAATTGATCCCCGGGTAGAAGGGATCAAGTGGTAGCACTCAATTGCCAAAGGCAAGGTGAATATAGACAATAGACACCATAATGGACAGCAGAGTCAAAGCAGCAATCAGAATAGTCTGACTCCTGCAGAACTATTGCATTGCCTAGTTGATTATGGTGTTCCTACAGATAAAATAGATTAGGAAGCCTACTATAGTCTTTCTTGATCTGTATAAGCAAAAAAGTTCTAGGATAAATAAACAAAAGTCTAGCCTAAATAATTAAGATAGAGGCACAACTCCTCACCCAATGCCCAGTCTTGATCTAGTTTGCAGACACAGAAACCTTTGAATGAAGGGGAGGCCAAGTCTCCTTGAGGAAGGACCCAACTGCACTATCGATAATTTATATTATTAAATTTTCTCCCTGCTTTCCCCAAAGGTTCCTGTGATCATTTACCAGGGTAACTGTGCATTGGGTAAAAAGGAAATAATCAGACCTTTTGGATAATACTGGACACTGGCTTTCAACTGATAGTAATTCCAGGAGACATAAAATGTCACTATAGTCTAACAGTCAGAATAGGGGCTTGTGGAGGTCAGGTGATTAGTGGAGTTTTAGCTCAGGTCCATTCCACAGTGAGCTCAGGTATCCATCCTTTGGGTTTTTTCCCAGGCCTATTAATAGAATGCATAATTGGAATAGATATACTCCACTTCCGGCAGAATCCCTACACTCGTTCCCTGACCTATAGAGTGAAGACTATTTTAGTGGGAGAAGTTAAGTGGAAGCCATTAGAACTGCTAGTAAACCAAAAGCAATACTGTATTCCTGGAGGAACTGCAAAGATTAATGCTATTATCAAGGACTTAAAAGATGTAGGGGTGGTGATTCCCACCACATCCTCATTTAATTCATCTATTTGATCCATGCAGAAGAAAGATGCATCTTGGAGAATCACAGTAAATTATTGCAAGTTTAACTAGGTAATAACTCCAATTGCAGTTGCTGTATTAGAGGTATTTTCACTGTTTTAGCAAATTAACATATCCTCTGGTATCTGGTATGGAGCTGTTGATCTGGAAAATATCTTTTCTTTCATCCCTATCAATAAGGCTCACCAGATGCAGTTGGTTTTCAGATGGCAAGGCCAGCAATATACCTTCGGTATACTACCTCAGGGACATACCATACTCTCCAGCCCTATGTATAATTTAGCTTTCAGGGATCTTGATCACCTTTCCCTTCCATGAGATATCACACTGGACCATTATATCAATGACATTATGCTGATTGGACCTAGTGAGTGAGAAGTAACAACTATTCTAGACTTATTAGGAAGACATTAGTATGTTAGAAAGTGGGAAATAAATATGACACAAATTCAGAGCTTTCTACCTCAGAGAAATTTCTAGAGGTCTGGTGGTGTAGGACATGTTGAAATAGCTCTTCTAAGGTGATGGATAAGGTGTTGCATCTTGCCCTTCCTACAATCAAAAAGGAGGCACAGTGCTTGGTGGGCCTCTTTGGATTTTAGACACAATATAAAATTTATTCAGATGTGTTACTCCTGCCCATTTCCTGAGTGACCTGAGAAGCTGCTAGTTTGGAGTAGGACCCAAAAAGACAAGACTTTATGACAGGTCCAGACTGCAGTGCAATTTGCTCAGCGACATGGGCCAAATGATTCAGCAGATTCAACTGTGCTTGAAGTGTCAGTAACAGATAGGGCTGCTAGAGCCTTTGGCAGGAAACTATAGGTAAATCATAACACAGACCCTTAGGATTTTGGAGCAAAGCTTTGCCATCTTCTGCAGATAACTACTTTCCTTTTAAGAAAAAAGTTGGTCTGGTACTAGGCCTTATTAACAACTGAACTGTTAAACATGGGCCACTAGGTTACCATGCAACCTGAGCTACCTCTCATGAATTGGATGGACATGGGCAGCAACATTCATCATCAAATAGAAGTGTATATAAGTGATCAGGCCTGAAGACACAAGTAAGAGATGTGAAGAAGTAGCCCAAATGCCCATGGTCCTCACACATGCTACATTGCCTTCTCTGTCTCAGCCTGCACCTATGTCCTCATGGAGAGTTCCCTACCATCAGTTGACAAAGGAAGAGAAGACTCTGGCCTGGTTTACAGATGATTCTGTGTGATATGCTGGCACCACCCAAAAGTAGATAGCTGTAGCAGTATATTCCCTTACTGAGACATCCCTAAAGGACAGTAGTGGGCAAAATCCTCCTAGTGGGCAAAACTTTGAGCAGTAAATTAATTGGCATCCTTGCTTAGAAGGAGACATGGTCAGACGTGCAATTTCATATCAATCATGGGCTCATGAACAAAGCAGCTGTGGTGGAAGAGAGGTAGGTTCTGCCTGGGCTCAACATTTGCAAGGCTTCTACCCAAATTACCATCCCTGGAATTACAGAATCCTTCATCTACTGTATGGTTTTCTGTAAAGTATTGCTTCTGATCAAGAAACTCACCTCACAACCAAAAATGTGTGCCAGTGGTCCCATGCTCATGAAATTCACTGGTCTTCTCAGGTTCCCCATCATCCTGAAACAGTTTGTGAGGAAACATTGAATGGTCTTTTGGATACTCAGTTACAGCACTAGGTAGGTGGCAGTACCTTGCAAGCCTGGAACAAGTTCTCCAGAAGGCTCTGTATGCTCTGAATCAGTGTCCAATGTATGGTACCATTTCCTATAGCCAGGGTTTGTAGGTCCAGAAATCAAGGGGTGAAAATGGGAGTGGCACCACTCACTCTTACTCCTAGTGACCAACTGGCAACATTTTTGCTTCCTTTCCCATAACCTCATGCTCTCCTGGCCTAAAGATATTATTTCTAAAAAGAGAAATGCTTCCACTAGTACACAAAACAATGATTTTACTGAAACAAAAGTTAAGACTCCTGCCCAGTCATTTTGGACCCCCATGCCTATGAATCATAAAGCAAAGAAGAGAGTTATTGTGGTGGCTAGGGTGATTGGTTCTGACTACTAAGAGGAAATTAGACTGCTCCTTCACAATGCAGGCAAGGAAGAATGTGTCTGGAACACAGAAGATTTCTTAGGGTGTTTCTTAATATTACCATGTCTAGTAATTAAGATCAGTGAAAAGCTACAATAACCCAGTCAAGAAAGTTTGGGTCACACCACTACATAAAGAACCACATACAGCTAGGACGCTTGCTGAAGACAAGGGAAATGCAGAATAAGGAGTGGAAAAAGGGAGTTATAAATACCAACTATGACCATATGACCAGTTATAGAAGTATAATTGTCACAGGTATTTCCTCATTATTTTGTTATGCATTTCTTGTGTGTTTATCTATAAATATCTTTGCTTTCTTTCCTCTCTTATTTCCTTATCATGCAACCTAACATGTATTGACTTTATATCCAGAATTTAAGTATTATTAATTTTATATCACAATATTTAAGTTATGGAATGTTAAAGAGAAGAGTAATCACCACTCAAGGACTTTAGCTCCTCTTCTGGAGAAGGGTTTAGTACACTTTTGGATGAAATCAGGACAGTTGTATTATGGTAGGCAGCATTACAACCTTGTTACTGTCTTTATTTAGAGATTATGTATGGTTTTTATACAGATGCTGATGATTGCCAAGTTGACAAGAGGTGGACTTGTGATAGTTCATTTTGTATGTCAATTTGACTGGGCCAGACATCTGGTTAAACATTATTTCTGGGTGTGTCTCTGAGAGTTTCTGGAAGAAATTAGCATTTGAATCAGTAGACTGAGTAAAGCAGATTGCCTTTCCCAATGTGGGTGGGCATGATCCAATCTGTTGAGTGTGTGAATAGAACAAAAAAGTGAAAGAAGGGTGAATTCACTCTCTCTGCATGTTTGAGCTGGAATATCAATCTTCTCCTGCCTTTGAACTGGGACTTAGACCATCAGCACTACTGGTTCTCTCTAAGCCTTTTGGATTTGGACTGGAATTTACACCATAGGTTCTCTAGTTCTCAGGCCTTCTGACTTGGATTAGAACTTATGCCAGCAGTTCTTCCGATTGTCAGGCCTTCAGATTCAGACTGGAATATACCATCAGCTTTCCTAGGTCTCCAGCTTGCAGATAGCAGATTGTGGGACTTCTCAGCCTCCATAGTTGCATGAGCCAATTCCTTTTAATAAATCTCTTTATATAAAACTATATGTGTGCATATATATACACACTTATATGTATATATACACACACATATATATACATATATATAAAAATATATATATTTCATCCTCTTGGTTCTGTTTCTCTGAAAAACCCTGCCTAATACAATGTCCTTCAGTAGGTGAATGGGTAAGCTGTGGTACATCCAGAGAATGGAATATTATTTAGTGCTATAAAGAAATAAGCTATGAAATCATGAAAAGATACAGAAAAACATTAAATGAATGTTACTAAGTGAAATAAGCCAATATGAAAAAACTATATACTATAATTCCAACTATATGACATTCTGGAAAATACAAAACTATGGAGATAGTAAAAAGATCCCCCTAAATGTTAAGGGGAGGAAGGATGAAGTGGATAAACACAGAGGATTTTTAGGGTGGCAAAACTATTCTATATGATACTAGAATGGTGGACACATGTCATTATACATTTCTCAATACCCATTGAATGTACAACAGCTGTAGTGAACCCTAATCTAAACTCTGGGCTTTGAGTGATAATGATGTGTCAGTTAAGTTACAGGTTTGTTAATTGTATCAGATGTACCACTACAGTGTGGGATGTCCATAGTCGTGGGGGTTCTGCATGTATAGGGGTAGGGGCACATGAGAACCCTTTGTACTTTCTGCTCAATTTTGCTGTGACGTTAAAACTTATTTAAAAAATAAAGTCTGTTTAACAAAAAAAGATTACCTGGAATTCACAATGGAGGTGGCCATATTCTTTGAAGATATCAGCATTCAAATTGCATATTCAGTCATTGGTCACTTTCACATGACAGTTTGATAACACAAGAAATAATGTAATACTAATTCAATTAAGTTATTTAATTTTTAGACCATAATAAGAAGTATCATATCCTTTAAACAAAGCTAGTTTAAGGGAGAACAGGAAATTATAGAATTTAAAATCAATATTAATGACACTTGAACCCATGTTAGAAAAAATTAGTTTATATCTATGGTTTAATAATGTTTAAGCATTTAAACAATTAATTAAATTTTGGCAGTAGAAATTGGAAGGAAAGGAGACAATTCTTTTCATTAAATAAAAATTTGTAACCACATATTTTAATCATTTTAAACTGCTAGAGATTTCAATATTTTAATAGATTAATTTACTTCTAAATGTCTTCAAGCACGTCGTAAATCCTCCGAAGTCCCTGCTTTGTGATATAGCCTGTTAACATATTCATCGTCTTTTTATGATAAGTTCCTGTTGCTATTCCATTAGTCTGTCTTGTGATTTATTTCAAAGATAAAATGTATATCTTCACTTTTCATTCATGACTATTTAATCCTAATTTTTTAATCAAAATTTGATGGTGATTAGTATCTATTTAAATTCATTCTTTTGTGTTTCTACATATTTTCCCTTTTTACAGTAAATCCTACATCTTGACAACATTGTTAAAAATATTTTATCAGTAATTATATTTGGACAGATTCCCTTTTCTGAGCTCAATTCCTTAATAGTCTCTTAATAATCCACACTGAACATTTTTAGACATAGAGAAGATTTTGTTGATGCATTATGGAAAAGTGTTTAATTTGCCAACCTGTTTTCTGTCTTTCCTTTTACCCTTCTCCTGCCCTTAGATGGTGTCATAAAATTTTACAGGGTAAATTTACATGTATCCCCACAATACAAATGGAATGCCAGCTGTATATGGTATTCTGATGAAAGGGAGGTCTGTTATCTAAAGCTGAGACAGAAGCCATCATTATGATAGGGCATTTACAAGAGGCCTTGCAAATATTTAAACCATAAGAAACTATGGCAAAGAAGTAACAAAAATGTAAATGAACAGTTCTGCCTCTCTGAATCTTAACTTTACCACAAGTAAAATGAAAACAAAATTATTTGCCTCCAGCATTGTACTGATGATTAAATTGGAAAATGTAAGTGAAAATTTAGTATTAAGCATAAATACTTTATATATTTATATATTTAATTTAATATTTTATATATTTATATCAGATTCCATGGTAATTAGTAATTTCACAATTACAATTATGAGAGAAATATAGGCAGGCAAAGCAAGAGGAAGCAAAGGAAGAGGAAAACATTGGCTATATGCCTACCTAAGACTTGAATGAAAGTAGAGCTATGTATGTTCTAAAGTCCTTTCATCCCAAATTCTTTATTATGTATGAGTATCTGGTGTGATATCATAAAGCATAAAAGTAGTAAAGTCTGTTGAAAATTACAACACAAGAAAAAAAGAGCCAAGAAAAGAATACAAATAATTTAATCAGATAGGATTCAAATTTATCCCCAGCTCATTTGCCTTTTATTCTGCATTTCAGTTGTTACATTTCCATCGGTATCAGCAAGGTTGTGCATGCACCTTGAAATGTTCACAAAAGGTCCACGATACAGGGGTTCATAATTAGGTTATATGTTATATTCAGAATCCCAGGGGAACTAATAGATTCTGGAAATATTGATTAAGCAGGATGAAAAATTCTTATATAGTTTCAACTACAACAGTTTTAAAGACAAAGTACAAGCTTCATTTGACACAAAACTCACAAAAAAGTACTTGATTGAAGAATATCTCTTTTATGCAAAATATACACTTTAAGATATAATTTCATTAATATTCTACTATATACTGACATTGCTACTTGATAATTTAATAAAAAAATACTCTCATTACCAGAATTTTATTTTTTGTAGTATTTATAGTTGAGGTAATAATGACAAAAGACTTAAACTATGAATAGTGTTGGCGAGTTTCATTTAAGCCATAACAATTTCTCAAAACTAAACAAATATGTGACTAAAAATAGGTCAGTTTTGATAAATAGAAAAAATTTCACAACATAATTGACAAGCTGATAACATAAGTGATTTATAAGAAAATGATCCAGTGTTCATAGATTCAACCAACAAAATAGAAATAAGGAAAATTAAGACAGACCTATACTACATCAGTATTACCGCCTTATATAATTCACAGCACAACCTACTGTGGGCCCATGAGGAGTAATTCAAAGAAGTTATGGGCCTTACTTGAAGCTTCAGAGATGTTGATCATGAATTTGGCTTTCGTTGATGTGAGATGGCCAAAGCTGTTGACCCATGCATACGCGTTGGTATTTACAGTTGACTCATGGACACTGGCCAGTCTACAAGCAGACTGCTCATATGGGGAGCACCAGATGAGTTCCAGCCGCAGTTATGTTTTAAGCTTTAAATACCTCGTGAAGATGCAGGGATCTCTTCCAAATGCAACCTGGTCACATCAGGGCACATTCAGCAGCAGAAGTATGTTTCCAGTACAGTCCTTGGTATGGCTAAATTCCACTGTCCCTTTTTCAGCAGCCAAAAATCCATGATAAATTCTGTACAACGCTGTAGCCAATAACAGCAGCACCAGACAACATATTAATTCCTTTACCATAAATTTGTGTGTAATTATAATGTTCTGTGTGTGGTGTTATCAAAAGGATCACTGTGTCTCTAAATATCAGATATTTAAGTCTGGATAAATACATTGCTGTACAAGATCTCTGACATGCAGGTCATGCTCTAGGACTTGGAGATATAGAGTAACACATGTTTTGTGGCCAATAATAAAAGTGACAATTGTCTCCCTAACAAAAAATAAATATGAGAATTAGGAATTAATCAACAGTCTCAAGGACCCTGAATGCCTTAGAAATACTGTTTACCCCTCCGTTTATATTATGGCA
The DNA here is from genome assembly GCA_008086735.1 of Cheirogaleus medius. Taxonomy (NCBI): domain Eukaryota; kingdom Metazoa; phylum Chordata; class Mammalia; order Primates; family Cheirogaleidae; genus Cheirogaleus; species Cheirogaleus medius. Next base: position 864,463 of record VBSM01002616.1, on the reverse strand, counting down.
TTTTTCTTCCCTCCCATGCCCGATACACCAAACACACTGTTGCTATTGCATTCACAGGGATGCATAAATAGACTTTCTTCCACTCAGACTGAATAAGACTCCCTAGGGATTTGGTTGGAGTGTAGAAATGAATGCTGGTTGCTAGGTAGTAAAAACTGGCACTGCAGCAGGCAACCAAGTGCAATGGTAAAATTGCTGCTTAAATCCTGCTTATCAAAAAGATTCACAGTGCCGATTAACTTAGGTAGTCTATAGGGCATCATTAATTTATACACAAAGCAGAGAGGCTGCTCCAAATAGCAAAGAAGGCAGGAGGCGGGAGTTGGGGGGGGGGGCCCAGTACTAAAATCATGAACACCTTATCAAGGCATTTCTGTGCTTCATGGAGACAGATGGCATATACAGTTAAGACAGGAAGCTAAGACAGACAGACAGGAACAACATACAGGACAAAGCACCTGATTAAACACTGCCTGAAAATCTAACTAATCCTTTGATACAGAAATTTAAGGCTAGTCAAAAAAGCCTCGTGTGTGAACACCAATGACCTTTGATGTTTGCACAAAAAATAATAAATAAAAATAAAGGAAGGGGGTAAAAAAGACACGAGAGCTTTGGGTGATATTTGGCACTCTGCCTCTGAAAATGATGACAAATCCTGGGTTGTAAAAAAAAAAATAAAATAAAAAATAACTCTAGTACCAAGCAGCAATTCCTGGCTAAACAATGCAAGCCTGGCTGGCAGTTACCTTTCTCTCATGTTTTGTGCCTTCCCCAAGTCATTAAGTAACAGATCTGGCCTCAGCTTGCGTGTAACCAGTAATGACAACCTCTTTGCAGTTATCTGTGTGCAAACAACCAGAGACATTCAGAACTCCGATACAGCATTTTTAAAGAAAAGTAAATCAATCAAGAAATTAAACTATTTAAAACAAATATTTCTTTCAAAGAATAAAGAAAAAAATATCAAGGAGAAACTCGCCCTCCCTGCCCCACAAGTCAACATGCAGAACAGTAGACCAGTGCTTTCATATCAGCAGGATGGTTCGATGCAAGTACACAAATCCTGAGCTATCCACAGTCCCCGAACTTGGCAACATTGCTTTCAGGTGATAGAGACAAGATGGTCCATGCAAATGAGCTGACCAAAGTCAGGCTGTGTGCAATCAAGATAGGATCCCAAATATCTTCAGAATGGTTTAGAGTCACAAAAAATGAAGTTCCAATGAAGTGGTTGGCATTTGGAAGCACACTGTTTTAAATATATCTCCCTGAAGATATGTTTTATGTATTAGTATACTGGCCAATATGTGACACTATCTGTCATTTTATTGCAAAAGGAGATCAGGGAAATTAATATAGAGAATTGGTAGCACTACTTTAGATAATCTTTAAAGCCTGGATAAGATTGATTAGCTACCCAAGTGGCATTCTGACTTCAAATAGTAGTATCATGCAAGATTTATACTGTATTAATGAAGCCTGGAGTAACTCTACGTTTAATTATTTCCATTATGGGGTAAACAGTACTTGAATTAATACAATTTAGCCGACTGATGCAGTTTGGTTTACAAGATAGATGGGATGGGAGATCGAGAGCGCCTCAGAGGACAAGGAGAGTTGTAGGGTGATGTTACTGGAGAGAGCCTCAGAGCATTGCCTGCCAAGCCCGCTATGTTGTTTAAGCTTCGGGATTTTTCATATCCTTTTATGAAAAAATGCACAGACATCAGTTGAATTCAACCATAAAATAGACACAGACAAACAATACCATGCAGGGTAATCAAAAGTGCTACTTTCAAACTCAAAGTTAAGAATCTGTTTACAAAGAATTCAATATTGAAACAATTTATAACTCTAAAAAAATGCTCACTGTAGTTGTCATTCTCAAAAGATTAAACCAGCTATCACAAATTACAATTATCATACTTTCAAATCTATTTTTTCCCAGATTATAGTGTTGATATAATTTTGGCATATATTACACTAGAACTCTTTTAAGAATTAGGCAAAGCAACTTAAGTAAGATATAAGATTGACTAATATTTTTAAAATTCATATTGTGTTCCTGAAAAAAAGAAAAATAAGTGAGCAATTTTTCTTTTTTTTTCTTTTTTATTATTTACTAAGCTAATAAGGCATGCTCAAGTTTAAGTGGACATCTCTTTTTCCAGCATATTTAATCTTCCAGCTTTATAGTGTTAAAAGGATGATTCTTAAATAATGGCATTTGATACCATTATCCAGGTGATGTAGGATGGAATGCCCATTTCTAATCCCTTCAATAAAAAAGTAAAGAAGAAAAGAAAATGAATGAAATATAAATTGAGTCATAAATTTCAGTGAAATAAAGTTTGAATTTGATTACATGATATTTTCACCTGAATTTCTCCCCCATCCCCTCACCCAGAAATTAAGAACAATTTGATTTTAATTCATTTTTTCTTCCTATTATCTTCATCCTGATCTTTTGCTCATAATAGCCATGAATTTATAGAATAAAAGATCCTCTCACAAACTTTAGCCCAGTGGTTTTTCTTAGCTACTCAACAACACCCCATCAAGGTCACCTTTGGAAGAATTCATATATTATAGAATGTTTTATTACAAAAGTTTAGAGGCAGTTAAATGAGGTGGGGAGCACCTAGTGTAAAGTTGGAAGTGAAATGTCTTAAATTAGGGCAACTATATTGACTAAAAATGTAGTCATTCTACAAAGCTTTAGAAATGAATGTTCTGACAGCTCTGTTTAGCTGTTATAGAAAAGGAAAATGAAATTCCTTTTGGGAAACCAAAATTAAGCAAGTAGATACAATTTCAGTGAATTTGTCTCCCTTAGACTGTGCAGCACACTCCTTGGGTCCTAATTAGTCCCCCCGTATGCTTGATGATCGTGTAAGAAAAAAAAATGGGTCCTTTGTTTTTCCTCATATTCCTTACAGCTACTTCTTTCTTTAATTTTATCTTTTTACCGAACTTCCAGGGAAGAAGCCATGGCTACTTCTCCTCCTTTCCTAGGAAGGAGAGAAATGATTTATCTGATTATTTGATTTATGAGTGGCCAAGACAGATATGGATATGGATTGCAATAATAGCTCTATTATGGGGTAAAGCTGGACTGGACAGAAAAGGAAAATAATGAACCCCACCCTCCCCAACATGTGCACACGTTAACTTTCAGCAGACTAGATGTCTTCTTTGTAATTTTGTAGATGAAAATTTATGCCCTCCATTAGCTATGATAAACTTCTCTAGGAAATAATCTTTGCTAATTAAAGAATTATCTGCCATTTTTTTGTTAGCATTCTGACATATACAACATGGGAGGTGGTATATATTTCATTCTATGCTGGTGGATGATGGAATAGCTAATGGGAGGATATCTTAAATAATTTAAAAAATTGCAAGTAATGTATCCCTACATAGAAACCTTCATCTGCCTGGAGGGTTAGTTATTTATTGCTCTTCTGTAAAATAACTGAAAATGTAACTTGGGAATTATAGAAAAAATAATTTATCCAAGGCAGTATAAGTCAACTGTGTAACCTAAAAATGTAAAATAGACTATAAACATTGATTAGTTTTTATTAAAGACAAACTGGTGAATATGCATGAACCAAAGGGGCTGTTAATACCTATAAATCATTGTAAAAATATACATATTTGTCCCCACAATCTCCAGGCTCCCTACAGGACCTCCTGAAAGATAAAAATCTATTTGACAGTTTTATATTATTCATACCAGTAATATGTGACTCTTGGTTGCCATCTAAATGTTATTTTTCTGAATTATAGTTTTTAACCTAAATATTATCTATTCTATTTATAGGTCCTCTATTTTTTTAAATGACTGTAATTTCAGTGTCCATTTGAAAAAGATTCCTGTCTAATTTAGTAACAAGTATTTAATTAGTAAAAGTATATGTTATCCACGTATTTTTTTCTTTATTCTATATATTTATTTTTTATTAGAAAATTTGAAAAATATTTTGATTAGGCTTTATTGGAATGGCTGAAAATATAATTAATGAGAATAAACAATATTGAACTGAGTTTGAACTAACAAATGCATATCATTCATTTTATACAGTTCTTAAGAGCATGTGCTTATTTGGAGCAATATTGAAACTGCCAATCCATGTACTTATTCATGACTGCCTAATATGCTTTCCCAAAAACTATTATATAAATAAAAACATAGGTTCTAAGTATTGGGAGTTCACTAGAATTCTTAAAGTTGTCTTAATGTATGCCCAAATATATTCATATTTTTAGGTAGAAAAAGAATTCACTGGAAATCCAATCATTTCTTTTCATTTATATAGGGAAGAATTTTTAGAGTATTAAAATCAAATCAGTAGAAAAACCAACTTGAAAGGTAAATGAAAAGATTACATAAGAAATAAATGTTTGAGTAGAAGATATAGGAAAAATCTATAACCTACAGAAAAGGTAACCAGAGAAGAAATGAATGAATTTGTGGTAGATATGACAAGATAACACACTGAAAAGATTAAGTGAAGTTAGCCAGAAATTTTACCAGACCTAGGAGAAAAAACACAGCCATAAACAAAGTAAGCAAGAACGAAAAAGAGTTGATTATGGTAAGAAATGACAAAGAATAAAAAGCTCATGGATAAACTTTCAAAGACGTTCTCATTGATAAAGAGAATTTGTGTCTGTGAAATAAGATTGCATGTATAATTTTTCCATGCAAACTAAATATCTTATTAATTGCTTTGCTCATGAAACTTTTCAATTTTACAGTAAAATTTTATATTTACATAGTGCCTTATAATTGACAAAGCCTTTTCTTATCTCTGATATCCTTCAATAGTTTAAAATTCAAAATATTGTCTAACATGGAAGAAAACAAATTCTAGTGAGGTCCTTAAACATGTAATCTTGGTATAATTATTGCACGTGATACTTTATTAGATGATGCACAAAAATCTATGTAAATTTAACCACATATACATATAAATATATACATGTGTACATGTATATACATATATAGTAAGACATGCAATGCACTTAGAACAGCATGTTTTATATAATATATTAATTAAATATTATTATCATTATTTAATGTATGCACATATATTTTGCTCAAGTTCTATAATAGGGTATTAACTATCTTCATAAAATATTTAAAATTTTTCTAGCACATATTTAAATGTAAAACAGTAAACAATCAAATAATCCTATTCAATGATTGGTATACATTTTGGTGCAAGGAATAGATGCAGACAATGGAAGCAATTGGAATGGAGAAGTATTTAAAATATTATTCATTGAAGGAACAAAAGGAGAGTCTTTTGTCTTCTCTTTTGAGTCTCAAAGGCATAGAGGCAGAGAAGGGCAATCTAAAGTGACCAGAAGAAATGAAAGAGAAGCACAACATGGATAATGAGACATTTCAAAGAAAGAGGGTATCACAAAATAAATATTTTAGGCTTAAAATGGTAAAGAATTCAATAGAGAGAAACTGAAATGAATAACAAATAAACACAGTATTTTTAAAATGCAGTTGTGCTAACATGAAAGTTTTAGAGTGGATTTTCATGCAAATTTAGCCAACTACCATAAGAAATCATATAGTTCTTTCCATCTTCTGTCAAAAAACAGAGAAAAATCACTATGGTGGTAAAGCAGTTGGAATTGGCAAAGTAGGAGATAATCAAAGAGCACAGCAGCACTTTGACAAAAGTGTGTTACACTTATCACAAGACTCTTCTTAAGGAGGAGAAAAAGATTCCAAATGTCCTGAGGTTTGTAAAGTTTACCACAAAAAAAAACCACAAAAGCATCTAGGGAATAGCCATAGAGAGTGGTATAATCGAGGAAAAAGGAACCATGTGATGAAGTGGGGCTTCAGTATTCTACTTTACTTTTTAACAAAGATGCCTGTCCCCCAAATTTTATCCATTCAACAAATATTTATTATCTTCTATGTGTCAGGCACAGTTCAATGTCTATGGAAAATTGTAATAAACTCTAAAGTATTATTATTGTTCCTGAAGAGAAATTCTATAAGCACATTTCATAAGTATATAATAGCCTTTCAGCTAGATACACTGTTCTGTGTGGCTAAGGATCCAGTCTCTTTGCAACCTTGAGACACTCAGGTAAACCACAAGCAAAAACTGCCCATGTACTGGATAAGAGACTTAACTGGAGTGTGCTTTGGAATGTGCTTAGAGTGTGCTAAAGTATTTTTTTTAAAAAAAGCTTTATAATTGTTTCATAACCATCACTTACTCATCAAATATATGCCTAGAGCCAATTAGTGAGTTTTATTCGTTGTAGTGAAAAAGATAACTTTTAAAGACTGCTGAGTAAATTATATTAAAATAATTGGATGAGTGATTTAACATTTACATATTCCATTCCAATTCTGTCCATAGACAGAAGGAAGGAAGGAAGAAAGGAAGGGAGGGAGGGAGGAAGGGAGGAGAGAGAAAGGGAGAAAGAAAGAGAGAGACAGAAAGAAAAAGAAAGAAGGATGAAATGCTTTTCAGATATGGCAATTGCTGTGATGTATTTAAAAATGTTTCTAAGGAGAGAAGATGTGATGGAGAGAAGAAAAGAGCACTGCATGCAGTCTTTCTAGAAAATAATTAATACACAATTAACATTACTCCATATAGTTCCAGAACTTAGTTGTTAAGTCACCTGTTACAATCTGAGTAAATGCATGCCTACCTTTCCTGATCCCTCCATCAGAAGCACACGTGTAATCACCTGTCGTCAGTAGGAAACATGTTTCCCCTCTTCTGTTTTTGTCTCTGGTACTAGAGCGTCTGATGGGGAGCCTTTCTGGGGGTGATAATGGCGGCTCACTTCCTGTACTGTCGTCACCTGATAACACTGGTCACAGCACCATGCCCATTGACAGACAGTGATGGATGAGGAAATGAGACAGTACAAAGAGTTTACACGGAATGCCCGTAGTCCAGTCACTCGATATACAAAACACAAGAATCACATAACAATAAGAAAAAGAATTTTCATCACTCTGCACAAAAAAATTACATGGGGTAAAATGAAAAATGTATTGAAAAGAAGAAGAATGTTCTTTGGGAGATTTTAATTTCTTTTTGGATTTTATCTAATAGGAAATTGGCTTTCACACAAATTCAGAATAAGTGTGATAATGAAGTAGGACATAAATTATTATCTTACAGTCTTTGGCATATTATCCAGATACTCTGAATAGGAATCTTTAAAAGTGGAGTCTAGTTAAGGAAAAAATTCTTAAGTAAATATTTGTTTTTGTAGTTCTTTAAGAAATATGCTTTTATTATTTTCTGAAAGCACTTTTTCCCAAAAACCTTAATAAAAATAATTCCAAAGAACACAGACTTCTGGCCAGTTACTCTATTTTGGAGTGGCAAAGTATTTTTGAGCATACAATGGAACAAGGTCAACTTCTCCAAATGCCCTTGAAATAACTATCTGTTTACTTCTGTATCACTGCCAAAGACTTTCACATCCTATTAGCCTAGATACTAGCTTGTTATTACAATGTTTACCCAGGATGAGAGTGCGTCCTCTTTTTCTATGTCCTTCTTAAGGGCTCTGAATAGATAATGTTGAGAACAGACTGAGAGTAGCAACACCAAGTAAACTCTAACTTTCATAAAGACATTCTTAATAGTTTTTAGATATATATTGACAGAATTTGCAGAGCAATCTATGAAATGAACATAAGGACTATGAATAAAACTTATCAACAGTAGTTCAACTCCAGCCACATTTTTTTTCCTCCATTTACCTCATAAAAACTTCTGGTAGCTAAGGAAGAACCTATGAAAATGGCACCTGCCTCTTTTGTTTGTTTGCTTTATTAATTGGTGTTATTTTGTTATTTATAAATTATATAAAATTATTCACATGGGATAATCATAAGCCATTTTTCTATTAAAAAAGATGAAATATATCTAAGTTACAGAGAATCCATATACCTCAAATTTAAAAGCTAATTAAATTGTTTAATTTACAAAATATATCATTCATACCAGATTTAGTAGACTAGAGATGATACTACTGACTATCACTTTGGCAAATTGAATATAAATTTATAGTCAATCAATTCTAGATTACCTATGTCAATGGAAGGGAACAGGGATTCAGCTAATTTCAAGCAGTCAATCATTCAAAATTGAGTTCTGGGAGGGAACATAGTGCATAAAATGAAAATCCACAAAGAAATTCCACTTTGCCATTGAGTAGCCAAAGCAGATCATCTATCCCCCTAAATAATGATGAGTTGCATGGCATCTTGTCTCACCAAAGTGGTTATATTGAGTTACTCTACCTAATTTAAGAACAATGAAAATTTAGTTAATCCTCCAGAATATTACTAGGGAAGAACTCTGTTATCAAAGGGGTTATCATCCATATCACCTGTTTGGTGTTTAGGCCTTTGAAATGTAAGCATCCATTCTTCTTAAATAACTGCTTCTTGTGAATTAGGTTGAGATGCATGGCACCATGATGCAGAGGTAAAACTGAGACAAACACACCAAGCCAAACGATATGGAGATCAACATTTTGAAGATGAAGGATGGAAAATGGCCAATATCATACCATCACATCGTGCAGGGGAACAAAGAAACATTGGCACAGAAGCAACAAACAGGCAAAAGAAAATATTGGCACCATCAGCAAAGGGCATTCCCACTAAAGCAGGAAAACTCTATAGACCAGCTATGCACACTTCTATTAGGGGTTCATTTAGAAATGCTACAGTCTAGCTATCTATAAGTCTGACACAAACACACACTTTGTGAAGGGGTAGGACTGAAAACTCATGAACATTTGCAGCAAATGAGAATGTCTGCCTTCTGTCTAAGGAACATACTGGTCTATAAAGCATTTAATAACATGCATTTGAAATAGTGCCTTACCTGATCTGTTATGTTCCAGAAGTCGATTGTCTTTGCCCAGACACGTGTCACTCTGTGTACTATTGCAGGCCATATTTAATTCTGTCTTGCAAAAGGTAGGTGAGCTTGCCTGAGGAGCAGGAGGGATGTGCTTCTTTCTTTTTCTTGGAAGTTTCTGCTTCGCCATTGCCAAGGAGTAGTACATTCCAAAATTGTTGACAATGACAGGCACCGGCATGGCAATTGTCAGCACTCCAGCCAGAGCACACAGGGCTCCCACCAGCATCCCTGACCATGTTTGGGGGTACATATCCCCATAACCTAGGGTCGTCATGGTCACCACAGCCCACCAGAACCCAATGGGAATGTTTTTGAACTGTGTGTGCTCACTAGCTGAAGGGTCGTTAGGTTGAGCTCCTACTCTCTCGGCATAGTAGATCATGGTAGCAAATATCAAAACTCCTAGAGCCAGGAAGATTATCAGCAGCAAAAATTCATTAGTACTAGCTCGAAGAGTGTGTCCAAGCACCCTCAGACCTACAAAGTGGCGGGTGAGCTTGAAGATTCTCAGGATCCTCACAAACCTTACCACCCTGAGGAAGCCAAGTACATCTTTAGCAGCTTTGGATGACAGCCCACTGAGTCCCACCTCTAAGTAGAAGGGTAGGATGGCCACAAAGTCAATGATATTCAAAAGATTTTTGATGAATTCAAGTTTATTGGGTGAAAAAACAATACGGACTAAAAATTCAAAGGTAAACCACACCACACACACTCCTTCTACATATGTCAAGGCAGGATCTGTTTCGATTTCATACTGGAGAACACTTGTGCCATTGATGACTGGTTCTGTCTTGTTTTTAACGATATTGAAAGCTTCATGTGTCTCCAGGCAAAAAGTTGTGATTGAAACCAGGATGAAGAATAAAGAAGCAAAAGCAATAAACTGTAGAAGGAAAAGAAATAAAAAAAGAAAAACAGAGTGATCTGAATCATAATATATACTTTGAATCAAATCTAAGAGCATCAATCCCTGTAAATGAAAAAGAATTACAGTGTATTTAGAGATTTCACTTGGGATGTTACCTAAATAAAAGAAGAAATGTGTTTGTACCATTCATTCGCGCATACATGTAACATGTTCTGTTTTCAGCTTGTAAAGATACAAAGTTTTGCTTTATGTATAATTTCTTGAGTCTCTTATGTAAGAAAATATAACCTGTTAAGAGAGCATAAAAATCACTCCAACAGAAAATGAGAGGACAACAGATCAAAAAAAATTAAAAAGAAATTTAGACAATTGTTTATGAGCTTAGAAATATTCGTATCAAGTTTTATACTGATAAATATAAGGTGAGTGACACACTGATAGAAATCTGGAAGCCACCCAAATTTAACTGTAAGTTTCTATCTGTAAATAAAATGTTCTGGATAGCATGAGGTAGGGGTATGAAGTCTTTATAATACATGCTATCATTTAAATTATGTCAATTTAAGGTGGAAACTTTTCCAAAAGAGAAAATCTAGGGAGAAAGAGTAAATAAGACTAAGAGGAAAAAAACTGTGTTAAGGGACCAATCAAAAGACAATTTTTTTCCTCTATTAAAAAAGAACTTCAAGGTGTTAGAGTATTATTATAAAGTTATAGGTTTTTTTTAATTCAATTCATTTCATTTCTTCAGCCAGTAATATATGAATGCACATACTAATACAGAATAATAAAAGAGCTCTCACTTATAAAGTTCTTACTACTATAAGACACTCTTGAAAGCAATTAACATAATTAACCTTTATAACAACACTACTATTACTCCATTTTATAGATCAGAGATATTAACTCACTTTTCCAAGGTCATAAACTGCAAAGTAATAGGCCTGAGACACTAACCTAAAAAGTTTAGTTCCAAATTCTGTTCCCTTAACTTGCCAAACCCTCAAGTATAAAATATGAATATGTTAAAACCCATTTATTTAGGCTGAAATAACAGACTTCTTAATATTGAAGATCTGAAAACTTGAAACCTACTTGTTTGAGGGGATGGCACTTTTATAGTCAGTGCTAGAGGCTTCTAAGAAGCCAGCAAATGCTCTCAGGTTTAGCATGCTAAATGAACACCAATAGACTCTTCCTTAAATATCAGAATAAATGAATCTTTCAGAAGGATGCTGTTAGTCAAGTGGAGGGAAGTCCTTATTTGGGAATAATAGGGTGTATCCCAAACCCAAAGTTGCCCCCTCACATCTGCTCCTCAAGCCCACCACTGAGAGGAGCTGAGCCAGGTTTCAAGAAAACATTAAAACCACCTCCTTTTTACCTAGTTGAGTTTTAATCTACCAAATATCTGATGGGTACTCGAAAGGCCTAAAAATATCTTACGACTGTGACAACTTGCCTTAAATAACCACCTCAAATTATGGAAAAGTTTCTACACAGTGTGCCAGTTAGTACATCAGTGATTTAGTATTAAAAGCTATGTCATTTTCATGGCTTTGACTTACTTTCCCATGCATATCTTCCAACTGCCCTAGGTTTTGGCACTACGATCTGACCATTACCTTGCCCAGGCATATTATGATATATTAGCACTTTTTTTCATTCAGTTTTCCCTTGTACAAATAAATCGGCAATTCTTTTTTAATCAATTAGTTGTAACACTTAGTGTCACTAAGACCCTATATATACATTAAAAGCTGACATCATTTAGAGGAAGAGTCAATTATCTTTGATTCATAAATTACTTCTTAATGTAACCCTAATTTTATCTGTAGATTTGGGAGTCACTTTTGCTTCTGATTCCACCTAAAGTCTTTTGTCATTAGAGCCCTACTGATATGTACCTATTGACTCCTCCCACCCACCAACTACACTGCCCGCCAGCCCCAGCTGAGTCTCCAGCATTTCAGGCTAAATGTTAAAAGTTTTAGAGCACAAATTATTATCTATTAGACAGTTAAAGAACATAATGCACTTAAACCACAGTTTTATTTTATATTTTTAAGGTTTTTTAGCTAAGTTTTTTTAGCTAAGTCTCGAATTCTCTCCAGCTATGTTCATATAGTGAATTCAGCAGGGCTTTCCAATATTTTGCTCTTTTAAAATCAGTCCTAGCTTGCCTGCCCACCTCTATACAATGGAAACAGTTTTCTAGTATACTTTGATGCTTGTCAATAAAACACAGTGGAACTCTTTCCAATCAGATATTTTCCTACGTTTCATTCATTCATTCTTCAACAAATATACATTAGATACCTCTCTATGCCAGGCCACAAGCTAGGTTCTTAATTTAACAGCAGTTAATGAAACATGATTCCTGCCTTTGAGGAAATCACAATATTCTAGGGATACAGACATAAAATAAGTAATCACACAAAAATTATATAATTGTGTTACATGCAGTAAAGTAAAAAATATAGGATACTTTGAAAAATAAAAAAAAAGGAAAAAGGACTGTATTTAGAGCAAGAGGTCATAGAAACATCTGACAAAATGTCAATAGACTGAAATTTGAAGGATAATTATAGGTTAACCTGGTGAAAAAGAAAGACTTATGTATTACACAAGCTTTAACAAAAAATTATGGGCTTTTTTAAAATCTCACTTTCTCAACTGATACCTTGACTATAAACCCCAAAACAGCAGCAGGTTTTCCAAATCTCCCTATGTGGCACAAATTATGTTGTATAAAACCCAATTTAGAATGGAGACTCTGCCTTTTTAAATGTTAATCCCATTTTCTAAGCAAATTTTAATCAACCAAAATATTACCTGGGTTTAAAAATGAGGTTATAAGGTTACTTTAGAGCATCTGGTAGTGCTTCTTTGAGTTTACTGTCTTGTTGGACAACCTGTAGAATTCACTTATCTTAAATAATTTTACCACCTTAATTGTTTGAGATGGCAAGAAAACAGAAACTAAATATTAAAGTGGTTTTTACTTTAAAGCACTATGCAAATATTAGAAATAATTATATATTAATATATTTAGTATACTTTCAAAAAATATAATTAATACTTCAATAAGAACTACTAGAACCTGATGTTTATATTCACTAAATGAGTTGTTATATTATCAGGAAAAGGTCAGCAGTGTCTTAAGACACTCCACATGGTGGTTGGAATATAAGTAACTTAAATCATCTTGTACTTGGAAACGATTTAAATTACTAAAAGAGGTATGTGGTATAAAGATCACATCTATTATAATATACCCGGAGAGCTTATACAAATGTGAATTTCTAAGCCCCATATGAGACATCAGACACAGTCTCTCTTGTGTGAGAAGAGGGATTCTGCATTTAACAAGCTTACTAGGTGATTGTTATGCATACTAAAGTTCAAAAACCATGATTCCAGTGTGTTTTTCAACAAATTGATAATATTCACAGGTTATCCAACGAATTGGAACATATTTCAAGTTACAAGCATTCATAGACCCTCTAAAGAATTTTCCTAAAGGTTTAGTTATAATATAATAGTTCACTACCTCCTAAGTATTGGGAAGTGTGTGTGTGTTTTTGTATGTGTGTGTGTTTATGTGTATTTTGACATAATTCTGGCTCCTCCCCAAATATCAATGAGTAAATAAAGCATCTGAATAGCCTGTAAATGCACATAATTCTTAGACACAAAATGTTGGAAACCAAAAGTTACCCTTCTGTTCATATAAGTCATTTGGTATTTGGATTTATCGATATTTTTATTAGCATTATTTAAAGACTCATGTCATGGTTTTGTATTTGTATTATTCTTTTTTGATTTTTTTATAGCTCTGTATATCTTTAGCTTTTAAGTTCTTTGCAAATCTGCTGGAGTGTAATATTACTATAATAGGAAAATAAAGAGTGTAAAAAAGAAAACATACTGGCATTCTGAGGAAGAGACAACATTCATCTCAGAAATAGATAATTATTTTGCTTTAAAAACAGCTAGATAGTTAATTTTTAATTTGTAAAAGCTAAAGACACTAGGCATAATCTGGAATGAGAGGATTCTAAGAAAGAACAAAAGTATGCTTGATAATAACGTGACAGAATTTGGAAGTTGGCATCTGTCAGCTGAGGGTGGGAAATTTGGAAAGAAGTTGAATTCTGAAGAGAGAGAAAACGGAAAGTTCTCTAAGAAAAAGTAGCAAGAACTCAAAGTGTGAAGTCAAGCAAATGAGAAATCCCTTCACAGTTTCAGCAGCAGAACTTTGGAATAACAATAGAGAATATCAAATTTTAAGATGATGCTTTCCCTGCCGTGCCTACAGCAAAAAGTCTATTGTATAAAATAATTTGATGTTAATTCTATTTTGAGTAATGAAGGTATGGGGCAAGGAAGGGCAAAAAGAGTGGAGAAGCCAACTGTGAGTGGCAGGATACATAGCAAGTCTCAAAAACATAGAAGAGTGATAAATAAAGGTCAAAGGTAATCAGGAGAAATGTAGCCCCACATGAAAATCTTTGGAGATATTGGGAGAGTACAGAGCTTCCCATGGAATGAACAGGAGCTCAGTTTATTAGCAATTTAGTTTGAATATCAAATGAATAGGTCACCCCACAAGCTGTGAAGGCCTGGAATTATCCAGAGGCAAATACATAGATTGCATTAGCAAGGACTTGATGCACTTAATCTGAACTTAATTTCTAAGCTCTTTGAATATAGAAAATGTCTTTTGTTTCTGGCTCACTGAGTAAAGCTGAAATGGGTAAAAACAAGGTTAGACTGAATAATATTAAGAAAAAGAAATTGAAACGGAAAGAAATGGAGGGAAAAGGTGATTTTATTTATTTATTTTTTCTCCTTCACTGAACTGAGAAATCTTTAAGGACTGGAAAGATCTTATATTCACTTCTGTAACTCCTGCTTCTGGCACAGTCATTAGTGCATAGTATGGCAGGATAGATAGAAGGATGGAAGAATTCATGAATGAATAAATAAATGAGGAAAAAATGAGATAGACTACATTCCAGAGGGAATTTAAATGATGTGAATAAAAGGGAAACAATAGAAATTGAACAATAAACTATGAAAATTAAAGGAAAAAAGCCAAATTTATAGCAGAACTGGTCCATTGACCTAAATGTTGCCAGTAGCAAATTCTGTTCATTTTGTTAATGGAGTTTGTATCTTAGGGAGGAATTGGGGAGGATCACATTGCCATCTCTCTCTTCCATTCCCCCTGGGATAAAGACCACAAACTTCTATGGACATTAAATGAAAATAAAATCAGGCATGTTAAATAATTATTAATAAAATGTTAGAAAGCTCTCCAGACAAAGTGTATCATGTTGACTGACTTCACAGAACTGATGCATAATTCAGGGCAGTTTCAGAATGGAAATATCTTGTTAATAATGGCTTTTGAGTCTAACGTGTAGCACTTTTTCTCCTTAAGCCCAGCATCCTTGCTTAGGTGCAAAGAGCTCCCAGCACTTCTTTTTTCCCAATCAGTGACCATGGGGCAGAAGTGCTCAGAGTCCGAATTGTACATGGAAAGTCTTATATTAGTCTACCTCAATACAAATAAACAAGTAGATCTCGAGGTGTGGTAACAGGCAGAAGGAATGTGGGAAAAAGTGGAGTATGCTTTTATTTTCCTCATTTTATCTTTCTTGTGAGCATTAAAATAAATGAAAGTGAGCTCTATAACTTACTCACAAATGCTAGAACTTTCAAAACTGTGGACCAGATCAAGTGTTATTTCTCTGTGCTACCCTAGCCCAGGACCACTGATATTGTAGCAATTTTTTTCACACACTTTTGTTACTAGTTCCACATATCAACAAGTTGCTCAAACAGAGAAACTTAAACATTCTAGTCCCAGAGCCAAGGACAGGGCTCAAGTGAAAGCAAGAAGTAGGTGCTCAGTCCCTATTTTGGAATTAGTAAAAGAATAAATTGTAAAAATATGCTGGTTTGGTATGCAAAAATTCCATTGGTCTTGATGCAGAATCTTCCCTTTAAAAGTCACTTTATCTTTCTATAAATTCATGATTAGAAACATCAACCTAAACCAAAGAAAGAAAAACTTGAAGAAAAAGGAAACCCATTTCTATTTTGTTGATGAAAATCAGTGAGATAATTTAATATTTAAAAATGAACACTATGAGGAGACTTTTAAAATAAGTTACCTAAACATATACTAAGGAATTTCTATTTTTATAATTCCACATGAGATGTATTTAGTTTTAGTTGTATTCTAAGGAAACTATCTTTTCCAAATGAGAATGCCTCATTCCTATTATGATCATGCTAGTTTTTTCTGTTAAATAATAAAACAAACAGTTGAGAGGGCAAGAATTTCAAATATTGAAGCCCCTTGATGCAAAATTTCCACTTTTAGAAATTTACTGTAGTAAAATATTTACATAAAAATATAAGGATAAAGGTAGAAGGATATTTGTACTTAAAAAAATGTAAATGTCTATGAATCAATGGTATGGGGCCATAACATAGCATTCTAAAGAATGAAGTAGCTCAACATGTAGTGATAAGAATGATCTCCAAGGAATCATGTTAAACTGAAAACAAATGGCTAAGGAACAACAATATGCAGAGTCTAATCCCATGTATGACTAATAAAACAAATGAACAGAAATACTGTATTCTTAAGAGTGGTTATACCTGGGTATAAGAACAGCATTGGGTGGGGGGTATTGCTAATGGGGAATCCTAACTGATTCTATAAATATTTGCAAAGTTAAAATTTTCTAAAAAAAGCTTTAATCATATATTATCAGTTTAATTTTAAACAAAATTAAAAAAAAAAGACCAAGAGAAGATTAACCCTGGATCATTCTGAATAACCATTACTTTGATTTTATTAGTCCATAGAAATTATACATTGCGAGTTTTTCATTTTTCTTCTTTCCTACAATATCATAAAATTAGCAAATGCTCTTAATTGTGTATATATTCATGTCTCATACACTAGAGCTTTGCCATAAATAACAAGAGTGTGGTGGAGTTCACAGAACTGTGGTCTCTAGAGAGAAAAAAATTTCTTTTATTAGTAAATCTATCCTCAAAGGTCAGCCAAGTAGGGACAACTAGAGCCAGTGTCTGCTGGTTCCATGCAGAGCTGAGAATTACTTCAAATTCTTCTAAAGCTGGTAAAATCAATTTTTCTTCATCCAAATTTTATCAGTTAAAAGCAGATCTGCAGATTTTACTGCATTTATGGTATTGAGTTAGATTGAACAAAGCTGATCTTTCTTCAATGAAAACACCACACATGATTACTAAGTTCAGAAATCGGTGAAAAAGATTAAGCTTCAGATATATGTGTGTGTTATATGTGCATGTGTGTATAACACATGTCATAGTATATTAAAATATAAAATGTTTATATGTATGGATACATATAATTATATATGTAGGTACAGATTATGTATAGACATGCATATATTATACAGATAGGTATAGAAATAGATGTAACACAATATAACATTCATTTCTCAAATCAAGAAAATATGCCCAGATGTTACTTTTGGCCAATGAGACATATTTGACCCCTCATGAATATCTTCCACCATGATTTTTATATTCTTATCCAATATGAATATGCAACACTACCTCAACATTTTTATTTCTAGGCCACAGACTGATTTCACTGAAATTGTAATTATTTGCTTAGAGTCAAGGCCTATCAATTCACACCCAAATGTAATTTTCTGGGATACAGGCAAGGGAGGCTTGCATGTATTATTAGTATTATCACAATGAATTACAGTGTACAGAGTTAGGCAAATAGAATTAAAAGTCATCAATTATGAACACACAGTATCATTTTGCTTCCCTAAGTCTCATGATGAAAGTTAAAGTGTTTATGTAATCATCGTATTTCATGAAAATAATTTTTTATTATTGTTTCATTAGATTGAAGAAAAACTCTACACTTCTCAGTCATAAGTATGACTTATGGCAATATATAGTAATTGCATGACGTAAACCTGCATTGTAATTTCTAAATTGCAATTATTGAAAACTCTCCCCAAAATGTCCACTTCTAATATATTTAATATAAATTTATCTTGAGATGATATGACGTACTCCACCAGCATCTAGGGTTAGAAGGTCACGTTATTAAGCCCTTCCTACCGCGAGCCACAGTATATCTTTCTTGAAACCAGTAATCACTTTCCAACATTAATTACCCAATAATGCTTGTTTTTACTTAACTGAAAGTGAGGGAGGT
This sequence comes from Cheirogaleus medius, assembly GCA_008086735.1. Lineage (NCBI taxonomy): Eukaryota > Metazoa > Chordata > Mammalia > Primates > Cheirogaleidae > Cheirogaleus > Cheirogaleus medius. The sequence goes on along the minus strand of VBSM01002616.1, from coordinate 846,390 downwards.
AAAGGGATAGTGAAGTTGAATGTGACGGGAGGTGGCTAGCTTACAAACACCTGTCAAAACAATGCTCTGATTCTTATTGAAAAGTCTTTTTCTTTCAGCACTATGGCACTGCATTTAAAAGACATCCCACACAGTGCCACCTAGGCCTGTCTAATTAGGGTAGCACCTTTGTTTGTCCAGGTCTCTTACACCAAAGGGTGTCCAAAGTCTCAGTCTCAAATACTATTGTTCTCTTTTTCGATATCTCCTTGCTCAGTAATCCTTTCTAAAAACATGGCATTGTGCCCTGGTAACCAAGTCCTACCCAGCTATTGGAGCTAGGCCCAGCCATAGCTCCAATGGAACCCCGTATTTACATATTTAAACTGGGGCCTTAATATCCCTCTTCTGAAAGATCATTCATTAGTGGAAGTCTGCTCCTCTTTGCTAGTCAGTCAAGGCCAGGATCTCTCCAGTCCACTCTGGCCCACCGCATCAGGTATCCATATTCACCGTGTGGGTGATAGACACTAGAGTCTCAGTTCCTCCTCTGTCTGAAGGTTTGGGGCACTTTTGCAAGTACTTGGAAATCCTCCCCAGAGGGCAGAGGCAAATTTGCTACATGCCACACAAAAAAAGGCCTGGTGTAAATTGTAATTTGGTTATGAGAAACAGAAAAACCATATTTAAAATCTGTAGGACATTGATTAATTGATTGGCTCCATAAGAAGTACAATAGAATGACCCTCAGTGTTACTTTGCTTGGCAATTTAACTACATCAACAGCTATCAAATTGCATTCTGGGACTCCTAGTAATCTGAGGCTTTTTCTGGGGTCCATAAAGTCAAGTTTAGTTTTGTAGTAATACTAAAATATTTTTTGCCTTTCACTCTTCTTGTCTCACTAGTTTAGAATGGGACTTTTTAGAGGCTACATGAGGTAAAATTCAGAGAAGTTATTTGTCCTAAGAATTAATTTTCATTTCATTTAATTTCACCACCATATTGCACAGTAGATTCTATTATCTCATTTTATAGAGAACCAAAATGAAGACTACAGACTAGGGTCAAAGCCCTCCTCTTTATAACATATATTTCTTTTCTGAATGTACCTTTTTTTTTTTATAAGAATCTTTTACCCTACTGAACACAAAGAATTAAAAAAGAAAAACTAGAATGTTTCTATAAATAGTGGTTTATGCACATACATACATACAAACATACACACACGCTAAATTTTGGTTATCAATAATGCAAAAGCAATAAAGCCAGAATGAAGTTCCTAAGCCTTTTATTCCTCATTTGTCTTGTGGATTTTTTTGTGGGACTTTTTCAAGGTCTTTAGAAAACAAATGGTATAATAACCAAATGCTGATTCTACACAAGCAAAGAGAACTAAGCAAATGAGTATCAGGCTAAAAAAAATTGTGTGTCCATTATTTGGACAAAGTAAATACTCATTTTGGGAACCAAGCATCTAGAAAATTATGCAACTTTCATGAATGGACAACTATGAGCTGAGTTTTTCTTTTCTCTTTAGATATTTCTTTTAAAATCTCTATTTTCTAGCTAGAGAAAGAAGTGGTTGTTTTCATAGATTATTTAGCTCATTTTAGAGCTTTCAGAGCAAGGTTTACAGGACTTGTCCTTGATATAGAGACAACAGAAGGAAAGCTATTGAATATTTAATAGAGCTAGAAAATACTACATTTAATATTCTCTTGAGCTTGCACAATGCTGACTTAGAAGGAAACCCAAAGTGCCTCTTTTTCACATGTAGGATCTTAAAAATGCAGTCAGCAAATCATCCTCTAAAATGACATCCACATCTTGAATGGCAATATTCTTAAAAATAAAACATTCTTTGAAAATATTTGTTGAAAGCTTTTGGTTAATTGGGAAAAAAATCACTATGAATTGTGCTTTAGGGTTTCATTCCTGTCCTAGTTTTTATCTCTTTACTTCTTCTTTTTAAAACTTCAACAATTTGCCAAGAGTCAGAATTTTATCTAGGCTTTGTTTCATTTTGTCCTGTTTTGGGATTTTTTGGGGGGGCGGAGAGAGGTAAAGAGCAAATTTTAGGAATATTAGGCAAATCAGCCATCTAAGGATCTTTAACAGTTTTTGCACATCCAACATGCTTTGCTGATTTTGATTTTACATATATAAAAATTCCTTTAAACAGTGTAATTTTTTTTTTTTTTTTGAGTCAGAGTCTTACTCTGTTGCCTGGGCTCAAGTGCCATGACATCAGCCTAGTTCACAGCAACCTCAGACTCCTGGGCTCAAGCAATCCTTCTGCTTCAGCCTCCCAAGTAGCTGGGACTCCTTTTTCCTCCCCACATGAGTATTTAATTCACTCACCCATGTCAATGAGAAAATAATATCTTTGGGTAATTATCATAATCTTCTAATTAGTCTCCTTGCTTCCATGCTTTTGGACATTGTGGTAGCTATCTATTTCTGTGTAAATATTCCCCCAAATCCTAAAAGCCAGCACAACAAATATTTATTATCCTAGTTTTCACATTGATCAGGATGGGAGATCTGGCTCAGGTCTTTACATGAAGTAGCAGTTAAGATGTTGGCCAGGAGCTATGGTCATCTGAAGGCTTAACTGGGAACAGAGAACCTGCTTCCAAGGTAGGTCACTCACAATCTGTCAGCAGTAAAACTCATTTCCTTGCTGCCTATTGGGAGAAGGCCTCAGTTTCTTGCCACATGCATCTTTCCAAAGGGCTCTGTATTAGTCAGGGTTCTCCAGAGAAACAGAACTTATAGGTGATATATATCTATATATAGATATAGATAGATAGATAGATATAGATATATAAATATAGCAGTATCTTTATATATATAAAGATCTGTGATAAAGTATGGGCTTATGCAATTATAAAGGCAAAGTCCCATGATCTACCTTATGCAAGCTGGAGACCCAGGAAAGCCAGTGGTGTAGATTTCAGTTCACATCTGAAGGCCTCAGAACAAGCAGTGCCCAGGGCAGAAGAAGACCAATATCCCAGCTCAACAATCAGGCAAAGGGTGAATTAAACTTTCATGTGATTTTTAAAAATGTTTCTATTCAGGTCCTCAAAGGATTAGATGATGTGCATCCACATTCTGGGAGAACATTGTGCTTTATATTGTTCACCAATTCAAATGCTAATCTGTTCTAGAACTAACCTCAGAGAAGCAACCAGAAATAATATTTAACCAGACACCTGAGCATCCAGTGGCCCAGTCAAGTTGACACATAAAATTAATCATCACAGACTCCTTGATCTTCTTCACAACATTACAATAAGTCAGTTGCCCTCTGCACAAAGTAGAGGATCCAAGAAAGAGAGAACAGGAGGAAGATGTGATGGCTTTTATGACCTAGTCTCAGAGGTTATATTATGGCCCATCACTTTTGCCATATTCAATTTGTTAGTGACAAATCACTTAGGTCCAGCCCACATTCAAAATAAGGAAATTAAACTCTGCTTCTTAAAGGAAGGAATATCAAAAAGTTAGGGGAAAGTTATGTTTCACTTAGTCAAGAAGGTAGAAGAATGATAGAAAAATGAACTATAATCTGGATATATTTGGATGTCATAGTAGAAGACCAGAGTTTAAACAAAGCAACAAAAATTTATTTTCTCACAGTTCTGGAAGCTGGAAGTCTAAGACCAAGATGCCAGGAGGGTTGGTGTTTGGTGAGGTCTCTTTTTTTGGAGTGCAGATGGCTGGCTACTTTCTTACTGTGTCCTCACATGGTTTGTCCCCTGTGTGTGCACACTCCTGTTATCATTTCCTCTTCTTATATGGACACCAGTCCTACCGGAGTAGAGACCCTGTGACCTCATTCAACTTTAATTACCGCCTTTAAAGGCCCTATCTCCAAATGCAGTCACATTTTAGGGTTAGGGCTTCAACATATAAATTCTGTGGTGAGACACAATTCAGTCCATACACTAGTTAATTAGTGTTATAGTGTATATTATAACACTATAATAAGTTATAGTGTATATTATAACACTATAATAATTTATAGTGTATATTATAACACTATAATAATTAATAGTGTATATTAAGTATTAGTTAATTAATAGAAAAAATACTGGGTTATGGGTTTCATGGGATCAAGTGAAAGAAGAGAAGAACATCACCACCCAGGTTGTTGTAGACCCAGGAAAAAATTAGAATATATGTTAAGAAAGTGGGAACATAGAATGGAGAAGGAAATCTGAAAGGGAGGGTATAGAGTCAGATTTAGAAGCAGAGTAGCTGAGGAATAGGGGAGTGTGCCACTATTTATAAGCAATAAAAAAATTGTAGGCAATGCAATGAAATGGAGAAAACTCCCTGTTGAGTGAGTACTAGAAGTTGGAAATTTGGAGTCATTAAATTTTTGACTCATGTTGAGTCTTGGATTGAATTGATGCCAAATTATTAGCCTTCCCAGGGTAACCTTCCCTGCCTTGTCTGATCCCAGAAAGACAATTACTCTACTTACAAAAATGTTTTTCAACAACAGAAATGAGAGAAGCAGGACAGTAATAGGTGTGTGTTAGCAATGGGCTCAGGGTGATGGTGGGGGCAGAGCTGAACAGGCAGGATTTAATGGAAGAATACAGAAAATAGATTGTCATTTTGTGAAATAAATCACCTCAAATACTTCATTCTATAAACAGTCATTGACTATGTTGGTGGTAAATTTAATAAAATGTCTGAGATTAAGTTTCTTATTAAATACTTTGGTAGCAGAGCATGCATATGGTCTAGAGAAAGAACAAATCCTTTCATAATTTATGATGAACATGTTTAGGCAGGTGAGAAATAGATGAAAAAAATAAGATGCAAAGGCAAGACAGGTCAAGTATGCCTGCACTTTCTTAGCTTGCCAATGTGTTAATTTTCACAATGAGTTATTATATTTTCACAACAAATTGTTCAAATCAACTTGGATTAATTTTAAAACATTGCAACAAAAAATAGAGAATTTTTGCTTTCTTGGTGTTACAAAAATGATTTCTTAGCTATAAGTGACAAAAATGAGAATGCAGTGATATTACTGCCTATCAGGTTTGAAATTTTAGTTTTGTTTCTAAAACCAGTCTGATTCTAGATAGATGAATACTGAAAAGCAAAAGTTGATACATATATCATGCAGTCTTCATTAAGTTCTATTTTGAAACATTTTTCATTAGCTACTTTATTCCTTCCCTACACTATTCTAAGGTGCTATAACATGCAATCTCTCTTACTAGACTCTAAAAGACTCTAAAGCCAAAAAGTGCCACATATTGGATAAACATTATCACCTGCCCATAATACCTTTTATCCTTCATGATGCACGTCCATGTTATTAATGTGACTGTTTTAATAACTTGTCCCAATTTGGGGAGAAATAATTATAACTTTTCACTTCCTGCAGTAAAAAGCCTGAGTACATTGACTTCTGTTGCTTAGGAAGTATAAGTATTGCAATATTTGTAGTATTATAGAAAGAGTGAATAAATATTTCTCTAAATCATATGGATTATGGTACACAGAAATGGCATTTCTGATTCTCTGTTGGTGTTGTTACTAGAAGGCAAATATAAGTTTCTTCCCACTGAATTTTTATTCTGGTATTGTCATCAGTAGTAACTGTTTTTAACAAGAATCAATACTTTCAAAGGTGAATTTTGAAATGACAATAGAAGTTATGCTCAAAAATATCATTTCCAAGTTTGTTGTTACAGGGTATGTTGCCTTTTAACTTTAAATTTGAATAGAAAATATGTTCCTTTTCTTATTTTGAAGTTTAATACTTGAATTTTGTGAATTTAACTCCATTAAAGTATCCCATTTACAACTGCTACTCCAGGCAAATTTTTTTAGTATGCATTATCTGAAACTTTGTATTATTAATGTATACACTCCACTACATATATATGTGTATGTAGCATAGCACCAACAAACATTCTATAAAGATTATGTAAAACTTTTATAAAACTTATGAAACTGTGACTCTATTTCCCCAAAATAACATAGGTAAATAGATAGATGGAAAGAGAAACAAGTATCAGTGAATTTCTTCATTATTTGAGCATCTACTAACCTTTATTTACTAACTTCATTTTCTTATAAGCTAGTATTAACATTATAAAAAAAGAAATAAAAATTATATGTCATTATCAGTCCTTGAAAAATGGATTTCAGCGGTAACACAAGACTGAACCACTGGGATTCAATGAACTTCTATTGGGGATTCAAATAGTCAATAATTATTGGCTCAGTTTCTTCAAAAGACCCCTAACAGCAATGAGTATATAGTAATTCAGTGTACTGGTGTACTTCAGGTGAAATTTCAGTTTTATTTAATTTTACCATCACTTTTGAAATTAATGAACATGAGATTTTTTACTTAGAGTGAAATATTTATAATTTTTATAAACATTATAATTATAATATGGTCATGTGCCAAATAATCATATTTTAGTCAATGAAAAACCACCTAGTCCATAAGATTATAATACTATAATTTTACTGTAACTTTTTTATGTTTAGATATGTTTAGATGTATAAGCACTTACTGTTGTATTGCTATTGCCTACAGTATTCAGTACAAGTTTATAGGCTAGGGGCAACAGGCTACATTGTATAGCCTAGGTAGGTAGTAAGTAGGCTATGATATCTAGGTTTGTGTGACTATACTCTATGATTTTTGCACAATGATGACACATCTAATGATACAGTTCTCAGAACATAACCCTGTCATTGAGTAATGCATGACTGTATTACAAATATTTATAATATTGCTTATTATTATAAGTTTTTTTTTTTTTTTGAGACAGAGTCTCACTCTGTTGCCATGGGTAGAGTGTAGTGGTGTCATCATAGCTCTCTGCAACCTCAAATTCCTGGGTCAAGCTATCCTTCTGCCTCAGTCTCCAGAGTAGCTGTGACTATAGGTGCACACCACTATGCCCGGCTAATTTTTTCTATTTTTGGTAGAGACACCGTCTTGCTCTTGCTCAGGCTGGTCTTGAACTCTTGACCTCAGGTGATCTTCCAGCCTCTACCTCACAGAGTGCCAGGGTTATAGGCATGAGCCACTGCGACAGGCCAAGTTTTCTCTAAAATTTTAATATTTTAAATGCTCAAAGGCAGCATTCAATATGATTAGGCTTCCCTTGTTTTGAATTTGCTACATATCAGATTTTTTTAAAAATAAAATGTGAAATATACTATCAAAACCATATCTCGAAAGACACTTGAGAGATACTATCAAATATATATTTATTAAAATAAGACATTATTCTTCTTTTATAGAAGTAGAATAATTCAAGAACACCTAAATTTATGATAGTAATATTTTTATAGTCTTATTTATTATTATCTGATTACTTCATTTATACAGCACTATTTTTTAGTCAATGTGTAAAATGTCACCACAAAATTTCTTCTTTGCTCTAAAGTTCTACTACAAATGTTATTATATCACTTCTAATATATTCAAGATTTATAATATTTTACAAAGACTTAAAGCTTGAACTATATAATATGCTCCTTGTATCATTGGAAGTAATATTAAGTTTTTTCTCAATAGAGTAGATCACATATTTGGATTATATAGGTGTCATGATCCATGACTAAATTAAAGATTTTAGATAATGTAAACCTTTTGTCTGTAATTGTTGCTCAGTTTAAATAATTTATTTACATATAAAAATAAAAGATTTTGATAATAACCAAATCAACTAACTTAACTTCAGTTATTAAATAATTTAACTGAGATGAATAACACTTCATTACTACTGAATGATGTAGTTATATTACATGGATTAATCTTAAGCCAGGTGTTCTTTCTCCTTAAGTAATCATTCATCATTTAATAATAAAATTGAACTATTTTAATTTCAGTAATTTCAATATATTTTGGACCTGAAATTGATCTATGTATTCTTGTTCTTACTAATTAATTGCAAATAAAGAATTTCAACATTTAATAAGATGTAACTTAAAAGCGGTAATTGTTACCTTAAATATACCAAATAAATGCATTTCAATTGTGTTTAACTTATAATAAATTAGTAGAAAAGGAAATTTTAGACTTTTAAAAAAACTTTACAATTATTCTATCTAATCCCTTCAATTTGAAGATGACAAGAAATCCCTAAGAAGTTAGGTCACATGTTTAGAATAGCTTAGATAGTTTATGGTAAAGTCTCTAACTTGCTGTGGTATTTACATGTAGTTCTATTTAAAATTTTACAAACATGTAAACAGATAAATTATAATACATTATAGTATATTAATTCCTATTTGAGAAATTCAGTGTACTCAATGTATTCAACTAATACTTATTGAACACCTGCAATACATAAGAAGCATGATAGACCAGTGAACATAACAAATATAAAAAGAGTCCTATGAGAATGGAGAGATAAAAATATGAATTCTTCCTAGGAGAATATGGAAAGGTGTCACTGTGAAGGAAATACTGGACAACACATATTTCTTTAAAAAGCCTTCCCTGATTCTCTTCTGCATGGCTAGTCGTGTTCAAAGAAGAATCATATCTGAAATCTTCTAAGGCAGCACTAAAAATAGGTTTCACCCTCAACTATCTGCTTTAAGTGTACAAAGATCTGAAAAAGCATCAATATGGGGAATGTATTCAAGAGCAGTAGCTACTCTCTCTGCAACTCCCTAATTATGTCATTGCTTAGCTATTCCCTTCTAGGTATCTATAATATCCTATCAATTTGTTAATGTCCGTTACATTCTCTATGCCCCACTCCCTATAAACTGTGAGCTCTTTTGGGCAGAGAAAACAAGTATTCTTTATGTTCTCAGCCTTACTCACATAGAAAGCCCTCTAGAAAACTTCAGTTGAACTATATTGGGTCCATTGGAATAATCATCGGGTTTAACTTTTAAGCAAAATAGCTGAGAAAATGATTTTTGAAGAGAAGGAAACATTTGTAAAGGGCACACATTGGCGGGGAACCTGCGGGCTTCTGATTTCAAGATTGTTCTTTTTTAAGCACCAAGAAAAGCTTCATCTTTCTCTGTTGCACCCTTTCTAACAAAAGGATTTGTTCTGTAAAATTTGGATTCAGTTAAAAGGCCACAGAAGACCACATGTGGTCCCAAGGCTGCAGGTTCCCCACCCCTGTGAGTCTGGAGAAGAGTTTGGCAAATATGCACATCTAGAGGGATAGATCCTGTGCAGAAAGCGGGAGCAGGGAGCATGATGCTTGTGGAGTCAATAATGGGTAATGCTTGAGTCAAAATTGGGAATGGCCATAGATTATGTAACAATCACTGTGTGAAAACTGTGTTCTGGTCACCACAGGTTGCCAAGGGATGTTTTAAGCATGGCAGTGGCATAATATGTCTATATTATTTGTATAAATTTTAATTAATGAGAAGGAAGGACTTTGGGAAGGAAAAACTAAGAATATATGCCAATCAATTAAGCAAGAGAAGATAAGGGCAAGAGTTAAAGCTGTGGCAGCAGCCATAGGAATGGAGAGAGGAAGCAGGTTCAAGATACATTTCTAGGCCAGGTATGGTGGCTCACACCTGTAATCCTAGAGCTCTGGAAGGCTGAAGTAGGCAGATGGTTTGAGCTCAGGAGTTTGAGACCTGCCTGAGCAAGAGCAAGACCCCGTCTCTACTAAAAAATAGAAAAAATTAGCCAGGCATGGTGGTGCATGCCTGTAGTCCCAGCTACTTGGGAGGCTGAGGCAGGAGGATTGACTGAGTCCAGGAGTTTGAGGATGCCATGAGCTAGGCTGATGCCATGGCACTCTAGCTGGGGCAACATAGGGAGACTCTGTCTCAAAACAAAAAAAAAAGATACATTTCTAAGGTAAAAACAGACACAATGTGTGGCTATAATGCATAAAGAATTATTTAATAAGATAAATTAATTAAATGAATAAATATAATTATTTACTAAATATAATTTAATTATAAATAATTAAATTAATTAATTTAATGAGATTAATTTGTACAAAGTAGAAGAAGAGAAAGTAAACAGAAAAATTAAGGGTGCCTTATACCTGGAGAATTGTCTGACAGAAAGATTGTATTTGGATTGATAAGAAGCTTGATTTCTAAAAAAACACAAAAAAAGGACTAAGGAGATTTAAGGAGTAGATTACGATTAACAGTTACAAATATCAGGGAGATATCAAGGAGAACTTAAAATGAGTCCTTGGGCTTGGAAAATCTAAAGTAATCAAAAATCAGATAAAAATCTTTTCATGATGGTGCTGATTCTAGAACTGAACTGCAATAGGTCCAGGAATGACTAGGGTAGAGGAAAGAAGGGCTAAGTGTTCACAGACTCATATAGCATTAAGGAGAAATTCAAGGCAAAGTCTTGAAGGGAAGTTACAATTGAAGAAAGGTCTGTTTGTCTTTGTTTGATTTTTGCTCTTCTTTCAGCAGAACATATTTTGAGTATGTTCATAGACAGAAGGAAAGAAGTCAGTGGAAAGGAAGGGCTTGAATATAAAGGAGTAAGCACATATCTGTGAAAATAACTTAAACATAATTAAAGTAAAGAATCATTGAACCATGCCAAAGGACTAAAACACAGTTTCAATTTTATATAATCTTAAAATTAAAGCAATTTTCATCTCAATCTTAGCGTGTTGTTTCTGCTAAATGATTCCAATGGGCTAAGATTTCACTGTACAATATGGCTGTTGCAGAATGATTTCGGTGGAACAAATGGTGGTGGTTTATAGAGATCTTATTTCAGTTCTTCCTATCTAAGCATAACTGGGCTCAATTAGCCATTGTTTATTACCAAACACTTAAAAGGAGGAAATATAGCCCTTTATTAGGTACATTAAAAAAAAGAAACTTGTCACTTCCACACCTTCAGTCTCTGGGTAGAAGCTTCTTGCAGATCTAAGTATACAAACTTTGGGGATAAATGAAGCTTCCAGTTGACAAAGAGTTAATATCTCCTCCATGCCTTGTCCACACTGTTTGCACCTTTCTTATTCTAAGAAGACCCAGGAAAGTAAATTTGAGTCTCAGATGGTAATTTATGAGACTATAAAGTTTTCTTCAGTAGCCCCCATCTGCACATAAATAAATAAATAGCAGGATCTAATTGACCCGTCTGCAACAAATGTCATGAGAAGTGGGAGATTTCTCTCTTTGGCTCCTTTACTTGCACATGGAAATGTGGATGTTAATTATCATTTGCTAGTCCATATGAGCTATTATAACTTAAGATACACTTTATGAATAAAAGAATATTGATAAATAAGAATATTCTGGCTAGTTTGTGTTGACTAGTTTAAGAAACATTTTTGTGATACATTTTAGGCACAAAATAGTAACTTTTTAACTCTAAGCATTATATTAAAATTTTCAAAGGCAAATTCTTGAAGAAGAATTAAATACAATATGTTGAGAGAAAAATTCCCACAGCCTGATAACTGCATTGCCATTTCAACTTAATTCTCAAGGTGACATACAAAAGAACTTTAAAAAAATCCTATACCTGTTCCCAAATACAAGTTCTATTTATATATAAATATGTAAATGCATTTATAACATATTTAATTTATATTCACCCTTCATAAAATGTATCTGTCTTTTTAGTTTAAAAAACTATAAATTGTAAAGGTTTATTGAAACAGCATTTGTGGGAAATGAATGAGGAGTACAAATATTTTGAAAATTATTTTTAGACTAATATGCTTACATAAATCTATAGGATATATACATGCACGGACAAAAAATTACATATTAAAAATACTTGCTTTCAAATTAATAGTTCATTTTCTTAGTGACAGAAATATTTTTCACATTAAATCTTAGATTTATTTTGCTCACTTCTTTATTTTCATCTTTCTCATGGTTTACCTGTACTTAATTACATTTTCTTGGTATAGTAGAAAGAAAATTTTATAGAATTGGGGTTGAATCATATCTTCACCATTTTCTATTTGTGTAACTCTAGGCAATTTAGGTAGGCTATTTGTGTCCCACTTTAAGGATAGAGATAATGGAACTCTTTATATAGTTACTATTTGATCCTCAAAATGACCTGATGTATGTAAAAGGCATTACATAATTCCAGAGTCTCTTCTAGCACAAAAGATGCCTTGGTAGGAATAAAAAGAAGAGAAAAAGAAAGAAAAAAGGGGGAAGGAACCCTACACATCACAGCCCTGCATATTTATTGAAGAGCTACTTAATAAATATTACGTTTCATGTCTCCTTCTTAGATACACCAGCTTTATGAATAAATGGGTATCTTAAAAATATTGGGAAATATTGGGGCACTTTTTTCACTTGTTTTGATTAAAACAATTCAGAGGAAACTCAACACATTCTTTGTAATCTTAAATGATTAACTATAGAACTTATCCTTCTTGAGAATTATACTATGTAGCCTATACATACCATATAATTTTTTAAAGAATTGGGAAAAAAATGAACTGTGCTTCCTACTATAACTATACTCTACCCAATAAAGCTTTTTGTGATTCAGCAGATACTTCAGAATACTGTCGTTTCTCAGGGCCATCATCATAAAGAACAATTAACTCTCCATGGCAGAGAGAGTTATTAATAGCTAATAGAATGCTAGACACAGAGAGTTTGTTTATATAAATCTCTTGGTATGCAAGCTCAAACAGGTGTTCTTCAATATAGAGTCAATTTTATATATGTAACTTTGCTGGTATAGAATTAATATGTGATGGAGCTAGTTGTGAAGTTACATACAGCTCTCCTTGTCTTTCTGATGCTGCCTGTGTTACCTCCATCGTAGCTATTCATAGCTGTTACTAAACATCATTTAATCAAAGGGGAGAAAACCTAAAGTGACCTTGACAGTATGAGCACCGTGGTAAGACAAATGTGGTAACTAATTTCATTCAATTAAGAAGGTTTTAAAAGATGCTAATCACTGGTAAGTAAATCCTACATAGTCATTTCAAACTGATATTTAAGGAAATGAAAAGAAATGGCGAAAGGGAAGGAATTTTTCCCTAATTACAAGAAAAAGGGTACTTCAGAAATACATCTGAGACCCTTCAGGGGAGTCCTGTTATTTTAACATGTGTGTTACAGATGCTTAATCTCTGTATATAACTGAAGTCTTAAAAATACATAACATTTGGGCAACCCAATGATGTTAAATGTTAGAATATTTAAAAGGAAAAAAAAAACAGAAAAATCAAGTAAGTCCTGTATGCACAAAGCCATTTAGGATTAGTTTTTCAGGAACTCTTTTATAGACCTCAGCAATTTCTACAGGACTTATTGAGTGCCTGAGAATGACAACCTTAACTTGTAATTTTCTTTCTCTTGTCAGTTTAAATCAGACTTTTAATGCTATTTCAGTAAAGGTTTTTGAACTAAAAATCATGAAATCGCTTTGATCTGACATGATTTTAAGACACAAATCTGTCAAAATTGCCAAATAAATACAGCGGTCCCAACCTTTTTGACGCCAGGGACTGGTTTCGTGAAAGACAGTTTTCCCACCCTCGAGCGGGTCGGGGGTGGGGGCAGGAGTGGGGTCGCCACCTCTGCTCCACCTCAGATCATCAGGCATTGGATTCTCATGGGGAGCATGCAACCTGGATCCCACGCATGCATGTGCAGTGTGCAGTGGGGTTGGTCCTCTTATGAAGGTCTGATGCCAGCTGATCTAACAGGAGGCGGGTATCGGGCCGTGATGTGAGCCATGGGGAACAGCTGTGGGCAGTTAGGGCTTGGCTGGCTCACCTCGCCAGCCCTCGCCTCCAGCTGTGCCACCTGGTTCCTTCAGGTCGGCGGCCAGGGAGTTGGGGACCACAGAAATATAACTTGCAGACTATTACGGGATTTAGGATCTCTCGATAATTAACAGTTTCCACTGAAGTGGGCAAAATGCTACTCATTCAAAGGCATAGAAATACATCCCTTTCTACAAAAAAAGAAAATGTCTATTTGTGTCAAAACAAAACAAAAAAACACGTATGATCTAAACTGCAGCAAACAGAATTTAGAATTGCAGAGCTTATTCCCTGGCTTCATAATTCGGCATAGGTTATTTATCTGTTGAGACATGATACTCTACCATCATAAAAGAGCTACTGCTATTTTCTTGATTATTCAGTCTAAGTGCATAATATCTGTATGACTCTCTAAGCTGCTCTAAAACAAACGTTACCATACAGTAATAACAATAATAGTATTGATAATAATCTATAGCATTAAGTTATTTTTAAAATAAACTTAATTCTAAAATAAATTCTTGGTTGGCTAAATTTTGCTTGAAAAGAACTTTTGATTGTAAGTGGGAAATACAGAAAAAGGCTTTCAAAGTAAAAGCAATTTTCTGTACCAATTTATGAAGCCCATTTTCTTTGTAATTTTGAGTCTTCTAAATTCTTTAGATAGGTAAGATTTGCACATAATTAAACCTAAGAAAGAACTCAATGAAGAAGTATCAACATGTTTAATAAAACTTTCCCTCTATAGTTGCAATATTACATTAGTTTCAAATAGATACAGATGATCATATTTTGGGTATTGTGTTTATTTCCTTGCTTAAAATATTCTGCACAATTGCAAAGACTGCACCTAAATTTAGAAGGCTGTGAATTATTCATATAAACTACATGCAATTAAGATATCTGTTTATTGGGGGAAAATATAAACTTCCAAAAATACAGACATTGATGGTTTTTGAATGCCTTTCTTGAAGAAACCATGGAAATGATTTAACATTCTACAGAGCATATAAATTTATGGGCTGTCTGGATTCTAGGTAGTAATTATCCTTAATATATTGCCATGTCTTTCAGTGTATAATTTTTAACTTGATGAATCCAAATAAAACTAGATATATATTTAACCTAATTAAAATTGCTGCTTTGTACTGAAATTCTCCCTAAATATTCTGGATAAGTGACTTTTGCCTATGCCAATTTCACACATAGTAGCACTTAATCAGCACTTGATCATTCTCTTTTATGGATCTGCATATTGTCTGCCCATTGACATTGTAAACATTTTGAGAGGAAAGATTGTATCATAAAAAGGAATCATAAACAAAAAATAGTTTAGAGTTTAAAATGGTGGTTGGTTTTAGGATTGTCTTAAGAACTTGTTTAAGTAAAAAAGAAAACATTCTATTAAGACACTAATCATAAGAAAATAAGAAATCTGCAAGCTAGAAAAGAAGGTCTAACTAAGGATGCTCACGGGGCGGGGGGGTTGTTTGTTTCCATTTGGATAAAGTTTCTGTTGAAATTTTGCAAAATTCTTTGGTGGCCTGTTACTAGGGGAGAAAGTATAGAGGAGCCTCCATAACTAGATTTGAGGTCACCACAGTGGGGAGGGTAGGAAGAAAAGGCCAGAGTCTATGTTTTCTTCCTAGGGTGTTCATTTTGATATCCAAATCTGAGTAACATTTCTGTTACTTGATCATCTCCACTTTCCTTTCCCTTTTAGCAATTAAGCATTATAGCAAGTTGCCTCAAGGCCAAAACTGCACTAACGCTTAACAGTTTTCTCCTCACTTAGAATGTTGATATTGGTCTGTCATTGAAGTCCTAGCCTCTTGGATCATGCATGTAATTCAAGATTTGGACATGATCTTGAAGACCATTTTCTAGTTTAAAATTGTAAATCTGTACTAAGAACTGAACTTTTGCTGAGCTCTTATTCATTTCATGAACATTTATTATATGCCCACCACATTCCAAACATTATATAAGGCACAAGATGACAAAGATGTAGATGATATATTCTCTATTCTCAAAGAGACTGAAGTGCTAAACAAGAGAAGCAGGTAAGTTAATAGTTAAAAAGTGTTTTGTTAGACTAAGACAATGTGCCTCTGAGAACACAGAAAGAAATATAGCTAACTCAGGTAAGAGAACAGGAAAGGGCTTACTTGAATCAAAGCTCAGATTACAGAAGTAGGAAAGCTGGCTCTGGATAAAGAAAGAAGAGAAGGGATAGAAATGTCAAATAGCAAGATGTGTTGTATTATCGGTAAAAGTTTCATGTGGAGAAGTAGAGGAATGTGAGTCTAGAAAGATTAGACAAAGACAAGTCATTTAAAAACCTGAATGAATCTACAGAGTCTGAACTTTATACCTACCACAACATTGGAAGTCTGTGCAAGATAGTGATAGAATCATATTTATACTTTAGAGCTCTATTAAAATGTGAAATAGCTATGAATTATCACTTTTTAAAACATTTTAATTTTGCTTTATCCATTTGTCCCAACTTGAATCTCTTAAGGCCAATTTTGGTAGTTAAATTTTGCTGTAGTCAAAAGATGCTATGACTCTTCTTCCCATTATTTTTTTAGGAGAAAACACCCCTTCAACATCTAGATAATCTCCTTGACCTCTTTGAAGGAACATTGAATGTCTCCAAATTTTAAATCCAATTCTCAGGAGAGAAAAAATGCAAAAGTGCTATAGCATGTAAACCTTCAAATCTTATGACTAAAAAGGAAACAGTGGAAACTCCTTTAGGAGAAAATTGGGTAGCCAGCCTTGAGTCTGTAGGGGTTAGGAGGAAAGTAGATAAGAGATATGGTTGTATTATTTATTTCTAAAATGTTAGAGTCCTTGACCTAAATGCTAAGCCTTTTGACTTTATGGTTTATAAAATAAATGCAATCATAGCTATATTCATACTCCAAATAAAACAAATTATACGCCATTACTCATGCTAGGTCTTCAATAAAGTATATCTGGGAAGAAGCAATGTATAGGATCTTTTAAAGATATTCTTTTACAGTGCCTCCTTTATAATGGAGTTGAGTAAATTGATTAATTTCTATCTAAACCTGCCTTAACAAAGATAATCTTTCTATTTAACCTTTGCAAATGACCCACTCTAACTATAAAAACAATGACAAATTCTCCTAATGATTAAACTACTGGTCCAAAGAGCTTTCAAACAGAAATGTGATATATCTGTGTTGATTTAATGCCTTCTCAGTTTCATAGTATAATCTTAATATTACACACACACACACACACAAACCTCAAAGAAAATCCCAGACTAATTTTGCGAAAGCCACACAAATAGAAGTTCTGGTATGTATTTAAACATTTGGCTCCCACCTACTTAGAACAGACTTAAGAATATCAAAATGTTTAACTGATGCCAGAATTCGTTTTTGAACAGTGCCAGAGCCTCTTTATATACCAGAGTTTTCAATCAACTTATCCTTTTGTATAATAAATAGTAGCATTATTATTTGGTATTATAAATATGATGTTACACTTCATAATATCCTTTTACTTCATGATTATCCTTCATAATACAAGATCCTTGATACTTCTTCATGTCAATAACCTCAATGCATATTACTATATTTTCAGCGGGGAAGTTGTTAACTTGATAAATACTGCTTTTAATATTTTGTTTCCTAGTTAAATATATCTACTTACATTTATACAAATATTTTATAAGAATTATTAATTCGCTCTTAATAAAGTTTGGTAGTACTTTTTTATCTGACTGAAATTATTTATTAATTTAATCTAGTCAATGGCAAAAACATGAATTTACAAAAATTTTAATTTCACCAATGTTTAGTAAAATATTTTTGTTTGTTTTTTAAAATAAAATTTATCATGCATATTTGAGGTTTATAATGTGATAAAGGATACATATAGATAGTAAAATGGTTATATATAGTGAAGCAGATTAAGAGCAATCATCTCAATTACTTTTTTGGTGACAAAACAGCTAAAATCTACTTATTTAACAAAAATCCCTAATATAATACAATTTTATTAACTTTATTCCTTATGTATACCTTATTATTGCCCATGCTAGCTTTATTAGTATTTGCTGGGGAAAAAATCACTTTTGGCATCTTTATTTAAATAAGAATGCAACCATTTCTATATGATAAATCCCATTAAAATCAGTCAATTGCATAAGACTTAATAAACTCTTGTTTTTATGTATTGAAATGACTCATACAATAATTACTTTCCACACATGGTAATTTTGGTAATATCTCATCACATGCTGTCTGAACAAATTTAGGTTTGTTTCCTAATGGGATATTCCACAGCTCCTAGTAACCATAATTGAGAAAACAAGGTAAGATTTCTGATGCAAATCAACTTCTTGGCATTACTCATTTGTTCTTTTATTATTTGGTCCATGATAAGTTTCAAGGACAAAAACTTCCACTCTTCTAAAGGATTCCAAGATACACATTAATTTGTAACTATGGATCTGTCAACTATCTTAAAATAAATATGATAACCGTTAGAATCTTAGAAGACCTAAGCAATTTAGGACCTAGTCAATGAGTAACATCCTCTGTTAGAATACCTGATAGGCTAAGACCTCCAAGAAATATTATACAAAGATACATGTTAAGGGGCAAAGGAATTGATTCCTCTTCCTCTAGTAATTCTGACAGGAAAGAAGGAAAGAATATAGAATAACATTTAGAAGTAGAAAGTGTCCTTTCAGTGTCCTGAAAGGAAGACTGGTGTTGGAAAAAGACTAAATATCACATATTCAGCACTCTCTCAGTTATAAAAGGAGATGCCTAGTTATCTTTCTTATCACACTCTCATTTCTACCTCACGACTCAAAATCTCTGGCTGTATTCTTTTTATCACTTGATTTCATGCTGTATGTTGTTAATCTTATACTTCTATTATATGAATGTTTTTAATAAAATATAATACATTCTGCCCTTTATAGGCACCTTGTGTATTAATATTCAGTAGAGAGACTGGTCACAAGTAAGATACCATAAACTGTGAGTTAGTTTAGGGAGAAAGCAGTCTGAATGAAAACTGAAGAATGCTGCATGTGTATCTTCAAGGTGACAGAAGGCCAGAGTGATACTGGGAGACCAGCCCCAGTAGGAAGACACAGTGTTTGACTCAGGTTTTCAGGATACATTTGTGTAAAGTAGTTTAAATCCCACCATTGCTCAAAGTCATGTATTTGAACATTCAGAAAATAGTTTCATGTAAGTCCGTCTTCTATAATAGTAATGATTTTCAAGAAAATGTGGTACTAGAGTAGAGAATAGAGATAGAGTTGAATTAGAATAGCTGTTTCCTTCAGTACTATCTGTCTTTCCTATTGTAATATTCAACACTTACAGGGAGGCCTTACTATACAAACAGCACTGTTCTAAGCTCTGTGCATGCATCAACTCATTTAACATTTAGGAAAATCCTATACAGTACATATTATTAATAATGTTATTGAAAATATTTTTAATCACAATATGTCTTTTCTTCATTTTATAAATGAAGAAAGTGAAGCACAGAGAAATTGACTTGGAATTAAGTGTACATAGTAAGTGGTAGGGCTGAGATTCCAAACAAGTCAGCTGCTTCCAGATTAACACTGAGAGTGCATCTGTTAAGCAAAAGAAATGCCTTGAAGGTGTTGTGAAGATACTTGTAAAATAATTTACATCCTTGCTCTATTCAAGTTTAAATGTTTTTCAAGATGGTCTTTGAAAATCACAAGTTAACTAACTTGAGGATAGCTTGAGAATACTTTAATAACGGCAGGATAAATTCCCTTAGATTCTAACTGTTTCCAAGTTTAAGGTAAGGGCACAGAGAATTTTTTAAAGTATATTTCCTTACTTGGGTCACATAAATAAATATTAAAACACAAAAGCTTCATATTTTACTATGAGAAGTTTAAAATAGATTAGGAGGTAGGTCAGGGAAAGTAGAATTGCTTGTTTTAACTTAGATGATAGAAAACACTGCCAAATGGTAAATGCAACTTGGAGAAAATTTTTGTGGTGCTGTGAATAAGAGCATATGGGAATATGTTAAACCATATTTATGGTCTTTGGCTCTTCCTTTAAGAACTGTTAAACATGAAGAAAGACAAACCTTTGATCTTTCTTAAGAACATATCCCAAATGCCCTAGAATTTCCCAGAGATACTCCAGTGACCTTTCACAGGAGATGAAGTTCCCTTCATCACTGAATATAGAGACTATATGTAAAATTTCAATCTTGAAAGAAAAGGTCAGCTGTGAAAAAACATCTAAGATCTTAAAATCTTAAAAACATATTTTTTATTGAAATTGGTACATTTTGTTGACTAAATGAATGAGTAAATATATTAGTGCAGACTGAATCCTTTTGTTAGTATATTTGCATATTTAAAATGTATAAATGTTTGCATGTGTGCATACATGCTTGTGTACTGTCTGATCATTTTAACTACCTGCAAGTTAAATCTCACCATGCATCATAAATATAAACAACCTCTACACAAAACTGGAATTCTAAGTAAAAATAAAACAAAAACTTAGTTACTGGATACCAAAACCTTGGATATTTCTGAGCATCCAAAAGGCAAGCTGGAGTTTTCAGCTCTTAATCAGAGTTCCTCAATATAAAATAACCAAATAATCAAGTTAAGATAATTTTGTGAGACGTATTGTTTTAGCATTTGAGAGTTAAAAAGAGAAAAATGTAGCGCCCCTCTTTGATACAAAAACATTTCCTTCATGGAAATGATTCCCTTTGAGAGACAATGTATTTCCCTGCTTTTGTCTCTGAGGCCTTTCCACATTCCATCAGCAGTGAGAATAAAGAGAAATAAATCAGATTTCGAATCTGGCAGTGACTGAGGGAGAAGGACCCTGGTTCGATGCCCACGCTGGTCTTTTAGAGAAGACTTTCTTCCATCCAGTTTAATTTTACAGAAAATTTGTCTGTTTTTTTAACTTCAAAATATATTGTTTTTTTCTTCCTATTTTCTTGCTCAATCTTATGATCAGTTCTGTTGGCAATGAATTATTCTTCCATAATAATTTAAGAATTTTTTTGAAAATATTCTTTTTCTACTTTTCACAAATATAGAAAAGTAAATAACTTGCTAAGACAGAAGCAGATACACTGCTCAAATAATCCTTTCTTTGGGGCATTTTTACAGCAAGTGAGGATTAGAAACTGTTTTGTTTTAAATATGTGAGAAAGAGAATGTGTGTAATCACAATCACGCATAAACCCCACCTGGAGTAGTAATGTAGAAGAAGAAGGAGAAGGAGAAGGGGAGAAGAAAGAAATCTAGGAAACTGTTCAAGTCATCTCTTCATGTGAACCAGCTAGCCATGCATAAAGAGGATAGAATTCAATTCAACACTAGAGATTTAACTTTACAACAAAAACAACAAAGCATTATTGAAGGTGCATAATGTGACATCTCCATAATGGAAATGCTATACTGGGCTGGAATTGTACCAAATGACACATAACAGACCCATTTTCAAGATCGGATTATTCTTCAAGGATTAACTCAAGGTCTAGTTCTACACCGAAGCTTTTTCTGGCCCCTTAGCACATAGAATCTTTCTCTACCCTTGAGCTGTATGCCAGTAATTTAGTACACATTTTCTTTCTACCTCTCTCTCTCCCTCTCATGCTCTCTCTCTCTCACATACACATGCATACATCACTATAATATGCCCATACTAGAATTTAATTGTTAGATAGTTGTTGAGTTTGTATGTGACTGGCCCATGACAACACAACCCTCAGAACATAGTGCAAGTGCTCAACATGTATCAGAAATAATATATATTTATTGACAGAGATTGATGAAACTAATTTTGGTTTCTTAATCTTCCCATCCCAAATTCCTTCTGGAAATAGTAATATATGGTAGTAGAAGATAAAATTTTCAATTTTCAGAATTCATTCTTATTTTCTATAATTATATTCTATAGCCTCCCTGTAACTCTACATACTATTAATATATCCTCAGTATTCATCCTGTTAGAGGTGTCTCTTTTAACAAGTTTTCCCAATAATCTTTCAATTCTCAAGAAGAATATTAAAATGGAACCAAATCTCATTCTAAAGAAAGTGTATACATCGGGGCTTTGGCATATCAACACATCTTAATAATCAGTGTATTTTGTCACATTGAATTTCTGGGCAAACTAGATTTTGTATACATCATTAGGTTCCTATTAGGACAAAGTGGAGGCACAATCTTACACTGCCTATTCCCCTTTTTCTCAAACTGCTACTTTTTAAACATTCTTTTTGACCTTAGAAGCCCTTTGGCTGAAAACTAGCTTTATAGACACAATAAAATATAATAACAAGACCTGGGACTGACTTGACCAACCTCAAAATAAATTTGCTCTATAGATTTACAGTGTTTCTTAACATAATAATTTGGTTGCTGGGGATGGTTTGCTAAGTATTTTATCTATAAACAGCCTGATTCACATCTTGTAATAAATTTTCTTTGCTACCCTAGAATGTGTTAGCAATAAAAATGTCTATTCCAGGTAATAGAGTAATGCCTACTTAATAGTTTGAAAATATAAGAATAATATAAAACTTTTTGTGCCTCAGAAAAGATAATCATAAATGTTTCAATGGAAACACACAGAAATTTAAAATCATGATACACATCTGCCTAGTTTGGACAGCAAGCATAACCCATATTAGTAGACATCGTCTGGTACAACTGATTGGTATATAGAAGCCTGTACTGAACGCAAAGCCAATTCTGTATGGACCTTTCTACTAATTTCAACTCATACCAGTGTCTTCAAAATGATTATGTTTATAGAACTAAAAGATGATTTCAGTCTCCTAGCTTTATGTATTTTCATATAATTTCTTGAGAACCACTTAATTTCTCCTTAAGCTTGAACAAGTTGTCTTTCTGCTAAGTATTTTCAGAATGTATAAAAGAGGCACAATAATACTTATTTGTTACTATTATCTCACATGGATGGTGTGAAGATCAATTAAAGCACTGTTTGATGACAACTTTCAAAAGTGCTATGTAAACACAAGGTACTGCAATTTTGAGGCATAAAAAGTTATCTCGGGGAAGTTTTAAGTCCTGGTAATTAAAGATGTATTAGAAGGTATTGGAGTTATCTATAAAACCCACGAATAATAATAATAATGATAATAATTTTACTTAAAATTATAGAATGACAATGGAAGTGAGATTTCCACACTTGATCCTGCTACCACAAACACCACCAGACTTTTGTAGTAAAAGGCAAGTCTTCCTTATATAACAACCCTAGAAAATGAAACAATTGATAGTACTTTTGACAAGCATATGAAAGAAGGACAGACTGCATTATTTCTTAAGCGCTATATTATATGCCAGATGCTTTGAAGTTGGTTTTATGCAATGATCTCATTTGAGTCTTACAACAATCCTTAAGGTGGGTATAGTTTTAATTATTTGAAAGGTGAGGAAACCATCAGTCTCACGTATATTCAGTAATTTGCTCAAGTCAAACAGCTTTTAACTACCAGAGCTACAACTTCCATCCAGGTCTTCTGCTCTTTGCACATAAACATGCCATAAATACTTATTTTTAATTGTTAAAGACCAAAATATAATTTATATTTATCGCATTTAATGAGAATTTAAACATTTTAAGATGACAGAGATTGCCCTATATAAGGATAGGTACTTCACTATGTGGGAGTGGATATCACCTGGTGTGCAGGTAGAAACTGCCCTATGTGTCGGTAGATAATTACAATTTAGTTGTGACTACCACTGTGCAAAAAAAAAAAATTCAAATCATTGACATCGCAAGTAAAATTAAAATACAATAAACAACCTCAGGATAAAATAACATATATGATTTATAACATGTGATCAGGATTAGTATCGTTAATTTGTAAAGAAATCTGTTTAAAACATAAAAATTAAAATATGATTTCTTAAAAATGAAATATGGCTCAAAGAATCCAAGTGGTGAATTCACAAGAGAAGAAATACAAATGTCTATTATGTGTCTTTTAAAATTTAGCTTCATTATTAATTAAAAATATGCAATTCAAAACAATAAGATATTTACTGTCAATCAAATGCATATATGAACCAGTGTTGATAAAATTCAGGGATGTTTATTATACTGGTTGGAGTGCAAATTGGTACAACATTTCAGAAGATTAAGTTAGTAATGTGACCCCTAAGTCTTGAAAATGTAAATTCTATTTGATCCAGAAATTCTTCTAGGATATCACCTTATAAGAGTTAATCATAGATAATGTTGGAAAAAAATAGCTTTAAGAGTGATCACTACAGTGTGACTTTTTATGGTAAAAATATGAAAGTAACCTCAATACCCATGTAATAAAGAATAATTTAGGTAAATCCTGGTGCATTTATATATTAAACTATGTTGTAACCAATTAAAATGATTTTCTGAAATGTATTTAATAACATGAAAAGATATTAACAAATTAAACTTAAAAATAAGGTTACCAAAGAATGTTGAACATAATTCCATTTTTGTTTATGTAAAAGTATCATACATTTCGTTTTGCATCTAGAGATAGAGATACAGAAATAGGTTTGTACAGATAGAGATAGAACTAGAGATAGATGGAGAGAAACAGAGACAGATATGCCTATGCAGATAGACTTGGAGATAAAAATAGAGATATCTGCACAGGGTAATAGAAATACACTAACAGAGATAGAATACATATTTGTGCATATAGAGAGATATGTATATATACACAACAAAAATTTCGAAGTGGTTATCTGTACTAGTAAAGATTAAAATTTTTTTGTCTGTTATTTCTAAATATTTTTAAATAAATATTTAATATTTTATTTAAAAAACTAATTGAAAATACAAAAAATATAAACAAAGGCCATCATCATGTTATCAATAGCAATACCACTTCTGTTTTCTGTTAGCTGTTTTAATTTATAGCAAGAAAATATTAAAACCCCCTTAATAGTCTCAAATCACAATTTAATTTCTTTTTGTTAATTGCATTGGTAATTAGCTGATATCATATTTGAAACTTTCCAGATTTAGGGAAAATTCCTTAGACTACCCTAGGTGCGTTTAGCTGATCAAAATGTCAAGAATGTATTTAGCAGTCACTTTGATCAAATCAATGAGGGTGCATATTAAAGTCCAAAGAGGATAATAAATTAGAAGTCATAAAAATAAAAATTCTGATCCCAGTTCTGGCACTTACCAGGCATGAATCCTTGAAATGCTTCCTAAAAATCTCCATCTCACTTTCTTCATATATATAATAAAATTGGGCTACAAATAACTGCCCTTCTACCTTAACACAGATATTTGAATACTGACTCTGATAATATACACAAAAATCTATGGTTTATTTAAGCATTAAAATATGATTATTATTCTTTTCAAAAATCAGGAAATTGGCAACTCAGTTTATTATCATATTTGTAAATCAGTATAAAATATTTAAATCTAACATCCTTAGGAAGATATTTTACTATAATAAATACATGGTTTTCTAAAGTTTTCTTCTCTTTTTTATAGAAATGCACTATACTGTAATTAGTAAAAAGTTATAAATATTGAGATAAATAAAAGAAAATAACATTCAGTTAAATTCAAAGAATATATATATATATATTCATTTTAATCCCTCCATTCTACATTCTTGAACCAAGAAGAGTATGTGTAAGCACTAATGTTTCTAAACTGGATACATCCTTTTAATTAGGATCTTCTGTTTAATTTTCTTTATTTCAGCATATTACGGGGGCACAAATGTTTCGGTTACATATATTGCCTTTGCCCTACCTAAGACAGAGCTTCAAGGGTGTCCATCCCCCAGAGGGTGCACACCGCACCCATTACATGTAAATATTTGATCCAGCAATCCCATTACTGGGCATCTACCCAAAGGAAAAAAAAAGAATCTTCTGTTAATTTTTGATTTGAGATTCCATAATCTTCTTGAAGTATCCTAGAATTAAACTACTTCAAGTGCATTCACAAATAAAGCTGGAAAATGTGGAGGTCAAAGAAATTAATTTATCCCAAAATTATCTAAACATATATATATATATAGAGAGAGAGAGAGAGAGAGAGAGAGAGATGGATTAATTAAAAATGCAAAACAGAAAAGGATTAACCAGCCCCTCAAATGCCATAGGAATTCACAAAAATAAGACATCATCCAAGTTCTAGTATTTGTTTAAATGATCAGGTATCACTCTGCTATATATGTAAAAGCAGATTCCTGAGAACTTGTTAGACTTCATGCAGTAGCCCTTGGTCTTCTTGGCTACCTTTCAAGAAGCTTAGCTATCAGGTAAGTTCTTGCAATTGTATATCATATCTGAGTAGATTTCAAATTATTACCAGTACCCTCCTCATTCTGGTTACCTCATGTTATACATCTTATATCAGAGCAGACTTTCTAATTATCACATTCCACTACCACTATTACCACCACCACAACCACCACTATTACTTCAAAAAAGAAGAAGAAAAAGTCGGAGAAGGAGGAGGCATAGGAGGAAGAGGAGGAGGAAGAGAACTATAATAATGACAATAGCAGGTAACATTTACTGAGTATATACTATGTGCCAGGTCCTACGGTATGCAGTTTATATTGATCATTTTATTTAATATTTACAAAACTATGTTGTAGGTACTCTTGGCCCTATTTTACAAGTGAGGACATTACTTCAGTCTTCTACAATTAGGAAGTGGCAGAGCCAGGATTCTAATGTTTGTCATTTGAATCCAGAGCCTTTGCTCATAACCACTACAGGAGGGCTGACATATTTGAAAGCTCCATTAACTCTTCTTAGGCCACATGTATCTTCAATGAATATACTTACATAGTTGTTTCTCAAATAGCATATAAGTGTCTCCAGGGTGTTTATCAAAAGGTCTTTACCTCAGTCTCTCACAGTAATATACTCCCAGAGACAGATTCCATTTAACTGTATTTACTTATCTAGCAACTTTCTAAATAAAGGCTCATATCTCAAAATACAAAGGACAAGAAAATTAGATAATCAAAGATGACTTTAGAGCTGTGCCAGTAAGCTGTGCAATGGTAGAACATTAAGATTCAAAAGACTTGATTTTCTACCCTCTAACCATGTCCCAGTGAAGTCTCTTTGCTGCTGAAGGTAGAAGCCTGACACATGCTTTTGCCAGTTCTAGAACTTATAATTTTCATATAATTCAACTTTTCTAGATAAATCTATTTTCACTCATTAATTTGTTCTATCCATATTCTAGGAAAGATTTAGGATGCAGGAAATACCAATAGTAACTCTAAAATTTCTTTACCCCAAAATTCAAAAAGCTATTGCTTTGCTCTCAAACCACTTGGAAGGGCTTTCCTTGGCTTGTGTGGGGAGGAACTGCGGAGAGGTCAATAGGTTAGAAATCTGGTTATTAGAAAACAAGACTATGTGCCAAATTTGTTTAGCCACAAATGGTTCATAGCTGTTGAGCCATCTGTAGTCCCTGTCATTTGTCAGTTGTGTAGTTTGGGCTAAGATGCAAGACTATGCATAACAAAAAAAATTACAAAATAAATTTAACTGAGATAAAAAATAAAATGCATTTTCTACCTTATTTACTTGCTATATTTTACCTTCTTTGTGCTCCCCTTCTTGAAATAGTAAAATGCATATGAATAAGTCAAATCTTTCTAATTTGTTCTCAACCTACATTTGGTCAAGTAGTAGACAAGCTCAGTGAGTCAGCACCAGGCTGCAGGGATAAGAGATATTTTTAGTTCACCTTCAGACAAGTAGAATACAGTCCCATATAAAGGAGATTCATTTAGCAAAAAAAAGAAAGAAAGAAAGAAAAGATTTAAGATCAATGATAAAGACATTGTTCAAGTAAATGAAGGAAAAGTGAACATTTGAAATTTCTCACATTAAGCAAGATAGTAATGTATAAATCATTTACATTACATTCTTAGTGAAGTGACTTTATTTACTAATTGCTCGACTAATAAATTGGAGTTGAATAACTATAAATATATTTTCTAAATGTTTGTAATATTCAAACACACTTTTTGACTCATTTAATTTCATTTCATTTCTGGTCATCTAACAAAAAAGAAATCATCAAATATTTTCTATGCTTCAAGTTCTCTGTTAGGTAATGAGAATGAAAGGTTGAATAACATTTTGTTAGCCCTTGTCCTTATGGAATTTAGAGCTTGAGAAGGAAGATATATAAACCAATAATTGTAACTCTATATGAGAAATTCCATACAAAAGAACGTTCAAAATGTTGAACCACTTTATCTTCACAATAACCCTATGAGCTAAGTACGGTTGATAGTTACATCCTATATTAATGATAGCATTGGTATTTGGGGGTGCAGTATAACTTTTCTAAGGCCTCAGAGCTAATTGAAAGAAAGCAAAGTCAGATGGGAATACTTACCTCTAATCACTCACCTTGGCATTAGTACATGCCATCTCTTTCAATTAGTCATGATAATATTCTAGAAGTTTTGATTTATAAATTCTTTGGCTATTATTTTAGGTGAGCAGAATAATATCTGCTGGTGGGCTTATTATCTTATAAGCAATTGTTCCTATGGTTGGCCATTTCAGTAATGTTTATACCTCTAATGATCTTGTAAAGACAAAATACACTTTCTGATTAGTTAATCTTCCCCAGGGCTTTCATTATTTTCAGATTAATGATCTTTATCAGTAAAGAAAATTACCATTTCTTTTTAGGTACCCATGACTTTAGTTCCACTTGTCCACATTAATCTCATTCAACCAAATCTTGGGAAATCCCAGGCCAACACTGCTAGTTAATTTGCAGATTGCTATCTGTGGGTGCATGATACTGTAGAGCCTGAAAAAGCAAAGCTTAGGCTCAGGATGAGAGATGCCGGGAATGAGAACATGAATACAGGCTGGAGGAAAGTTGCTTCCTCACCCTAGTAAACTGGAACCTGATTCAAAGAATATTTCCAAGAAGCATTGTCTGGGAGAAGGACATCACGATATCCATATGACATAGACTTGTATTTCAAATGAACACCTTTGCCCCCAAGTACTGTTCCCTGCCTTTCTTCTCAAGCTCTTGATTGCCTAGTGATGGAATCATGAATGTCATGGTAACAGATATCAGTTCTGGAAAGAAATATGCCCAATAATTGAGGGGTAGACTTTTTGTCTGAAAGATTGGGTTTTATATCTAGTCTATGACAATCATCAGCTATGTAACTTTGGGCAACATATTTTCCCTCTTCTGTTAACTAGAGATTGGAAAAAACTGTCAATCTATTAGAGTAAAGAAGGAGGCAATGCATGTAAGCATTTAGTACAGGGGATGGCATATAGTAAAATAAATAGGCTTTATGAAATTGTACAAAGATTAATTTCTTAGTTTCAGTTTCTTCATCTGTAACGTGGAAGTAAAAATAATCTATCCCATAAACTTGTGAGAATTTAATGAAATCATGCATGTAAATATTTAGCTTGTTGTCTGTCTTATAATATGAGCTCAATAAATGTGAACCATGAGTAAGTTGTACAAACATAAAGTTATAGTGGAATCTCAACCACCAATTAGTTGACTGCCCTGATTAATCAAAACTTCTATTCTTTGTTTAAAATGTATGAACTTACGTCCAAAGCATTCGAACACCATGGCTAGTTAACTACCTTCTAGTTAAGGTAACCATAGGTCTTAGTTTTTCCAAGCCAGTCATAATTGTATCTTCTTTCATTCTCAAAAGTATCTAAACGTGGATGATAAATTACAAATTTATCATCATTATAACCTCTGTCCCTGCCTGAAGTCTTGTGTACAAGTTTTCCCTGTATCAGTTCCCAGTAGTGTTTTTGTCACTTTTACTTATTATTGTGACTTCATAATTCAGTTAAAATTTACATAAACTGATGAAAAATATTATGGCCTTAGATATAATTTAATTAAAAATTGACAAAAACTAAAGAAAAATTTTGTAGCATTAGACAGGAGAGAAAATATTAATAAATGAGGAGATGGGGCTGGGGAATTTTGAAATGAAGTTTCTGCACTCTTATTACTTCCCAAGTTTCTTTAAATTCTTGCTCGAATTCAGAAAAACTCAAAATAAAACTTGTAGAAAATGCAAAAAGAGCATGCAAAATCTGTCAGTAGATGTATACTCACATATATTAAACCTCAAAATAACCTTGCAAGAAAATAATTTGTCCAAGTCCACTAATCTATAAAAATGATAGTGTTGAATCATGAACTCAAATGTGTTTTAAACAGAAGTTCTTGTTTTCAGTTGCTACATAAGAGCCTCCGCATTCCCATATTGAAGAGACAATATTAATATAAAGGCTAGAATGAGTAAGAAAACACAGTATTAGCTTTAGATCTCAAGCCCAAAATGTTATGAATTAATTCTGGAAGATTGACTATAAATTTCTATAACAAAAGAGCATCACAAATTAAGGATAAACCTTTAAGTTCATTTATCAGCATCCCATTGAGATATATACATATATATATATTTTAATTGCTAATTACTAAAGAAAAAATTGAAATGAGATTAGGTACATCCTGGTGATTTATTTGCTCCATTAATATTCTACTGAAATTTAAGTGCCTATATAATTCTACTGTAACACACTAAAGAAACGTATTTAATCTGTAGTCAATTAATGCATAAAGTTTTATGTTAAATAAGAAATTGCCATTGCATTCTCAGCATTTACTATGTAATACTCTTAAATTGTTATCCTCTCTTAGAACACTGTTTAATATAACTATAAAATAGACTCTCCTTCCATCAGTAATAGAGTTGGGTTCTTCTTTGAAAGATTATCTTAACTATAGAGAAACAAGAAAAATAAAAATGCAACCTAGTTATATTTAAAATATGATTTATGAAATTTTTAATATTGAATACCATTTTGCTTACATGTTTCATTAACATCAATGGGAAATGTGTAGCGAAAAGAACATGCAACATTTAACAATTTTGTATTTAAATTGGTTACATTTTTTCCATTTTCTTTACAAGGGAGGAATTTGGTGGAATTGTACAAATGGAGTTATGGTCTCCAAATTACTAATAATGTGCTGTTTCAGATTAAAATATCGAGATCTGTGCTATCCATCTTGGTAGCCATTAGCTATAGATTACTATTTAAAGTAATTAAAATTAAATAAAATTTAAAATTCACTGTTTCAGGGCCGGGCGCGGTGGCTCACGCCTGTAATCCTAGCACTCTGGGAGGCCGAGGCGGGTGGATAGCTCAAGGTCAAGGTCAGGAGTTCGAAACCAGCCTGACCAGGAGCAAGACCCCGTCTCTAAAAAAAAAAAAAAAAAAAAAAAATTCACTGTTTCAGTTGCATTAGCCATATTTCAAGTGCTAAATTAATACATGTGGATAATGGTTACCATATTAGGCAATGCAGATATAAAATATTTCCATTATCCCAGAAAGTTCTTTTGGACAGCATTGAACTAAGATTTAGTGGAATTTAGTGGAAGCTTTTTCAGCTTTGGTTTCTTCTATGTACAGAATAATAGTCCAGTTTAACACTTTCTAGTAAGCTGGAATAGAAAAATTTTTAAGTAATACATATCATTATTAATAAACCAGTTGATTTTTAGGTGGTACCCTAGAAGAAGCTCAAATCCTCACTTCAATAGCCTAGATGATATCTCTACAAGAGGTTTCTACATATCCTCAAACACATTACTTTCAGAAACTCTACATTGTTGTCCAAAGCTTCTGTTTTCCTACTTCCCCTATTTATGTTTATGGTGCTGTCATCTTCATAGCTGCCTACCTCAACATAAATCTTCAAAATCATGTGACTTTTTCCTCTTCCTCTCTTCCCACTCTAAATGGACACTATGCCCTGTTTATTCCACCACATGATATTTTCTTTGTCTTTTCCTCTCCATTCTCACTGCCTTATCTTACCGATCTCTTTCTCACTTTAATCCATATTCCAAACCAAAGCCATAGCAGTGTTCCTAGAATGTAGATGACAGATCTAACTAGAAAATGAAGTGCAAACTCCTTAGCATAGCATTAAATGACTTCATAGTCTTTACACATGCTACTGGTGCCTTCTCACAATGCCCTGGTAACTACTGTTGTGATTTTTAAGGCATCTCAATGCTCCAATTGTTAGAAGCCTTTTCCAAATACCTGGATATAAGTCCAAGATCTTTAGTCTTTGTAACCCTCAGTTTCTCCATCTATAAAGTGAAGGAAAGAATATTTAATTTCAAAGATTAGAATTAAAACATGTGACAAATTGTTGATATTAATATCATCATCGTTAATTTGACTCTAGCCTCGAAGTCTCTAATTGCATTCTCAAAGATGTCTGCATAGACAAATTAGTAAAGACTCCTATGTTTCATTTCACTCGTGAAGGAAAATGGGTCAGACAATGCACCATTCACTTGCCATGACCAATCATATCAATGAGGAGTAGCCTCAGGATAACAATGACTTTCTCATCACCACTAAAAGTCATTCAGTGGCTGTTGCACCTCAATGCTATAAATGATCTTAAATTGTTTTTATAAGATTTCTGAATTTAGTGCACAGATTGTCATGTATTTCTTCTACCTCCTGATGCAAAGATCACATTTGTAGTTTGCATGCCTTATGGTTCAGACACAGTACAATACCAAATCTACCCAATTAGTAATGTTATTCTATTTCCCCTAAATAAAAATTACTGGAATACTGTTATTACAAGGCACATTTCAATTTTTATTCTTTCTTAATTTTCATTTGAGTTTTTTGATGCTCCAACTTTTTTTTTTACATCTCCTTGGATGGTGACAATTTAGAGCCAGTCTGACATTAAAGTAGCTGCTTTAGATTTAATGAAAGCAACTTGTTAGTAGCAAAACATAGATTTACTGAATGCCCATAACATATGTGTGAGGCTACCTTATCAAGCTAATCTTCCTGAGTTTCGGCTTTCCTCATACAGAGTTCCATTCTGAGAAGCAAAAAAATAATATTTGGACAGAAATTTGTCAACAGTTTTATCCTCATGGAAAGCAGGGGGGAAAGTCAGATATTACATTGCTCTAATTTAGAAGGTTTTAAGTTTCTATGATGCAAACTATGTTTTTGCTTTGTTTCATTTTGTTTTTAAAACAGAGATTAGAAGTTGTTAGAATATGTGTGAGAATTCTTTCTTATTGATAGTAAAAATATTTACAGTTCTCAAAAATAACCTACAGATGAATGGGTACCTATACAATGCTACATAAATATATATATATATGTGTGTATATATATATATAAAACACAGAACACCATAAGGACTGTAGGCAAAGATAAAATTGTGTCCTTTAAGATATAGAGGCAAATATCGTACTTTTTGTTGCAAGCCAGACTTATAAGATCTCAGTTATTTTTTAACTTATGGTAAGTGATCAAGAACTCAATCATAGTAATTACTTAATTGAGGGAAAAAATAGACATGTTCATCTCTATATGATTTCCCCTAAATATCAGTATTACTCAGTTATAACCATGAGTCTCAAAATGTGCTGCCTGGGCCAACAGCATCAGATCCACCCAAGATGCTTGCTTGAAATGTAGATTTCTGAAATAATATAAATTTTGGTTGGGGGGCCCCGATATACATTTTAACAATATACCCAGATAATTCCTAGGAACTCAAAATTTAAAAGCACTGCATTATTTATAATTATTTATAATGAATACAATTAAATGACAAAGTCAAAGGCATTTGAGAGGCTACATGGAACTTCTCTAGCTCCATCTTAAAAATTATACTAAAAAAGTAAAGTCCTTATTTTAGATGTAGAGTACAGTCAGCCTATATAATTTCCCTTTAGGATAACATATCTCGTCTTCAAATTTTCTTGTCAATGTTTAAATAGTTAAATAGCAAAATAGACTAAGGTTTTTATAGCCAACATAAATTTATTTGTAAAAATAGCTTAATCAGTGTAACACTGCTCTGGGGAAAAAAAGATTATTTTTCATTGCCTTGCAAACATATTCAAATATATTTTACTTGTTTGCATTAAAATTCATTGATGACAACTTGTATAAATATCTCCAAGGCAAACTAGAAAAACTGAAGAAT
Organism: Cheirogaleus medius; assembly: GCA_008086735.1. NCBI lineage: Eukaryota > Metazoa > Chordata > Mammalia > Primates > Cheirogaleidae > Cheirogaleus > Cheirogaleus medius. Next base: position 812,534 of record VBSM01002616.1, on the reverse strand, counting down.
GAGACTCTCCCTTGGGTAAGTGATAATTATGATACTCAATTCTACCAAACTCTAAACAACATACAAAACATTAAAATTTTATAGTTAAGAAAAATAAATGAATAATTGTCAATCTTCCCTTTACCCCACTTCTCTATATTTCTGTCACAATCACTAACACAAGAGGAAACACATACCAAGTATACATTTCAGTTCTGAAGACAACATTCCTTGAATAAAAAGAACAAGTTAATAGTTTTGCTCAAAATTAAACCTAATATGTGGATAAACTACTTGTATTCCAGTAGAAGTCATTCTTGCATATATTGTTCAATCAGCTCATCACAAATTTTTATCACAAGAATGACTATGGCTTTAAAAGGCAATAAATCCAGTGAATGATTGCAATTTGGCCTTTACATTTTTTTAATTGTTTGAAGAACTATCTACTCCTTCCCATATATTTAAAACCTCTCAAGGAAATGAGGGTGAAAAGTAGAGAGTGGAGTCAAATTGTTTCTTTTTTATCAATTCATAGATTCATGGAACCAAAATACTCTGGCAACCATAAACATAAAAAGAAACGTGCAGAATCAGATGAAATGGCAGCAATTCATAAATTAAATTCAGAAAGGTCTTGTTTTAGAATCTGTTCTCTTTTATCACAACGTGAATGATCTCGGTAATGTCAACTCTGCATATGATACAAGATCAGTTTACTTCCATAAAAAGAAAAAAGTAACCTGAAACATGTTCCTACCCTCATGCAATTGCAGAAAACCAATCTCTGTAAGAAGCTAGTGGCACAGCAACCTTGATTTCCCAGATGTGATATCCCTCCTTGTTGAAAATCAGACATATTCACCACACCCATGTATCAGTGACTTCAGGCCCTTTTCCAGCTTATTCACAAATAAAATAATTAATGTCATCTAGAGGTATAAACAACAATATATTAAAAAGAAATTATCATTAAATGTAAAGGTTTAATGAAGTTGTCAAAGATAATTTATAGTTGGGCCTGTATTTAGCTATGGAGATCCTAGTACAACCTGACATTGACTAAAGCTTATTGAAGTAATTTTATTTCAGTTTAAGTAGCCAATGGCAACTAAAACCCATGATTACCCATAAAAATTCAATATTAAAAAAATAAGTCTAGAATCTTTATTATTCTCAGGAAACATATCTACTGAACAGCAAGAAAACTGAGGTAATGTGAGACAGCTTCATTAGAAGGTTCCACTTACAGAGCTCAGTTTAATATATTTTGAATTTATAACAATGCATAGGCTCAGTGTAATGCTTTACCGGGTCTTCCTTTTTAAAGTTTCAGTGATTTTCCACTTAACTAAAAAGCAAACTCTTGCCTCTCCTTTCTGTTGAGGTTCAGAATATCAGTGCTGCACATTTAGATACTGGGTCACCGTTTAGGTAAGCATAACATTCTGTTTGTTAAGAGTGAAGTTAAACAATGATTTATCTTTTAAAATTGTATTTCAATTTTCCAATTACAAAAAATTTAAATATAATCAAAATACATATCAAAAATAAAAAAGTTATCTGTTCTTCCTACACTAACATTGAATATTTCATCAGCTAATATTTTATAAATGGATCTACATAAAACAGTGCTTACCAAGATAATAAATTATTTGAATGGGTTATTCTCAAGTTGAACAAAGTAATAGCCTGATTTGTTAAAGGTGATAGAGTAATATAGCAAAATCATTCTACTCTTGTATGCTTATAAGAAAATATATCTGTTCTCATATTCCCCTAGCTTAAAAACTGTACCTAAAAAGCAAAATGTTCCTTCACCTTCCCCAAATTATATTTAGTAATATTTTGCCTTCTTATTTAAACCAATTGATAAATATAACCCCTCTTTCACACAGGGAAATGTCTTACTTGTAAAGTCCTTGTTTCTATTTAAAAAGAATTTTGACCTTTCTCAAACACTAAGGTTTCCATAAGGACAATTCAAGCAGACATTGAGAAGTTTCCAGGAATTTTTTAATTGAATCAGAACTGATAAGAATTAATTAGCTACATCTGTCCTCATGACAGTCCTGATTTGAGATCAATAATCAAATGAAAGCTCTGTCAACAGAAATTGGCAGTGATAAAGACTTACTGCGTCTCTCAAACCCACTGAAAAGACATTGCAGAAAATGATGTAACAATGAAATAGAGGATACAATGACCCACTGTGCTTGGAAAAAGACCAGAGAGGTCTAGGAACATCTAGGTCTTTTTCAAGTAATAAAGGGTAAAGCAGAAATTAACACCATCTAATGTGCCTTTCATATAAAAGAAGAAATGGATTAAAGACATTGTTCTTCACATAGAAAAGACCATACATTGTCAGCACATTCAAGTACCAAAAGATGAAGATCTGTGTTTACTCATTTCTGTTTTACAGATAAAAGAACCATAAGGATGATGAAGGATGGAGAATGGTTTATAGCTGAGCAGTAAAACAGAAAATTACATAAACATACTGAGTGCTCTCATTTGCAATTTATAATCTTAATCCTCAAGTGGTCCCTCAGTGCTGGCAAGCAACTCTGCTATATCCTTTGAGTCAGATCAAGGTTTAGAGGTTTAGTTTCACAGGGCCTACACTTACAAGGGCCCTATGCTTGGTTTAAGGCTCCATTGTCACTGTCTTGAAATTCTTAAAATTTTTAACAGGAGACTCAAATTTAACTTTTTTCTCTGGGCCCTGCAAATTATGTTTCCTGTCATGTTCCTAGTCAAGTCACTCTTATACCCTTCCAATCTCCCAAATGACTACATCACATCTCGGTTTCTTTCATTCCTCCAGTTTCCCCTCTTTCCTTTTTCTTCTCGGGTTGATGATTTGGGTATACCTATTATTTTACTGCAGAAAAAAATAAAAACAATCAGAAGAAAATTTTTACCCCCTCCCTCAACTAAATTCAACAAATTACCTACAACTATGCCCATATAAACTGTGCTCGTCCTATTAAATTGGGTGAATCGTTCTTCCTTTTATCTAAAGCCACCTAATCCATAAGGAACATGAGTTTACTCAATCCCTAGTCTGCTCAATACCATGATAGGACAATAAATCTGTTCGAATACAGTATTGGGAAACACATTCTGCTCTTAAACCTGAGCCGCATTTTTCATTTTCATCTTTATTAGTAGTAGAAGTAATATTTTTAGATCTCTATCTGTTCACTCTTTGTTTTATTTTTTAGGATAAAAAATTATGGTATTCAGCAATCAATTAATAAATATTTGTCAAGTGAATAAATGAATGAGGTTGATCATGTTCTTAAATATTTGTTTACTTAATCTACTAGATAACCTTAAATTTTCAAATTTTCCTAAACTTGACTCTCCTACCATAATTATAATTTATTCTTGTTCCATTAAGGAGTAATGCAGACAGATACAGATTTCAGATTTTACAAACCATAGGAATCTATTCAAGTAAGGTGATGGTGGCCAAAGACTCAGTTTACTTGCAAACATGATTTAGAATGACTTTGGTAAAATGGTAAAGCTGTTAATGACTCAATAGAAGTCAAGTTTCACCCTCTCTTTATGATAGGCCATCTACAGCTGGATGAAAGTCCTTTTAATTTTCTTCATATACCACAATAGATAAATCCCACAATTCGCACTTACATTATGCTACTTTCAATTCTATTGCAAATAACTCAGCTCAATCTTATTTCTTTTTAGGAAAAAAACACCTAGTTCAATCTCCCCTCAACTGTCAGAGATTAAATTTACACATAAAAATTGAGGAGAATGACCTAGATGAATGTTTTAATTGTGTCCCAGAACCTCCTGTTTTTTTGAAAATATTTTAGAAAAGCTTTGAGGGAAGTAGGTAAAGTAGAAAGGAATCCCAGTGGATTCCCCTTTTTTTCTACCAAAGTAATTTGGCATTTATCTTCCTTATTCATTGAGTTTTTCATAACATTTTATTTAAAATATTCTTTTGCTATAAATGGTCTAAGTTCCCTTACAGTTCTAAATACCTAAATAAAAATTTGTATGGAGTGAAAGAAAAATCATATGGTTAGTTTGTTATTGAAAGTATCCATATCAAAGAGAGAAACAGTATGTTTTCTCAGAAGAAAGATTCAATGACAGAATAACATAATCAGGCAATTACAGGAGAAAGGATGTGGGCAATAAACAGCAGAGGAATAAAAAAAATTGCAAAAAGTACATACTCACTTCAACATTATTCTACTAAGTTTAAGCACTTAGGAAATAAGTTTACTAAGATTTACTAAGTTGAAAACTCATGACATTTGTAGATTAAGACAGAAAAGCTTGTAATCAAGTATGTCATAATGTTTAGTGCATAAATATTCTCATTGCTCTTAGGCACTTAAGAAATACCTACTTTAAAATCATGAGGAATAATTTAATTTATAGAAACATAATTTTTTTAAAGGAATGAGATATGTCCACACAAAACTTTCGTATGAATTTTTATAGCTGCTTTGTTGGTAATTGCCAAAACTTTGAAGCAGCTAAGATGTCTTTTAATAGGTGAATAGTTAAAAAAAAAAAAAAAACCTATGGTACACCTATTAAAATGGAATATTATACAGTGATAAAAAGAAATGAGCTATCAAGCCACAGAAAGACATGAAAGAACCTTAAATGTATATTACTAAATTACAGAAGCCAATCCAAAAAGTCTGCATACTGTACGATTCTATCTATGTGACATCATGGAAAAGGCCAAACTTCAAAGACAATAAAAAGATCAGTGGTTGCCAGGGGTTCAGAGAAGGAAGGGAGGAACAGGTGAAGGAACACAAGAGGATTTTTAAGGCAGTAGAATTATTCTATAGTGATAGATACATGTCTTCATGTATTTGTCAAAACCCATAGAATGCAAAACACTAAGAATGAAACTCAGTGTAAACTACGGACTTTAGTTAATAATAATGCATCAATATGTCCCATCAATTGTAAATATTGTATCACACTAATGCAAAATGTTACAAATAGAGGAAAATGGTAAGATGAGAATGAGGGCATGTATGGGAACTCTGTACTTTCAGCTCAATTTTTCTGTAAATCTAAACTGTTCAAAACAAATAAAGAATATTTTGTAAAAGGTTCATATAAAAAAATGAAAACAGAAAGCAAAATTATACTAGTTAAGTGATCCTACAATTTAAATAAGTACTAGAAGCCATATACGTGATTTTTACCAGTAAGGACTTTTTGATGACAGGTAGGTTAGCATTTTGATTTAAGCTTTGCAGTTTACCAGCTTTTTGACCTTGTGAAACTTTTTTAACCTCTAAAACCTAAGTTTCACTGTTTACAAAATAGAGATGTTAGGTAGATAGTGAGGGATTCTGGGTCTCCTGGGGACGAAAGTGGGTGTCGTTGCCTTGGTGCAATTGCCTCACCTGGGAAGAAGGACAAGGGTGGGCTCCATGACCCCATCTTGGTCCTGCTCCAACCTAATCCTCTCCTGAGGGACTGACATACCTGGGAGAGGAGGGAATACCCTATGATTCGGCCCACCATAACTTAGCATGCCAGCTACAAAATAATGCAGAGGACTCTCTAGCCTATGAGACAAGCAGTATAGGCACCAGAGAGTCCAGAAATTAACTCTAGAAATTGCCCTGAAATGTAATTCACAACTGTCCAATCAAAGTGGTTCCATGGTGACAACTGAGCCACTAGGGAGGTCCCAATGTGGGCACTATAAAAGAAGATGCAGACCATATCCAAGCCCTTTTTGCCCTTCCTTTGCTCTCCCTTTGCTGCAATAATGGGTCCAGTCCTCATCTGTGGCTTATGTATCACACTCTATAAACCTATATCTTGCTCTTGCTCTGTAAGTCTATCTTTTTCTCCTTAATAAACCTCATGTTCATCCTTGCCTTACTTTGGCACGTCTGGTCATTCTTCAGCCATGGACCAACATTTCAGACTGAAAGGACCATCAGACATCAAGGACCAACATTTCAGACTGAAAAAACTTGTACATAGACAGTACAAATACTGTCTCTATTATGTAAATGTTTGTATTTCTCAACATGAAATATTCAAAAATCCAATGTTCTTTTGTTCTTAGGAAAATATTAATAGTTAGAACAATATCAAGTTATGAGTTGGTTCAGTTTGAACCATTGGTATAAATTTACTACCTTCTACCTGTGAGAGCTCTGTAATAAAGCTTATTATTTAAATTATTATGAACATGTATAATTAAGAAGTCTTGTTCATTTTCAAGCCTGAAAGAGGTGGTAAATTTATAGCAATAAGTCCCCAATCTGAATCTCTTCCTAAGTAGACGCTGTTCTCATCTAGATAAGAGTAACTTAAGGACATGATTATCTTCTTGAATATTTTATGTTAAAACACATTATCAACATTTTATAGAAGTTTGCTTCTGTTTTTCCTAACAAGAAGCATGAGCAGCCGTTTAAGTACTCACATGTCTTATCGGGCACTTATATTACTGTGCAATCTGTTGCTATTTGTAAAATATTTATTTCACATTACTCTGGTTGGTTGATTCAGGTTTTACTTCCATGGAGAACTGCAGAAAAGCTTTTCAAACATTCTAAATCTACCTCAAATCCCTTTTCTCTGTGGAATTCTTAAGTTGTGTTGGTCTGGTAAGAGGAATTATTTCTCAGCAATCATACTGGAAGAATTCTAAAGATACACAAAATCACAAGCAAAGTGCAATCCCAAAAAGGAACATCACACCCCTGCCACAAGAGACCTGCTGATACACAGAGTGGGGCTTTGCCCTCAGAGAACTTGGAAAGGTTCTGTTCTCACTGTCCTGCTGATTCATTGTTTGACCTTGCTCAAGGACTCTTTTTCACTGCATGTAGCAAATGAGCAAGAAGTGTCAATATCTTCTATATTCCTTAATGACTTTATGAATTAATAATCCCATCTCAAGGCACATCTTAAAAGGAGCACTGCTACAAAATGTAAAGTATCACTATTATTTACATAATATGTGAAAGGAAAACTGAAATGTATTAATTTGAAAAAACATGAGTAGTATCTAGGGGGCTGGCACAAATGCAAGGTTCTATTTGTTCTCAGATAAATTTACTTTCTATTTCTAAGATTCAAATGAGATAAAGACATTGGTATTGCACACACGAACCCTCAACTGTACAATGCATACAAGGGTTTTGGAGTTGAATTTAGTTCACATTCAAATAAAGTTCAGTGTCACATGCTTTTGTTTTGTCTATGAAAGGCCCAGCTGCTTGCCCATCTGTCTATCACTCATTCTTGACCGTAGCTCTATTAGCGGGATTCTGTACTCCAGCTATTTCTTTTGGTGCTAAAAATGGTAGACATATTTTCTTTCTTTGAAGGTCATCCAGAAAAGTTTCTAACTCTATGAACATGAAGATTACAAAGGAGACATCATTTAGAGATCATTATACAAATATATGCTGTTTATAAGAATCCCAATTCAGTTCTTATGGCTTCATTACATATCTGTTGAATGAGCAATCATCTTATGGTCAAGAACTCAGCTTTTGCTTAAATATAAGATTTCTATTATTTCCATTTCAACTTCAAGTATCTATCGAATCATTACAGGTTAATAAATGAACCAAATATATTTCAAAAAAGAATGTCACATTTCTGTGGCATAAGTTTTGCCAGAATGAACAGAATATTTCACAGAATGAGCTGTGCAATAGTAAAGCAATAGACTAGAGTCAGAAGAGCTTTCCTGGACACAAAATGATGATGTGACGTGGAAAAATATCTACATCTTTGTTTTACACATAAAATTTGAGGGGACTAGACTAACATCTTTGATCAAAGATTTTAAAATTGTATTCCAGAACATCTGGGTTCTATGAATGTATTTTAGGGAAGGCTAAGGAGGAAGATAAAAAGCTGCAATGCATGCAGATTTTACTCCTCTTTCCACCAGAATAACTCCGCACATATCTTCCTTATTCTTGGGGTTCATCTTGCCATTTGGTTTAATAAAAATGTTTCCTCTTCTACAAATATTTTTAAGTAACTAGATGATTTTTATAGTTCTTTGTATATCTAAGAGCCAAAATGAAAAAAAAAGATGAATTTCAGATAAATCATGGACAATCTGTTCCATAATATGATCTATATCAGAGGTTTGCTCCTACTTTAGTTTATCTCTTGGAATTATGATATTACATACTTACTATACAAATTTTATTATTTAAATAACAAAAGTTATTTGGTATTTTTCCTCAAATATATTACTAATTAGTCATATAATTTTCTATGCTGCATATAAAACAAAATTTTATGGGGAAATAAAATTTATAAAAGCATATATACACAAATATTTTTGAATGGCTTTAAGTACTCTGTTTTGCTTTTTATGGTGAATCATAAAGCTATTACCATTTCAGTGTACTCCCTTCTTGACTGAATAGTGAGAATATACATCTAGAAAGTCAGCATCACATACTGACAATGATTATAACAAATCCAAAATTATAGCACAAACCAGAATGTATTTTTAAATATATTTTTATCTTAGGAAAAACTTGAAAAAAATGACATAAAATAAATATTTCTTATTTTTCTTAGATCATAAACTATAAGCTTTGTGCACATGGTTTCTGAGAAAGCTGACATATAAGTGATATACAACACACCAAAAAAATGGGAATTACTGAGAACCCAGACGTAAAACCATCCTCATATTGCTATCTAATCTTTGACAAAGCAGACAAAAACATACACTGGGGAAAAGAATCCTTATTCAATAAATGGTGCTGGAAAAATTGGATAGCCACATGTAGAAAACTGAAACAGGATCCGTACCTTTCACCTCTCACAAAAATCAACTCATGGTGGACTTAAGGCATGAAACTGTAAGAATTCTAGAAGAAAATGTTGGAAAAACTCTTACGAACATTGGCCTAGGCAAAGAATTTATGAAGACCCCAAAGGCAATCACAGCAACAACAAAAATAAATAAATGGGACCCGATCAAATTAAAAAGCTTCTGCACAGCCAAGGAAACTATCACAAGAGCAGACAGACAACATACAGAATGGGAGAAAATATTCTCATGCTACACATCTGATAAAGAGCTGATAACTAGCATCTATATAGAACTCAGGAAAATCAGCAAGAAAAAAAAATCAAACAATCCTATCAAAAAGTGGGCAAAGGACATGAACAGAAACTTTTCAAAAAAAGGTATACTAATGGCCAATGAACATATGAAAAAATGCTCAACATGCAAATCAAATGCAAATGCAAATCAAATGCAAATCAAAACCACAGTGAGATATCACTTAACTCCAATGAGAATGGTCTTTATCAAAAAGTCACAAAACAACAAATGTTGACTTGGATGCGGAGAGATGGGAACACTCATGCACTGCTGGTGGGACTGCAAACTAGTATAACCTCTGTGGAAAGTTTATAGACATACCTTAAAGAACTATAAGTAGAACTACCATTTGATCCAGCAATCCCATTACTGGACATCTACCCAAAGGAAAAAAAGACATTTTATAAAAAAGACGTCTGCACTCGAATGTTTATAGCAGCACAATTCACAATTGCAAAGATGTGGAAACAACCCAAGTGCCCATCAATACCTGAATGGATTAATAAAATGTGCTATATGTATACCATAGAGTTCCTCAGCCACAAAAAACAATAGTGATCGAGCACCTCTTGTATTATCCTCTATAGAGCTGGAGTCCATTCTATTAAGTGAAGTATCACAAGAATGGAAAAACAAACACCACATCTACTCATTATCAAATTGATATTAACTGATCAACACTTATGTGCATATAGTAGTAACATTCATCAAGTATCGGGCAGATGGGAGGGGAGATGAGGGGATGTGTATATTCACATCTAATGAGTGCAGTGCAGTGGACACACTTGAAGCTCTGACTCAGATGGTGCAAAGGCAATATATGTAACCTAAACATTTGTACCCCCATAATATGCCAGAATAAAAAAAAAATAGAAAAAAAAGAAGCAATAAAGATGTTTAAATAAAGCAGATTCTCAAAGCAGCTTATACAAACATCCACTCAATTTGGATTACAGATCTAAATGTAAGAGCTAAGATTATACAAATTCCAGAAGAAAATATGGAAAAAAAAATTTTGTGCAATTGTGTTAGGCAACTCTTTCTTAGAACACAAAACTCAATAGTCATGAAAGCAAAAAGTTAATAAATTGGACATTATCTAAAATAAAATCTTGTTTTCTGTTTTTATGTCAACAAAATGGCAAGATAGGCAACAAACTGTAAGAACATATATGCAAAACACATATCTGATAAAGGAGTTATATCCACAATATATAAAAACTCATAACTCAATAATAAGAGAAAGAATGACCCAATTAAAAATTGGACAAAAGATTTGAACAGATACTTCACCAAAGAAAAAATGCAGATGACAAATAGAATTAGGCACATGAAAGATGTTCGACACCATTAATCATTAAGGAAAAGCAAATTAAACCACAATTAGATACTATTATACTATAAAACTACTAGAATGGTTGGAAATAACAAAATGTCTAGAGTGGCTAAACAGATGTCTCCATTAAAAATACAAAAAAGAAAAATGATGGATAATTTTGCAGTTTTTCCTGGAGCATGCATACTTGCACATTCACGCACATACACACACACACAATGACACCATAAATTTTTGTGAGTGGTCATATGGACAATTTTATATTGGTCATGAAAACCCCTTCCTACCAGATTATTTGGGCAAAAAGGAAATGTTTATTCCAGAAGATGTGAATGAAGTTAGCTCTGAAACTGCAGGTTAATCATACCAGTGTGTAATCAGACAAAAAAAAAAAATCAGTGGTTAGTAGGAATTCTTAAAGCTTGGATAAAATTGTATTCAATTCTCATTTGCAATATGCATTTTTTCCTGAAACTTTAGAAGAAAAGTCACCATTCTTCTCATATTTATGGGTTTTCTAATCTTAGGTCTGGTTGCAATTGATAATTATGTAGAAATAATACTAAATGGAGGTAAGGAGACCTAAGTCCTTCTCACCTCTGTGAATCTGACCAAATCAATTAAACATAATGGCACTTAATTTCTTTTTAAAAGGCTTTTTAAATGTTAAAATATCTAATTCTTTTGGATGACAAATGAAAAGGAAGAAAATGTAATTTTCCAAGCCACTTATGACATGAATTTAAATTATATTATTAATAAATCTTAAAAATTTTATGTGAGAGGTGAAAGGTGTGGATCCTGCTTCAACCTTCTACAAGTGGCTATCCAGTTTCCCCAGCACCATTTATTAAAAAGGGATTCTTTTCCCCAATGTATGTTTTTGTCTGCTTTGTCAAAGATTAGATGGCTATATGAGGATGGTTTATATCAGGATTCTCAGATCTGTTCCACTGGTCAATAATCCTATTCTTGTGCAATACCAAATTGTTCTAATTACTACAGCTTTGTAGTAAAGTTTGATATCTGGCATATTAATACCTCCTATTTTGTTTTTATTGCCTAGAATTGCTTTTGATATGCGAGGTCTTCTCTGGTTCCAAACGAAATGTAAAATTATTTTTTCCATATCTGTGAAGAATGATGTTGGGATTTTAATAGGTATTGCATTGAATCTGTAGATCAGTTTGGGTAATATAGACATTTTAACGATGTTAAGTCTGCCAACCCACGAGCATGGTATGGATTTCCATCTGTTTACATCCTCTGCTATTTCCTTCCTCAGTGTTTCATAGTTCTCCCTGTAGAGGTCTTTTACCTCCTTGGTTAAGTGTATTTCTAGGTACTTTGTTTTCTTTTTTGCTATTGTGAAGGGTACTGAGTCTTTGGTTTGGTTCTCAATTTGATTGTTGTTGGCGTATATGAATGCCTCTGATTTCTGTGTGTTGATTTTGTATCCTGAGACTTTAAAACTATTAGAATTCTAGAGGAAAATGTTGGAAACACTCTCCTAGACATCAGCCTAGGCAAAGAATTTATGAAGAAGACCCCAAAGGCAATCACAGCAGCAGCAAGAATAAATAAATGGGACATGATCAGACTAAAAACCTTCTGCACAGCCAAAGAAATAGTCATGAAAGTAAACAGACAACCTACATAATGGGAGAAAATCTTCACATCCTACACATTTGATAAGGGGCTTATAGCTAGAATCTACTTAGAACTCACGAAAATTAGCAAGAAAAAATCAAACAACCCTATCAAAAAGTCGGCAAAGGACATGAACAGAAACTTTTCTAAAGAAGACAGAATAATGGCTAACAAACATAGGAAAAAATGCTCAACATCTCTAATCATCAGGGAAATGCAAATCAAAACTACAATGAGATATCACTTATTTCCAGTAAGAATGGCCTTCATCAAAACGTCCCAAAACAATAGATGTTGGCGTGGATGTGGAGAGATAGGAACACTTCTACACTGCTGGTGGGACTGAAAATTAGTTCAACCTCTATGGAAAGCAATATGGAGATACCTTAAAGCGATACAAGTGGATCTACTATTTGATCCAGCAATCCCATTACTGGTCATCTACCCAAAAGATCCAATGACACTCTACACAAAAGACACCTGCACTCAAATGTTTATAGCAGCAAAATTCATAATTGCAAGGCTGTGGAAACAACCCAAGTGCCCATCAATTCATGAGTGGATTAATAAAATGTGGTATATGTATACCATGGAGTACTATTCAGCTCTAAGAAATAACAGTGATATAGCACATCTTGTATTTTCCTGGATAGAGCTGGAACCCATACTACTAAGTGAAGTATCCCAAGAATGGAAAAACAAGCACCACATATATGCACCAGCAAACTGGTATCAACTGAGCAGCACCTAAGTGGACACATAGGAACTACATTAATGGGGTATTGTGTGGGTGGGAGGGAGGAGGAGGGGCATATACATACATAATGAGTGAGACATGCACCATCTGAGGGATGGTCACGCTTGAAGCTCAGACTTGTGGGGGGAGGGGGGCAAGGGCATTATTTGAAACCCTAAAATTTGTACCCCCATAATTTGCTGAAATAAAAAAAATAAAAAATAAATATTTCCAACAAGAAAAAAAAATTTTTAAATCTTTAACTTTTCAGAATGATTCACATACATTACTTCATTTTTAGTTCACAAAGTTACTATCATATATATTTTAAATTGTCTTTAATTTCATGTTTACCAATATAGGCTATTAGTGAAAATAAATATATATTTACAATTATATATAAAAATGTATATTCATCATATATTTATCTATGTAATTTAGTGAGAACTAACTAATAAGCTATGGAAGAGTAAACTTAACCAGTATACTGTTAACATAGTTTGATTTATGCCATGTTTTTTACCTTTCTGGACCACTGTAGTTGTATTTCTGCCTTAGAAGAATATTTAGCCAGATTCACCTATGTACATACTAAACGATTTTCTATTGTATATTAGACAAGGAAATCAGCCTCCAAAGTGAAGCTGGTTGAGAAATATATTCAATTCAATAATGATTAAATCAATCAGAATCAATCAGAAGTCTGGTATATTAGCATATTAAACATTGAATTATGTATATTAATTTGTTTTTAGTAAAAGAAATTTCATTTAAAAGGTGGAATATGTCCACCTGTTACAGAAGTATTGATAATTTTAAGTTAATAAGTTTCAACTGTGGCTTGAAATGGTAATTACAGACTCACTGAACAATTTTGGACACAAAACTTTATCACATACCCTTAGGCCTCTTGTGTTGGAATTTCAAACCTTACATATATTATATAAAATTGATAAGGCAAGCTTTCTAATTAAGATACATAACCCATGATCTATATACCTACTCAAAAAACCAATCCAGCACAGTATAAGAAGGCAATTTACTTATAAAATATGACCATTAAAATTAATTTTTTTCAAATTTATAAGAATGGTTAAATTTCAGGTCACACAGTGTACAGACATGATAATTCATTCTGGGGAATTTTATGTGTTGAAAGTATTCTGGGAATACTTGAAACTACATCTTGTTTCAGAATTGGCTGTTTGGTCTGTTACACATATTGAAGGTACAGTTCTGAATTCAACATGACAACAACAACAAAAAAATTTGTTGGTTCATTTTAACAGTATTAAAAAACCATAATTTCCACTAAAAGAACATCTCTAAAAAAGAGAAAATTTGGTTAGTCCCTAAAATCACTTTTTCTCCCTAAGAGCTAACTAGTGAAAACATGCTTCTTCCTTAGGAAATTAAAAGGACCAAGAAAGAGAGTTCTGGCCAGGCACAGTCGCTCATACCTATAATCCCAAGGATTTGGGATGTAAAGGCAGGTGGATTGCTTGAAGCCAGGAGTTCAGAACTAGCCTGGGCAACATAGCAAGATCCCATCTCTAAAAAATAAAAATAAAAAAAGTTTTTTAAAAAAAGGAGAGTTTCATATTGTCCACTTCAATACAGATTTTTCTAAAGCTTTAGGTGTAGCACTAGTAATACTATGGAGTTCTTCCTCATTCCCAGCCTCAGGGGAAAATGAAGACAGCAAGAACAGAAAAGGTAAATAAAAATTGCATATATACGTTCCTCTGTGAACAAACTTAACAAGCCTTGAAATTGCTAGAAAATGAGATTTTATTTAAGAGGAAGGGACTGCATTTAGATCACCAAATCATCAAGTTCAAACTGCTTATCCTAGCAATGCAAACTGACAGCACATGCACACACATAATCAAATGGGAAATAATAATAGTATGTCTTGACAGACTGCCCAGCATAAGAAAGTCAGCGGCCCAAGGGATATGTCAAGAATAATTTCTTCTCATGCATCGCTCTGATGCTGTGCTTTGTCACAGGATGATTTCATCAATGGAGAGTATGAGAAGCTCTTAGGCAACAAAACTGGATCTTTATTTTCAGCCAGCTCCTTCACTAGGGAAGAAGAATCAGGTTATTGCCCTGAAACAAGCTAGTAGTGGAAGCCTTTTTTAAACAGCCATATTTCTGTGTGTGCATAGGAATTGGGAGAGAAGGAAAATGAGCCATTTTGCAGAAGCATGTAAGGAGAAAAAGAGAGACTTATTTAGTGGAACAGATTTTACTCTTTTTTCTTTTCCAAAGGAAAATTCCATCCCTTGGTATAGCTTTTCAAATATAATCATTACATGCAAATTAGATGACTAAGGTGACATCTGTGCTAGTTATATGCCTCTAATTTTGGAGAGGCCCAGTAGCATTATAACCTGGGAAGAAAACATGCCAGTGGCCAAAATGGCCCTCAATAAAAAGCTACAGCAAGGTAAATGTTATCTAGACATTTCTTCCAAGTCTGTTCTAAAAAATGGCCAAGACCAGTAGGATTTCTAATCACATATGTATGTATGTATGTATGTACACACACATATTTCTAGTTAATAAATGCATATATTTCTAATTGTATATTTTTTTTATTTTTAAGATCAAAGAGTAAATGGAGCTAATTAGAGGAAGTACAGAAAAAAACATATTTTCACTAACATAGTGAACTTTCAGAGAAGTTTAGAAAGAGCCACGACCCATGGAATACATCCCCTCTCCAACATATTTGTTGATAATAGATCTTTTAACAGAAAATAATGCCTTCTATTTAACAATTAGATAATTTGTTTTATATAACAATACATGGCAAGGAATGTTTTGTTTGAGCCTCCCATATGATATAAAAAATTGTAACTAATACTTTCCTCAAAGCAGGTCTTCACAGAAGGAAGGACTTTGGGTGTTTCAAATGGGTGCAAACATGAAGAACAGAGGATACCAAGAGCAGATATGGGGAACGATGAAGACAATTTTCAGTTTTCCCTAAGAGGGTCCTAAATTGCTTGCAAAATAATCTCTAATAACAGATCATAGCTCTCCAAATGAAGATACTTCACTAAGAAAAATTGCCTCCAGTTCTACCCAGGTTGTTACAAAAGATACTAAATCTCCATTTTTTTTTTTTTATGGCTGAGTAGTGCACCATGGTATACATATATCACATTTCATCAATCCAGTCATGTATTGATGGGCACTTGGGTTGATTCCACATCTTTGTGATTGTGAATTGTGCCACTATAAACATTCGAGTACAAATGTCTTATTTATAAAATGCCTTTTTTCCTTTGGTTAAATACCTAGTAGTGGAATTGTTGGATCAAATGGTAGGCCTACTTTTAGTTCTTTGAGGTATCTCCGTACTCCTTTCCATAGAGGTTGTACTAGTGTGCAGTCCCACCAACAGTGCATAAGAGTACCTTTCTCTCTGCATCCTCGCCAGCATCTGTTGTTTTAGGACTTTTTGATAAAAGCCATTCTTTCTGGACTTAGGTGATGATATCTCATTGTGGTTTTGATTTACATTTCCTTGATGATTAGAGATATTGAGCATTTTTTCATGTGATTTTGGCCATTAGGATGGTTTTAAAACATTTCTAGTTCATACATGATTTTCATCATAATAATAAACTTTTACCTAGAATTTATATGTGCCAGGTCCTGTTCTAAATACTTTCCAAATATCAATTTATCTACCTTTACAACATCTTTGTACAGTAGCTACACATAAGAAAACTGACACACAGAGAAGTTAAGTAACTTGCCCAAAGTCACACAGTTAAGTAAATGATAGAGTCAGGACTGAAACTCAGGCAATATGGCTCCAGACTCAGGAATATTATCACTGGGCAGCACTTCCCTGTAAATAATAAACATATTTTCTCAATATTATATAATTATAAAGTCCATTTATTCAACAAATATTTTTGGCGCAGCTATTATAGATCAGGCCCTGACTTAGGTGCTTTATTTTTTTCTTGAAGACAGGGTCTCACTTTGTCACCCAGGCTAGGTGCATTGGCCTCATGATAGCTCACTGCAACCTCAAACTCCTGGGTTCAAATGATGCTCCTGCCTCAGCCTCCCTAGTAGCTCGCACCACAGGCACATGCCACCATGTCCAGTTAATTTTTCTATATTTTATAGAGTTGGGGTCTCACTCTTGCTCACGCTGTTCTTGGACTCCTAACCTCAAGCAATCCTCCTCCCACTTTGGCCTGCCAGAGTGCTAGGATTACAAGCATGACTCCCCACACCTGGCCTGATTTAGTTACTTGAGAATGGGACAAAGATCAAAACATATAAAAACCCCTGCCCTCAGGGAAGTTGTATTCTAGTGGGAAAGTCAGAAAAAAGACATATCAACAAGTAAAATACATAGCATATCAGTCTTTAGGAGAAAAATAAAGTAAATAAGTGGAATAAAAATGGCTATGTGTTTAGACAGTGAATATTTACTATTTTAAATCTCCTTTCTGCAGAGATGACATTTAGGGAGGACTAAAGGAGGTGAGTGTATTAAACATGTATACATCTAGGAGAAGAGCATTCTAGCAAAGGGACAGCAAATGTAAAGGCTCTGAGGCCAAAGTATGTTTAATATCTATAAGTAACATCAAGAAGACTAGGGTAGCAGGAGCAGACTGAACAAAGGGGCAGGCTGATACAAGTGAAGTCAGGGATAAGCAGGGGCCTAGGTACTGCAGAGCCATGAAAGGACTTTGTCTATTACTTTGAGAGCAACGAGAAATCATTGCGTTTGGAGCTGAAGAATGTTTTTGCTCAAGAATAGACTAAGAGGACAAAGGTGAAGGCACAAGGCTCTGTAGAAGGCTACATGTGTACAAATACAGGTGAGACTATGGGCTTGGACTTGGGGAGTGGTGGTAGAGATGGAGAGCAGATATATAATTCTAAGATATATGTTGAAGTTGTAAAAATAGAATTTTTAAAGGAATTGGATATAAGGAGTAAAAAAAGGAGAAGAGTTAAACTTGACTTGAAAGCTTTTGGCTCACACAAATCAAAGAATAAAGTTGCCATACCATGAGATGGGGAAGACTTTTGGAGGAGCTGGTTTAGAGATTATCAGGATTTCATTTGGGGATGAGTTAAGTCTGCAGTAGTGGCTATAAGGTAACTGTGAAGAGATAAAAGTTAAATATAAGCATCCAGAATTTGGGGAAGAAAACTCACATGCATCAGCATAGAGGTGGAAAAAAAATCAAATACCATATAAGTAAATTAATATTTTTCATCTTCTATGTGTTGTCTGAAATGTTTAGTCTATTTTACTAACCTCTGTCAGAAAAGGAAAGATTTATCTAAGATTAATCTCTGATTAATGACATGGCCAAACCTTTGTTAAATTTATAGTTTCAGTCAAAGAACAGAAAAAAAAATGAAATGCATCTGTTTATTTGAATGGATTTCTTGCAAATACTTTCAAGTAACACAGCTATAATTTTTACATTTAAAAGTCAAAAGAGTAGAAAGAATATGATGATGGCAACCAAAAAGGTTTTAAATTTTTGAGTAAACTATAAGAGCAGACAGAGAAAAATACCTCCTAGGTCATTAATTTTACATTTTCTAAAATATTCAGGAAGAACTGCAAAAGAATTCCTTCTATCTGATGCATATTAAAATATAGAGCTCTCCAGACACTCTTATTTTCTGTGAGTAGCAAGTAGAATCCTGCATATAAGCCTAATTTACTTTTGAATTCTGCATTCACATTACAAAAGATTTTACAAAAAAATAAGAGAAAGAAAACAATTACAGAGTTTAAAATTAAGAGTCACTAGAATCATCCTTAGGTCTATGACCCTTGGGAGTTGACACATTATTACTTTAATCGATAGTAAGAAAGAATGTTTGTTGAATGCATCAATAAACAAATACCAAGCAGATATTTGGTACAACATGTTGGACTATTTTCCACCTACCTCTTTATAAAACGAGCTTTCCCAAGCTAATTGAATATGTCTAAGAAAGATTGATTGACAGCATGGATTTTTTTACTCAAAATGACTAGTGTTTAAATAACAGACGTGTACTATACTAATGTGACCTTGGGGACAAGCTACTTAACCTCTCTGATCTTTAATTTCTACATCCACAGAATAGGAAAAAAATATTCCTAATTTAATGAGTTATTATAGTATAACTTATGATAATATACATAAAGCATGTAGGCAAGGGGTCTGGAATAATATAAAATGAGATAACCGTTGTCATGATTAGTTCCTTACCTTGAATTGCCAGAGCAAGAGAAGGAGACTCTGCCATTTTCCTCCTTTTAACCCTCCACAGCCTCTAGAACAATTTCTATGATACTATTATTTAACCATTCACCTAAGGAGCAATTATTTTAAAAATAAGTTCAGAATTGGGACTACTGTTTACCATGACTAAGGCTTTAACTGCCTTTATCCAATCAAGAACAGCTGTTAAATTCTATAAGCCCAGCAATTACTAATTGCTCCCCCAAGCCCTCACAGCATCTTGTAAATAAGTAGACTGTTTTTGTTTTGTTTTTTTTTCACTTAAATCCATTCTAAACCAAATAGGAAAAGGTGTTTTCATGAATCCAATGTGGTAGTTTCAAGGCCAAAATGGTTTTGTTGGTCAGAAATATTTATACATTTTTTTCCTTAGCAGAGCAGCTGAAATTCAAGCTATCAGACATAGCAATTTAACTTTACAGTAAATATCATTGCAAAATAATATTTTCACATGTGTGCTGGAAGGAAAAGAGGGACTATTATAGCAACTTTCATAATTTCTCTGCAATAAAGTTCAATGAAAGGCTTGGAAGATTCTGGAGAGACAGCATGTCCTGAACTTAAACCTTTGTGTCCCCACATCCTCCCATACACTCTGGGGTTCAAGGCAATAGCCAGAGAAGACAAACTGGATATTTGCTTTCCTCTTTGCTTGATGGGAATCCAAAAACTGGAGTCCTTAGGTGATTATTTGGAACATGGTACACACAGACATGACTTTTGCCTTGAAGATCTTGAATTATTTTTAGAGAGGTCATCCTTACATGGGTCTGAGAACCCATAGGGAAGCTGCAATTGGGGCCACATTGCCAACCATCTTTGGAGCTAAAGAAATATTAAAGCTTGCATTGCATGCCAGCAGATCTGGAAGCATCAGAGAAGATCCTTTGTGATGTCTCATCACAAGATTTTAAGTCCCTTGTCTACCTCAGGCCCAGAGGAACAAAAATCTATTGGGTTTATACCCCTGCTTGGCCAGCACATACAAGACCTTAAAATCTGATCTGTTTCTACCAACAGACAATAGAACTCAGCAACCTGTGAGAGAACTTCCAAGGAAATGACCTAAAACTGAAACCTTTTATATTAAATAGTTCACCTAGAAAAGTCTGATGATAACTTGAAACAAATAAAAAGCAATAAGACCATGTAAGGATATTCTTTAGAACTTGAAAAATAATCTAGAATTTTAAAAAAAGCAGTAGAGGAAAGAGAAGATGAAAACTTTTAAGAATTGGCAAAGATCAATGGACAGGAATATCTCAAAATACAGAGGAAAAAAATACAAGAATATAAAAAATCATGGGAGTAAAGTTAAGATCTGAAGGAAAAATACAGGAGGTTTGATATGCAAATAATAAGAATTTCAGATGAAGGAAAAGGAACAGATGGAGGAAAGAGAATAATCAAGCCAACAATAGAGAAAACGTTTTCTAAACTGAAGAAACACTTGAGTTGCAGATTGGAAGGGTTCACCACGTCCCAGAAAGGACTAATGGAAAAATAGGAAAAAAAAACAAAACATATTTTTTATGCATCCTGGTAAATTATTCTGAATTACTAAGATGAGATAAACTCTTTTAAGCTTCCATACAAAGTACATAACTTTTGAAATAAACAGAATCTGAGGAGCATTAGACCTTATCCCAAATATCAAGATAGGGGATAATATTGACAGACCAGAACACTGATCAAGAACCCATACCCAAAAGAAACACCTATCCCCTGAAAAAATAAAAGCAGTATATCTCTGGATATGCAGAGATTCTGAGAATATAGCATCCACATGCTCCCATTTGATAAAAATACGTAAGAAGGCACCAAATATCAACTGAGCAAGATTGGAGACCTTGGTATAGGACAAGATGAAGAGAAGACAGAGTAGTGAGCCATGTGCCTTGTACAGCACATAGATCTATATGAATGATCTCCATAAAGAGACTGATAATTGATATGTGGTATTCTAATTATGAACTTTTGCAAGTCTTTTTAATGTAATGTGTTTACTTACAAAATGTTTATATATATATGTATATATATATTAAAGTTATAAAGCACAATAAGAAAATAAATATCCACAAGCCAACCTACTACCTGACTGTCACAACACCTTGACTCTGGGCTATGACCCCTTTATCCTACTGCACCAGCAGGGGCCACTATCATTTCCTTGATTTTTCTGAACTTATGCTTCTTAAAAATGTGTGTAACAGTCTATAAAATATATTTCTCAGTTTTCTCATTCTTAAGGTTTACAAAAATTGGCATTAAACCGTATGCAATTTTCTGGAACTTATTTTTTAATCAGTAATATACCCCTTAATTCCATTAATGTTTTTCTGTAAATGATTTGTTTTCACTTCAAGATAATAATCAATTACATGAATCCATTGCATTGTTTATCCATTTTCCTCTTGGAGAACACAGGTGGTTACTAGTTACAAAAAGTATTGCTATGAATAATTTTGTAAATATTTCCTGGTGAAAGAGTTTCCCTAGAGAATATACCAAAGAATGAAATTAAATATATCAACTTATTTTATATTAATAAATACCTATTCTATATGGTAATGTCTCATGTTTCTTTGTTTTTAAAATGATTTTTTTCCGGTTTTCATTGTCAACAGTAATGTATGAGTTTCCACTGAAAGTTACTAAAATTTGGCATTGTCATTAAGTAAAGATTCTTAAAATCTAAAGTAATACATTAAAATAGAAAGCTTAATAATGCTGAAATTAAGAATATTGAACTATCTCTATGCATTCTATTAATAAAACATTATCTTTCTTTGTGGACAGAGGAACATTATACTTTTTAAAAATAATCACAAAATATGAATTTGAAAACTAATGTTGCAAAATAGGAAGAAAAGTACTAGGAGAATGTAAAGATGTACTAAAATCTCTGAACTAACAAGGGAAGAAATAATAATGAAAAATAACTAGCAAAATCTGAAAAAAGATATGTAAAACACATGTAATAAAGCTTTCATTTGTTACACTAAATGTGACTGACTTGATTGATTGCCTCTATAAAAGAACAGAGTTCACTTAAAAATACAAAACAAACAAAAATATGATTTTTTCTTTAATAGCACATAACATAAAGCAATGAAGTTAATTACAAAATGATGGTCAGCTACTAGACAAACACAAACAAAAGCAAAGCAGAAGTGACAATATCAGTAAAGTATAAAGTCAAAAGCCTTAAATTGGATGAAAGGCACATGATGTAATCATAAAAGACAATTTACAAAGGTCATCTTTAAATTTCAATGTTACATGAAAAAAACCAAACCAACTAAAAGTACAAAGTGCCCTTGATAAACAATTACAGTATGAGATGCTAATATATATCATTCTGAATATGACAAAATATAGAGCAAAATCATTTTTTTAAGAAATTGGAGCCTGAAGAATACAACTAATAAGCTCAGTTATGCCGATCTATATTTTCTATTTGTCTCTGTATCCATTTAATTACATTTAATAATATAAGTAATGAATTTCCATTCATGTGTTATAACCAAAGAATCTTTATAAAAATGAATCATGTACTTGGCAGTAAAAAATCTCCAATACATTTTAAAAGAAGAATTTTTTTAAATATTTTAAAAATTAACAGGTTTTAATAGGCCATAAACCAATAAATTTAGAACTGATGAAAAGAAAGAACTGGAAAGCCTAATACCATGGCATGTTCTAAATTCTTTCTTAACCCCTGTGTCAAAGAAGTCCTCACAACTAAATTTACAAAATGTATTAAAAAAATAAGAAGAAGATTTCTTTAGAAATAACTGAAGATCTACTCAGAGGAAAATCTATAGACTTGCACATCTTTAATAAAGAAGAGGTGAAAAAAGTAACTTAGCACTCAAGTAACTGGAAGATTTAAAACAATTAAGAAAGTAAGAAGATGTAATTAATAAAGATAAATAGTCAAATAAGAGAAGTATCAAATATGAAAAAGAAAGTTCTACTTTCCAAAATATCTTTTTAATATTTCATTCCTGCCACCTGTGTCCATTAATTACATTTTATAATTAACTCTCCTAACACCTTCATAATAATAAAGTGACTGGAGTTCTTAGAAGGAAGACAGTCATAATTATGATCTATCATTGTTACTTTAACTCATTAAAATGGGTCACAAACTCAAATCCCTAAAGAGATTAGGTAGGTGACATAAATGCTTGCAGCCAGACAGGTAGGGATAGGATAGGGAGGGATGTGCATTGCTATTAACAGGAACACACAGGCCAATCCTAAGGGGCTGCCATCAGCTTCAGGCAAGCACTGCTGTGTGGGAGGGAGGGCCCAGTGTAGCCATGTCTCCCAGGTTTTCAAAAGATGCTTATTGGGCCAATTTTGTTTTATTTTGTTTTGTTTTGTTTTGTTTTTATGTGAAGTTATTTGGCAGTGAATTGAAAATTTTTAAAATGCAATAAGGAACAAAATATATATAAACAAAAATTGGATGGGCCTAATAAAACAGGTCTACAGCTCAACTTGGTTCAAGGGCCATTTGTTTTCACCTTCTGTCTTAAACCTAAATTTTAATGTTCCACACAGAATTAGAGTAGAGCACACACATAAACAGCTAACATAGTGATTTCATTTTTATAATTTCCTCAATAAGCTTTCCCAGCAGTGCTGTGTGGAAAATTAGACAATTTTTAAACACTCTCCTTTTAAAAATAGATATTCTAAAGACAAGATGAAGAAAATTATAAAAATATTGAATATTTCATCCAATTTACACTGTTTTATATCTTTAAGTTTTAAAAATCTTTTCTATTGAAATACAAAATGTCTATTACAATACATTTTCTTTTTGGTTAAGTTCACTATAATTTGCTTATCACTTTAATATGAAAAATACAATAATATAAAATAAACCAGCACAAAAAGATTACTAATGTCTTAAGAAGCACTATCCAACTCTATGCTGAGGAAGCATCATTCATAATTTACAAATTATTCTCCAAATCTAAAAAAAAGAAAAGAAAAATATTTCAGTTGAAGTAAAGTGTTCTGAATTAAGTATGGAGATAATTCCTGCTTTATAGCAGTAACACTAAGGATTACATTTAGTTTCAAAGGACTTTTAAGAACCAGAAGAATTTTTTAATATTCAAAAGTTTTTGTGCTTTCTTGGTTGATTCTTCCTACAATTTCCCTGTCCCTGTGTGTTATCACTTTCTCAAGTATAGTCACTTCATTTTTATTCTATCTTATCTAAAAATTCTACTGTGTCCTTACGTTCCCCACTTTTTCCTTTTTGCTTATTTCTCTAATCCAGTATTTCTATCCTTAACCCCTCAACTGCAAATTCCTAGTGGTTTTCTTCATTTATCTATAAGATCAAAATATACCTGAATTGATAAATGTAAGCTTAAACTTTATTAATAAGCAGTATCCCCGGATGTAGTCCCAAAAAGGGGTCACAAAATATAAGTCATAAAAATATGTGACAGCCATACAATTGAGCATAAAGAGACCAACAGTCTAATAGCAATCTTAAGTATATTACTTTTGAATTAAATGTAGCCATACAAGGATAAATCCTGATAAATGTCACCATACCAAAACTAAAAAAATTGAAAATGTAGGAGATACCACTAACAAATGCCTAGAGAATACAAATATTCAGTATTTTCTTGACAATCAGCATTGTGTTAATATTCAAATGATATGAAATTGAAACTCCCAATGGGTGTGCTGCGTACTTTCTGGGGGACAGGCATGCTTGTAGCTCTGACTTAGGCGGTGCAAAGGCAATATATGTAACCAAAGTATTGTACCCCCGTAATATCTGAAATGAAATTAAAAAGAAAAAGGAAATTGAAACTCCATAGACAATTTTCAAGTCTATGCAAGGCAGAATCAATGTATTTAACTAAGAAACGTGAATTCAATTTATAATTTAACTAAAAGACTAAGCAATAAGTAACCAAACATAGTTCAAAAGATGCCAAAAGTAAGAAGCATTTTTTAGGATAGAAACTGATGCTTATAACTACCAACATTCGGACAAGTTGAATACTCAAAGTGAAGATATAGACATAATGGTGCCTATCATTTAACTAACTTAAATGCTTTAAAATTAACATACTAATATTAACAATGTTTATATCAAAGGATTTGGACCAATAAGATGAACATACTTAAGTTTCATAATAAAAGACCACAATACTATCTCTTGAAAGCTGAATTCCCAACCTTGATCCAAATATATCCAAATATAGTCATTTAGATACTCACCTTCTGACTGTCAGAACTTTAAAACCACTGTTTCACCATGTAATTATCAAAAAACAAATAAAAAACAGTGAAAATGAAGATAGAAAATTTACTTCAGTATAATCTTTCAAAATATTCTTGCATTTAGGGTTTGTATTTATAAACGATCACACCATCTCATGTCAGAAATCCTGGCCTGTTAACTTCCCCAGGCTGCAACCCAGTCGCCATACCAACACCTCCAAATGTCAAACCCACCCTCTCTTCAAATGGAGTTTATGGAGACTAAGAACACATGGGCTGCTCACTATTTGTGAGAAACTGTCAATTAAATCTCAGGAGCCATTTTTGCAAATTCACAATATAGTAGAGAGATGGGTGAAAACCTCTTATCCATTTTGTATTTTGATTCTGAAGTTTAGTCTCATCCACGTCCATCAAAAGACACTACTACATCCTTCAGCTCTGGATCATAAAAATACTGTGCTGATGCTAACACATGGAGTTTTTTTGGACCATTTAAAATCCCTCCAGGGAAGAGATGTTTGTTTTTAATCCAAATCCAACTTCATTATCGTTTATTTATTTGGAAACCTACTTTTCCTTACCCAAGGCAACACACACACATACACACACACACACATTGTTTATGAAAGTTTAATTTCATTTGTAGATCATGGCCTAAGATAACTCAAAAGAGTCAGAAAATTGAGTTAACCTAATTTGCATTTTAACTTCAGTCAACTAAATTTTTAATTTGAAGCAGAATGACTCTCAAAATTGGACGGAATATGTAAAATATTGAACAAACATGAGAGTGCTTTCAACTTTTCTGGCTTAGGTACTCAAAACGAGTTATCGATAGGTAAATTTTAATAACAGCGATCATTAAATTAAAAAAACCCAAAATTAAGAATTAAATTACAGATCGTTGCCAGGTTTGACTCTTCTCTCCTTTTGTATCCCATAGTTAATCTGTCAGCAAATATGGTGGGTTCTTGTTCCTAAACATCTTGCAGGCATTATTCATTTATTCAACAAATATATATACAGCTAATAAATACCAGGCACTGTTCTAACTACAGAGATACAGTGGTGAGTAAAATGGACTAAGTGTTGCCCTTTTGAGCCTGTGTTCTGTAATATTCTGCAGCTATAAGTAAGGGCTATAAAGAAAAATAAATTAAAGCAAGAAAATGTTAGAGGATATTATTTTGGTTATGGAAATTACAACTCAAAGAGGTAACAAAGCCTGAGTGTTGTGAGGAACTGAGCCTTCCTCCACACATGTGCAAAGGACCATTCCAAGAGTTACTCACTTAATACTATTTCTTTTTTTATATATCTTTCCTTGTATTGTTCTTTCCCTAAAATGCCCTTGAACTCTTCTGCTGCCTTTTGGAATCCAAGCAGTTCTTTCCCTGTTTTCATAACCCCTTCTCCTAAAAATCCAGTCAACATTCAACTTCTACCTTTTGTGACCAGCTATCCAAGTATATGATCTCTACCAACTGTCATTTCACTTGGACTCTAAAAGAGAACTGATACTTAGAAAACTTCTAATATGAACTCGGATCTCTTCTAGTAGCTTTTAAACATTATTTGATTTAATCTTCGTGATACTTCTATGAGAGAGGCATGATTATTCAGCTTTACAGATGAGGAAGCTGAGCTTCTGTGAGGTTCTGAACACACAGCTACTAAAGGCATAAGCCAAAATCCATAGCCAGTTTTGTATAACTCTAAAGTTTAAGACGGGCACAGCAGCATGCACCTGTAATCCCAGCTACTTGTGAGGCTAAGGCATGAAGATCACTTGAGCCCAGGAGTTGAAGACCACTGAGGGCAACATAGAGAGAACCTATCTCTAGAAAATAATATTAAATAAAATAAATAAGGTTCATATATTTTCTTTTCTTCCTTTCTTTCTTTATTTATGCTCCCATATCAAAAACACATTTTGTCCCATGTCTCATTTACAAATTTAGGAGCTAGATGATTTTCAGTTCTTTTGCCTGGAATCCTGCTCATCTTCTCTATATGTCAAATTCCTCTGGGCCCAGCATGTTATCATGCTTTTCTAAATGACTTCAGGTCATACTGATGTCTCTTCTCTGAACTCCTGGTATGTTTGGAATCAGAATTGCACAGATTGGTATCTATTTATTTCTCCACTTGTGTGATCCCTCATCTCTTTTTTTAAACAAAATCATTTAAGTATCTAATGAGAACTCTGGATAACCTTCCCCTAGACACTGAATATAATTACAATATTGTCCATACTTGCAACTCATGGCTGGGGCCCTTGCTTTAAATGCACTTATTTAAACTACCTAAGAAAATTATATGTTCCTTGAGAGCAGCAGCTATAATTTATTTTCTCTTGAGCTCCCTGCAGTGCCTGGTACAGTGCCAAATAAATGCCAAGGGACTGGCCTGGCAAAGAATCTTGTGTACTAGGTTATTTAGAGTGATAGGGTTTCAGCATAAACCCATCTAATTCCATTTTGCCAAATAAAACTATTGTGTGTATCTGCAGAACTCAAAGATAAAGGGATCATAACTTTACAAAGGAGGCACACTGTGGTTCCGCATCACAGTTTGGGGGTCAATGTGTAATGAATTCTGAGTTAGTTGCAGACTCTGGATTGACATGTTTCAAAGGAGTATCTGAAGGGTACTAGAGAGACAAATGCGCTCAGCTGGGACTTTCATACTTCCTGCCTCGAAAAGAATATCAGAAGAAAATTTTCTCCTAGAGATATTGTTGGAATTTCTCATTATTAAAATAATAATAATAAAGTTAAGGGAAAAATGATTAGACTCCAAAAAGAAGACTCTAAAAGCAGCTACTGAAAATCTGTTTGAATTCTTCTTCTAATTCACATAACATCATTTTCTTATTCAGATTCAAATAAAGTGAACATTCTGAGGGAATTGGCTGAATATACATATTCCAATAGAGGAAAATACTCTAGGAAAAAAACAACATTTAAAAATAGCCCAATGGGAGCAGTGAGAATAAAAGACAAAAGATGATATTGTATCTTGAATTTCAGATCATTAGATAACAAAATGGCATTTAAAAGTGAAATAAAATGGTAATGTAGGAAAGGTTGGACTGTGAGATGACCTCATTCCTAACATTCTCTGTCCTGGCAGTCTCAGCCTGGACCCACCCTCCTTAGTGGACAATATATGCTGACCCCCCCCCATACACACATCTGTAACTTGTAGTTGATCAACTTATTCCCTGCAGCCCACCCACCTCCAAAGAAAACAGCCTTGCTTTAATCATTTAACTCTAAAGGGTGGCATATCATCTGCCTTGGCTATCATTTCCAGCTAGCATAAAAAAGCTTCCCTTTACAATTGTTCTCCCTACCGTTCCATTCACATAGCAACACATTTTTTCTTCTGTTTCCGGCACAGTTACTCCCTGACTCTCATTATCACCAGTAATTGGGCTTTTTTGCATTGCAGTTAAAAAAAAAAAAAAAAGAAAGAGAAGACAAAAAGAAAGAAATAACTTCCAGATTTAATTACACATTTGTCTCCATACACTGAGAAGTTTCTCGGTTTAAAGGCTTAATGTTTTTTATGCTTTCTGATGCTCTGAGATGGTTTTGTTTTGAATTCATTTTGCCTGCTCCTTTCAAAATATACAAAGGAGAAACATAGGAAAAAATACAAGCCGCGCTGTCAAAAGGCTGGCCCTGCATCGCTTTTATTATCTTGACTACAGGCACCAATAGGACAGCAGACAATTTGCATAAATTATCTGTAACAACTATCCCCCCAAAAAGACTGTAATGCTGACCTTTTTTTGTGGCAATTGTAAAGACCATGGGTAATCTTGGAGAATTCAAATAAATGGGTTTTATGGTCAAACCCTATTTTTCCACATCTCAACCACTTCACTACAGTTTTTATCATTGCTCCTTAATGAAGGTAATGCTGAAGAGTATTTATGAAATTTTTTAAAAAAGAGAAAACTAGAAATATATGAGAACAAACTAAAATTAGAGCTCCTAGATTTGGAAAGATAAGGTAGGGGGGGCAATAATTACAGCTGAAATTCATAAAATAAATAGATAATAGCATATATATATACTCTTTGACATATATAATGACCTATAAGGACAGGAATTATAGTACCTTCTTCATCAGTTTTTTTTATGAAGATCACATGAATTAATGCTTAAAAATGTTTAAAACAGAACATTCCACAATTTAAAGCAATGAAATTTGGGCATTACACAACTACAGAGGTCACTACTCACCCATACTACAAATTGAATGGCACCCCTGGAGCTGGGCAACCCAGAGATACTACATAATAATCAACAAATGTCAAAATTGTTTGTCTATGTGTGTGCCTACCCTATTACGCTGAACTCCTCAGAATATGACCTATCCTTCGTCTTTGTGCCTCAGTCCTAATACAATGCCTTAAAAGGTAAATGCTGACATTTTTGAGAGCTTCCCAAAATCCCCGGGATTTAGATAGAATAGGTATTATAATCCTTTTTAGACAAATAAAGAAACCAGTCTCAGAAAGAGAGTACAAGTGACTTAATCAAAGTTGTTCAACGACATGACCATTGGCCGTTGACTGAGCACCATTACTGAATAACCTGCAATGTGCCAGACTATAGCTGAGAACAATACATAGCAGTTACTGTGGAATAGCTAACATTCCAATGGAGAGAAATAGATAACAAGCAGGTAAACAAATTTGTAAAATAATTTCAGCTAATTACTAATAATAATTTCAGCTAATTACTAAAATAATTTCAGTTAATTACTAATTAACAAATGAGAAGAATAGGGGCGGGGCAGGTTTATATAACATACTTGGGGCAAACTACTCCAAAGAGTGACCTTTGAGTTTCAACCTCAGAGCTGAGAAGAAGATTGTCCTGTAAGAATCAGGACAACAAGCATTGCAAGCAGAAGAAAATCAAGGATGAAGACCTGAAATAAGCTGGCAAAAGCAGAAGGAAGAAAGAAATAGAGGACCACAAAACAAACAGAAATCAAATAACAACATGGCAGTAATAGATTCTTACCTATCAAAAATAACATTGAATATGAATGGAATAACCTCTCCAATCAAAAGACATAGAATGGACAAATTGATAAAAAAAAATAAGATCCAACTATATGTTGCCAACAAGAAACACACTTCACCTATAAAGACACATACAAACTAAAAATAAAGGAATGCACAAAGATATTCCATGCAAATAGAAACCAAAGAGAGCAAGAGTTGCTATACTTCTATCAGATAAAATAGATTTCAAGACAAAAACTGCAAGAAGAGGCAAAGAAGGTCATTCTATAAGGATAAAGGGGTCAATTCAGCAAGAGGATATAACAATTCTAAATTTATCTGTACCCAAAAATAGAACACTCAAATATCTAAAGCAAATATTACCAGAGCAAAAGAGAGGTAGACCCCAATACAGTAACTGTTGGAGACATCAACACTCCACTTTCAGCATCAGACAGTTCATCCAGACAAAAAATCAACAAAGAAACATGGGACTTAATCTGCATTATAGAACAAATGGACCTAACAGATATTTACAGAATGTTTCATCCAACAGCTGCAGAATACATGTTCTTCTCCTCAGCTCATGGATCATTCTTAAGAATATACCACATGCTAAGCAACAAAACAAGTCTTAAAAAATTGAATTGATATCAAGTATTTTATCTGACCACAATGGAATAAAACTAGAAATCAATAACAAGAGGAACATTGGAAAATATACATACATATAGAAATTAAACAATATGCTCCTGAATAACCAGTAGGTCCATCAAGAGATTAAGAAGGAAATATAAAAATTTCTAAAAACAAATGAAAAGGAAAACACAATGTATCAATCCTTATCAGATACAGTAAAAGCAGTAATAACAGGAAAGTTTATAGCAATAAATACCTACATCAAAAAAGTAGAAAAGCTTCAAATAAACTATCTAACAATGCATCTTAACTAGAAAAACAAGAGCAAACCAAATCCAAAATTAGAATAAGAAAAGAAATAATAAAGATCAGAGCAGAAACAAATGAAATTGAAACAAAAAAATACAAAAGATCAATGAAACAAAAAGTTGGTTTTTTGAAAAGACAAACAAAATTAACACATCTTTAGCCAGAGTAAGAAAAAAAGAGAGAAGAGCCAAATAAAATTGGAGATGAAAAAGGAGACATTACACCTGGTGCTGCAGAAATTCAAAGGATCATTAGAGATGACTGTGAGCAACTATATACCAAGAAATTGGGAACCCTAAAAGAAATAGACAAATTCCTAGATACATAAAACCTACCAATGTCGAACCAGGAAGAAATCCCAAACCAGAATAAACCAATAACAAGTAAAAGACACAAGCAGTAATAAAAAGCCTCCCATCAAACAAAGCCCAGGATCTGATGGCTTCACTGCTGCATTTTATTCTGCCAAGCATTCAAAGAAGAAGTAATAGCAATCCTACTTAAACTATTCCAAAATATGGAGGAGGAAGTAATACTGTCAAACTCATTATAGGAGGCCTGTATCACCCTGATACCCAAACCAGACAAAGACAAAGGAGAAAACTATAGGCCAATATCTCTGAGGAATATAGATACAAAAATCCTCAACAAAGTACTAGCAAACCAAATTCAACAACACATTAAAAATATTATTCATCATGATCAAGTCGGATTCATCCCACAGATGCAAGGATGGATCAACATGTACAAATCAATCAATGTTATATGTTGTATCAATAGAACGAAGGGCAAAATCCATATGATCATTGCAATTGAAGCTGAAAAAGCATTCAGTAAAGTTCAACATCCTTTTATGATAAAAAAACTCTCAAAAAAACTGCATATAGAAGGAACTTATCTCATCATGTTAAAAGCCATACATGACAGACCCAGAGCTAGTATCACATTGAAGGGGGAAAAACTGAAAGGCTTTCTTCTAAGATCTGGAATAAGACAAGGCTGCCCACTTTCCCCCACTATTATTCAACATAGTACTGGAAGTTCTAGCTAGAGCAATCAGACAAGAAAAAGAAATAAAGGGCATCCAAATTGGAAAGGAAGAAGTCAAATTATGCTTGTTTGCAGACAATATGATCTTATATCTAGAGAAACCTAAAGACTCCACAAAAAAACTATTACAACTGATAAACAAATTGAGTAAAGCTCAATTACTTTGATACAAAAGCAATGTACAAAAATCAGTAGCCTTTCTATACGTTAACAGTAAACAATCTGGAAAAGAAACCAAGACAGTAATCCCATTTACAATAGCTACAAGTAAAATAAAATACTTAGGAATAAACTTAAAGAGATGAAAAATCTCAAAAACTATAAAACATTGATGAAAGAAATTAAAGAGGACACAAAAAAATGGAAAGATATCTCATGCTTATGGACTGGAAAAAAACAATATTGTTAAAATGTCCATACTACCCAAAGCAATCTATAGATTCAGTGCAAGCCCCATCAAGATACCAGTAACATTCTTTACAGATGTAGAAAAAATAATCCTAAAATTTATATGGAACTGCAAATGACCCAGAATGGCTATTTGCAAACTACCCATCTGAAAAGGGATTAATAACTAGAATATGTAAGAAGCTCCAACTACCCAAAAGGAAAAACATCAGATAATCTGATGAAAAAATGGTTAAAGGACCTGAATAGACATTTCTCAAAAGAAGACATACAAATGGATAACAGTTATATGAAAAAATTGTCAACATCATTAGTCATCAGAAAAATGCAAATCAAAACTATAATGAAATATCTTCTCACCCAGTTAAAATGGCTTTTATCCAAAACGCAGGCAATACTGAATGCTGGCGAGGATATGAAGAAAGGATAACATTTGTATGCTGTTGGTGGGAATATAAATTGGTACAACCACTATGGAGAACAGTATGAAGTTTCCTCAAAACATTAAAAATATAATAGAACTACCATATGACCCAGCAATCTCACTGCTAGTTATATATCCAAAAGAAGAGAATTCAGGATAATGAAAAGATACCTGCACTCCCATGTTTATTACAGCACTATTCACAACAGCCAAGATGTGAAATAAACCTAAGTGTCTATTGATGGATGAATGGATAAAGAAATTTTGGTACATATACACAATGGAATATTATATAGCCACAAAACAGTATGAAATCTTGCCATTTGAAACAACATGAATGAAACTGGAGAACATTATGTTAAGTGAAATAAGCTAAGTGCAGAAAGACAAATCTTTCATGTTCTCACTCATATGTGGGAGCTAAATATTAAAAACAATTGATCTCATGTAGACAAAGAGTTGAATGATGGTTACCAGATGCTAGAATGGGTAGTCAGAAGGTGGAGTTAAAGTGAGGATGGTTAATGGGTGCAAAAATATAGTTAAATAGAATAAACAATATTTGATAGCACAACAAAGTGACTCTAATCAACAATAAGTTAATATATTCTTTAAAATAACTTAAGAGTAGAATTGGAATGTTCTTAACACAAAGAAATAGTAAATGCCTGAGGTGAGGGATACCCCAATTACTTCGAATTGATTAATTCACATTGTATGCCAGTATCAAAACATCACAAGTACCCTATAAATACATACAACTATTATATATCCATAATAATTAAATAAAAATTTTAAAAGAAAAAAAAGAATATATCCTAATTGTCTTTAGGATACAACTATAAAACCAAATAAGATGAATCAGACAGTTACTATTCTCTGCATAAAACTTTCAGAGAAGTTTGCCAGCCCATCCTCTCCATTTCACTTATAATTAATAGAACACTGAGGATTTAAATGTAATAAATACAGAATGAATAAAACAGAAGGCTAAGTCTCTCATGAGCTTCAGTTTAATATTTCTAGTCATCTGCATTTAAGGGTTGTGCAGAACAACTCATTTCCCATTATCCCCAAATATCCTATCATTTTAATAGTTGCAGAGATTACACAACATGGCAGTAGTGTCTTGTCAATAGTCACAATTGATTTATATTGCAGTTTATACCACAGTTTCCTAAGCATCCTGGCAATGATGTTTGGCAGACAGACCTTCGCCCTGGCTTTCCACCAGGAACCATAGCCTCCCTCTGCTGCCTTGCACAGCCCTATAGTCTAAATCAAGCAGGATTTGATGTTGGGGTTGCGTATAGCAGCACTTCTTTGTAATGCCATTTCTTGAGCCCTGCCAGTTCTTTACACAGTTGGAAAAAATCCATATCCTAAATCCTAGGAACTGGCATTCTTGACCTTCTGAAGCTGCATGGACTGAGACCATAACTGAGGCCAAAGCCATCAATAGAATGTCCTGCCCCTGACATAGAAGTCTAGAATTAGTGAAAGACTCTGGCAATAGAGAGAGACTCTTGCAAAATATTCCTTGGCATGTGGCTATTAATTACCCTGCTAGAAAAGGCAGGTGTAGATCCTCAGAAATGTTTCCTGTAAGAGACGTGGGAATTACTTCAGAGGGGCTCCATCATATGTTTTTCAGAAGGCCTTGAGCTTATCCTCTTGATTTCGAATTGCTTACATCTCTACATTTCTTTTAAATTGCTGCAACATATTTTACTTAAGCACAAGCTCTGAGTATGAATCCACAAAATACTTATCTCTATCCTTCTTTTAACAATAGGTAACACTGTCTGTATCCCCTTTCACTCCCCTCTGCAGCTAATATGAGCAACTCCCCAACAGCTGCTTTCTGTACAATGTCTGCCTTCTACTTCCACTAGTCCTCTGTGTCCTGCTCCTTCTGTGCCATGTGATCCATGATGTTTAGACTGGCCTTGATATGTTCTGTGTTTCCACTCCTAGCCCTTATAATGTTTCTGGTTCTCAATTCATCTCACCACTAGTCCCTAATACTACAGATATCCATGATCAGTGCTATTGATTTTCAACTTAGCTCTTAAATGCATGTTTTATTTCAATGGATGTCCTATTAATTACACCTGTTTTGTTTCCAAAATTCTCCCTCTTGGGTCTTGTAGAGAAGCCAAGCATTCTCTCTTCCACTGTCAGCTAATTTGGGACAATTTGCTAGCAAGTGCCCCCTTTCATTCTACAATTAGTGAGCACAGGGCCAGGCATCATGCAAGGCACTAAGGACATGGCAGTGAAAAATAGACATGATCTCTGCCCTCAGGAAGGAATGTAGATGCTGAGCAGGTAACCACACACATAACTAGAAAGTGTAAGTTGCCATATGTGCTAGGAGAAAAAATATAAGGGTGGGAGGAAGTCAAAGAAGGCTCCCTGAGGAAGTGATTGCCTTTGTCACAGGACCATAATCATTCTTTGTTTAATTGTGCATTTTTATTAGCTATGGAAAGCAGAATGTTGTATTAGTTGGGTTAATATTTAGCATGTGATTCAGAATCTCTGCAGCTGTGCAGGGAGAGCTAAGTCCTGTTTCTTTTGGAATTTCCTATGAAACAGAAGCAATCATTCCCATGGGCATATTTGATGGATTAAAGTGAGAGTTATTCACTTGTCAGCTCAGTTGTAATATCTGAGCAAAATTCTCCATTCTATTTCTTGTGTTCACCATGATCCTTGACTACCCCCACTTTTCAGAGAAGAAAAGTGAACCCCTTTGTGTTGAGTTCACCCAAAGGTCTCTGCAAGTTCATGAAGGGAAAATCTCAGAAGACAGAACTCTGGGTTATCAGTTTCTTGAACCCTGACTCAGTATCAAGAGTGAGTGATCAGAATCCTCACATGGAGGCTGCTGCTGACACCACTTCAGGGTGAGACCATGCAGTGACATAGCCGAAATACTTGGAAGAATGGTACAAGGAAAGAGAAAGACTACTGGGGGTAATCACAGGTCAACATTCACCACCACCATGACAAAACCATCAGTCCTCTTGTAAAATAAATGGAGACATCTCTGCCCTCCTATAGACTTGTGGACAACAGAATTCATTCGTTAATGTGAAGGGAGAAGGGAAATGGGAGCTGTTTTGTACCAGTCATGACAGGAGGCATTGTATAAAAATTGCCATCCAATCACAACAACCTATGGATAGACACTATAATTCTGTTTCACAAAGAATATGAGTCCCAGAGCCATTTATATAATGGAAAGAGACAAAACCTATTTTAGAACTCACGTAGTTGTGAACGTAAGAATGGGCATGTAATAAAAGAACCACTGAATTGGAGAACAAAGACTAAGGCTTAAGTCCCAACTCTTCCCATCTGTGTCCGTATGATCTTAGACATTCATTAATCCATATGAACTGATCAGTAGTCCTATATTTAAGACAAGCAAAATAGGATTCACCTCCTCAGTATGGCTTTAGTATCAGAAAAAATCATGTCAAAACATATGAAAATCTATTAAGCATGTTATGTAGTAAGTAAAACAGAAAAATTCAAGAATAGAATGTTCTCGTTGCTCTGTTAGGGAAAATAAGGACTAATACAATGAACAGACATCAAAGAAAATGAGCAAGTACAAACATGTTTTCGTTCATCTATGGAATATTCATTATCTTCTAACATTTGCTAACTTGTATAATGAAACATCAGATACTAGTTAAAATCAGAAAGCTGGAAAAATACCAGAAGTGCTGAAGGTCATAGTTTTACCAAAACAACATATTCTTTAGAATTTAGATTTTTTTACTTAGAGGATATTTTATTTAATCCAGGTCTTAGGCCAATCTGCCTAGATAATTTATAAGGATATTTATTTATTATTTTTAGCAAATTGTAGGTAAAATATAATCCCTATCTAACCAGATCAAATAATTGCATTAAGTTAAATATATTCCTTTAATAAATAAGCAAAAATATTGTTTAAAAACAAAATATGTAAAAATCAAGGTTGACATATAGGCCTTGCTCATTTTTAAAAGATGAATGTTTCTTTAATATCATTGTATGAATTTAAGGTGCCACTTTAGGGCAAAAATGAAAGCAGTTTCATAAGATTTCAGCTTCAAATATAAGTACAGAAGAGACATGCATGACAAAATATTCTGTTTTCCAGGCAATTTTTACTGCATAAAGCCTAAAGACTAAGCTTGTTTTAATTGGTTTAGAATCAATGTTATGTAAATCTAAGCAGAGTATTGCTTGAAACCAATTCTATTCTTAATAGCACAAAAATAGATACAATGAAATACTTCTCTTCTAATTAAATGTTTTAAAGATACACTTAAGGAGAAGAGCAAAACAAACACTTTGGTATCCACCCACCATTCTAAGCAACTACCTTTGCCAAATGCCTCTTTTACGGCTGAACAAGCAGTAACCCTTAGTTCTGCTTGAAGTTCTCTTCCTTAATCATTCAATTCTGCTAAGGAAACCAATACAGCAACATCCTCTCTTCTTTTATGTAAAAGAACAGCTCAAATGTGTCTAAAGATAAGCTTTAAAGTCTTGATTCTAGGCCAATAGAGTCCAGCCCAGCTCAGTCTGAGCATAGTTCCACCTCTGAGGGTTGCACCATCCTACTTTCTCTCTTCAATTCTTTCCTACCATAATGGAATCCTTGAGAACCTGATTCCCTTAGGGACACCAGGGATCAGTAAGCATTGCTCAGAATCACATAGAAAGCAGAAGAAACTTCAAAATCAGCCAGAACTCAGTACACTGGTTACAGAGGAAGCTGACCTGAAGAGATTACAAATGTTGTCAAGAACCAAAATTGAATACCACTTTTGCAACACAATGAAGACATTCATCAATCAACATTACAATTCCTAAAATCTTATATCTTCCCCATTCAAATAGTTGAGCAAATAAAATTTCAACTAAGATTGCTAAAAGAAGATAACACAAAATTCCTAAAAGAACCCGAAGCTGTCAAATCTTGCTACATGAAACTTGATCTTGTGTGTTCAGGATTTGGTTCTGCATGTGCTTAAATCATCCCCCTTGCCCCAAATCAATTTTTACATTGTGTATAACTCCAGAGAAAAAAGCAATCTGTCCTCTACTGATCAATTTTTATGCTTCAAAAAAGAACAGAGATATGATTATTCCCACTTTACAAAACATATCTAGGGAATTTATTCACCCCAAAACACCTTTAAACTGTGTATTTTTTCAAGTTAAAAGGCTGCAGGTTTACTTGATCATAATCATAAGTTCTATGAAAGTTTACTGTATAGCAGGTAACCAGTGGCTTTATACCTTCACTAAGACCAATTTCAATAAGAAGGACTTAATGCGATGTAAATTTGAATTGTTGGTAGAGGGGGCTTTTAAGATGCTTTAATAGGTTATAGAGGATTAACAATCTGAGATGATTTAAATATTTAATCATATACAGAGACAAAATAATGAGCTCTGCAGATCCCTTGCAGACCTAAGATTTTGCAGAAATGAGCCATGACACAGGTGAGTCTTTGAAGATAAATATGTTTTCTACATATTAAAGAAGGATTAAGATGTAGAATTTGTGCATATTGTGATTAAATCTCTATCTACCACCAAGCTCATAACACTTTAAAAATGAAAAATAGGGGGCGGAGCAAGATGGCGGACGAGAAACACCGCCAGTTAGAGCGT
>VBSM01002616.1:700408-773487 GCA_008086735.1 Cheirogaleus medius | reverse complement strand
ACCCCCATTACAAGATGGAATAAAAAAAAAAAATTAAAAAAAAAAAAATGAAAAATATTTTGCTTTCTCATTAATGATCACAGCATTCTGTACAAAAGCTTATAATCTTCCTGCTAGCATTTACCATTTTTGTTATTTTCCTTACTTTCTTACCTTATCTTTATTCCTACTGAGTAGACTTTAATCAGAACTTATCAAAGGTTCTGGGAAAAAATGGTAACCAACCAAACAAAAAATATCAAATAGGTTCAGGTGATTGGCACATGTTCTACCATGATGGGAAATAATTATGCCAGTTGGAAGTTTCATGAGACTACCATTCTCTTGTAGCAATTTGTTCATGTGTGGATAACAAATAAATGAACAAAACATATAAAAGTATAAGTCTAAATAGAATATTTTAGAAAATTATCTCTATGTCTTGAACTTGAAACAAAATTAGACCAACCAATTTTGACCAATGGACCAAGAGTTCAGGATGGGATGATTATATTATTATTATTACTATCAGAAACCTTAGTATTAGGTGCTAAATATTTTCTAATTCCTCCCAGACCTTCTTTTTTTTTTTCCTTCTAGTTGGCAAGAGAATAAAATCTTGCATTTGATGAAGGCTACAACCCTCTCAATTTTTTTCACATAAATTTCTCTAATTTTCATGGTATTTTTAAGATTTTTTTTAACCATCTCATAGACTCCTTAACCTTATTCTACTTTGTAAGTAAATAATGGTGATATTCAAGATTACATACTTGGCCAAACTCTCTTATTTTTCTTGCTCTTTCATCCCAATGATATGTTAATTACTCTGTCAAATAAACAATAAATCTGAGGGAAAACAAACTAATAAACTGTGTTTCTCAGCAGAAGATCCAAACCAAGTGAACAAAAGGAACAGATAGATATCTTAACTGCACTATTTGTATATCTTTATGGAATGGTGGAATCTTTCATGTTTGGATCCTTCTATTTTAGAGAGTGATAATTCTAAACATGAATGATTATGCTGTGACAACTGTTTTAATATCATTTTTTATAAGGTAGTTAGCCAGAACTATTAGAATTTGTAGGGTCAGTCACAAGAAGAATTGTGAAGTAAGTAAATTTCATGTTCAGTGTTATTTTACAAAGCACTAAAAAAATTCATCTTTATAGCCTAGCCTAGTGCTACATGAACTAGTTTTAAATGGATATTTGCTACATTGAAGGGAGTAAAACTAATAATTAGTTAATGTGTTATCTCACTCATATTTGCATTTTTAAAAAGAATACTTGTTAAACTATGTCTTTAAAACAAAAAAATGAATTTTTAATATTGAAATATCTTTATTCATTCACATATCCACTCAACAAACTCTTACTGAACACCTGCCTACAACGTGTCAGGCACTGTACAAGGTGCTAAGGATACAACTTGAATGAGGCATTTTTATCTCCCTAAGGATTTTATGTCAGAGAAAATAGACAAACACCAATGACTGCAGTAGAAAGTAATAAAAAAAAGTGGTTAACACAGGATGTTACAGAAACAAAAGGGATTTAGTAAGAGGGGTGGGATGTTCCAAACACTTAGGAGCTCATGAAGAAGGCACAGGTGGAAACAGCATGAGAGGTGGAAGGAACTAAAAGTTATTCAGAATAGCTCTGGACAATGTGCAGAGCACAAAGATAAGTCTGGAAATGAAGGGTTCCATGGGTTTAGCTTAAGATTTTGAACTTTAGCTTTTTTATTTTCTTTTATTTCATTATATTATGGGGGTACAGATATTGTTAGGGTTACATATATTGCCCCTGCCAACCCTCCCCCCCCCCGCTGTGCTAGAGCTTCAAGCATGTCTAACCCTCTGTTGGTGCGTGTCACACCCATTATGTAAGTATACACTCTTCCCCTCCCCCCCACCTGCCCACCACCCGATAAAAGTTTTTTTTTTTTGACATTTTGGTTACATTGCATTTCTTTGCCTCTCCCTAAGAAGGGTTAGAGGTATTCCCTGCCCCCCCCACAATGCTTGCCATATCCCCTATAAAGTGCCATCAAAAGATTATAAGCAAGAACATTCAAGATAAGATTTTCGTCATAAAAAGGTTACTCTAGCAGTAAGGAAAATTAGAAACATGCCTTTAGAAAAGCATATGAGGCAAGAAGGACTTCCCTGTGTTCTTAAATCACCTGGTAGAGAGTCAACTCTTTTATCTATAATTTCCAAAGAATGACACAGGCATATTAAAAGAAAAACTCATGTATAATAATCAAATGTTTCAAAAAGCTTTCCATCATGCCTACTAAAACAGTGCTGTGTTAAGCATGCTCTATTTTAGTTAATGTATTGTATATTTCTAAAAAATTTTGCTTTCTAGTTTGTCTCAGTTAATGTTTGGGGTTTGGCACTTGTCTCACAGATTTATGAATGGGAACTCATGGTGGAAATTACAGAATACAAGCAGTAACAATCTCTGTGATCTGGCAAAAGCCACATTTTTAACAAAGTGAAAATTAGTAGCTACATGATGGTACTAGTTGAAAATGCAGCTCAAATTAAATTCAAGCAATATTGAAAATTACAGGATCCCTCACTTGCTTTCAGAGAAAAAGGTCAGTTCTCAACTGTTGACAAGAAGAGAAAAAGGAGCTTGATATTTAAGGAAAATTGCCTACGGCTTTATGGAACTATAGAAAAAACTGGCAGTCTCAGTGGTCTGTTTTATTTAATTCTAGTGATTGTTTGGAATTAATAATTGAACATGTCAATTGGAAAATATAATGAAAAACGATGGGAAAGAAACTAATTCTTTATCCGGTAATCTAAACACATAGACTCTCATTGCCAAACTGGAAAGCTTCAAAGAGGACTGCAAGGCAAATACACACATCGCCCTTAGGAATAAGGATAATAAGGACTTGACTTGGCAGAGAAGTAAACGTGGGGCAGCAAATGGTTATTTCTCTAAAATGAGGAAGTAGGTGAAAAAGACAAAATTTAACACTTTAAAAAAGAAGAGAGCATATTTTGAAGACAAATGCAATGACAAGGGTTCAGCCCATTCAGAAAAATCTCAGGGAATATTTTTATCTCAAGACTCAATGTAACTTTTCAAATAAGTTATCAGTTATGGAATTGCTAATGGAATTTCCTTTGAAGATTTTTCATGGTTTTTAATAAAACCATGAAAGGCTATAGAAGAACACAGGCTGTTAGCATTTAAAAATATATAGATATTTTTCTCAAACTAATAAAGAAAAACATCAAGCCAAAACCACTAATAAAGGCCAAAATGATGAAAATCTTTTTAATATTAAAGTGGTATAGCAATGAAAATATCTAGCAATATAATAGCATGTCCCAGTTTCCAATACAATACTGTGGAAAATCCTTATTATTAGATTACCTCTGCAATCTATTTTCTTTTACTTTTTCTCCCAATGAATCCAATTTTCTTATTACGATATCTTAAACCTGAAAATATTTACAATAAAGATTCTAAATGAACAATGGCAATGAAAGAGAAATCTTCCATGTAATAATCAGAAAATTAGCCAATGAAGAATAATAACTAATGTTATATTTAATTCTCTATGGCCCTCAGTGGAAATCTATTCTCTCTATTATACTCATTCAGAAGTAGAAATATATTCAACATAAAATTATATGCAAGTAAATATCTAATAAGCCTTATTTCTGCAGAAAACTGTCCATGACCCAAGCAGTGTAAAAATTGGCAGCATAAATTCTTACCAGCCAGCCTGGTATCCATATGCCTTAACAACGTGCCAAGGAAGAACAAGAAGTTTGCATTAGTGTATGTGAACCTCCCAAATATCCTCAGTATGCCTTGATGCCAACACCTAATTTACAAAATGAGTTAAAACTGTGAGTCAACAAGTGCTACCGTTAAATAGGTGTTGCTTAAAACCATTGAATACTTGGAGAATGAATGTCACTTATAATGTCACTGTAAGCATCTACTCAAAGAAGGGGCTTCAAGAAAACAAAGGAGCTCAAAAAACAACAACAACAAAAACACATTATTTGTTACCAAAGAGAGTATATCACATTTGCACACTGGGAATTTTAGACCTTTACATTTCTGCAAGCCACACCAAAGCTCTTTTGTTTGTGAGAAGAGAAAATCATATTTAGGACTTTGTCCTTCAAATCCAACAACAAGAAGAAAAATAGATATTCAAGCATCAGAAGAGTTTTCAATGTCTGGTTATGTTATTCAAAAAGAAGGTTAAGTTGTAAACTCATTAATTTCATATAGGAGGAATGAAGAAATGCATACCACCAGATAATCACCAGTGGCGTGCCCCATTGTCTATTGATTCTTGCTTTATGTATTCCATGTTTTCTCTGGAGAAGATACAGTTAGCTTCTCACCTGCTAATCAAATTCATGGCTTCATGCCTCTCAGCATTTCAATTGATATTGCTTCATGAAACTAAGGTCAAGTTGTCACCAAATATGAAAATTTTCTTTACTGA
Source organism: Cheirogaleus medius (assembly GCA_008086735.1). Taxonomy (NCBI): domain Eukaryota; kingdom Metazoa; phylum Chordata; class Mammalia; order Primates; family Cheirogaleidae; genus Cheirogaleus; species Cheirogaleus medius. The sequence continues at coordinate 769,004 of VBSM01002616.1, read as the reverse complement.
CTTTTACAAGCTAAGTTACTTTCAGGTTGGAGAAACAGGCCGAACAGTCATTTAAAAAGCGTGGTTCATACTGACGTTACCAAAGTGCCAACTTGAAATCCTTGTAAGCTAGTAATATTTGCTCTAATCTATGGTTACACACTTCACCTCTAACTCCTATCAAGCTATTGTCATATAAAGACAGGTAATGGGTCTCAAAGGCAAATGGACAAATGGTGGCAGATCAACACAAACAAGCATTTCAACACCACTAGATGAACGACTATTCCTCAAGCATACTGCACAGACAGGGTGTCAGAGCGCCAAGGCACTAACACACTATGGAAGAGGTTCCCACCCCCAACCAGCCAACTCTACCATGGTTGTCAGTTAGCCTGCGTCATAAATTGGATGAACATCCACTGATTTTTTTTTAATGGATAAAGTGGCTTATATTGAGCTCACTCTTCCCTACCACTCAGTTTACCAAGTGGTATGTATAAAATATGTATTGTGCTTTCATTGGTGTTTATATTTTTTCTCTCTTACATTCTAATTTCCTTAAAGGCAGGACTGTCCATCCTTACTCTTTTGGTTTCCTTTCCAGTGCATACCACGGTGCCTGCACACAAGAAGTGTTACATATATGCAACTTGAAATAGAGAAAAGTGAGATGAGAAAGTAGAGAAAGGACTAGGGGAAGATTATCTGGAAAATGATTTTCTGGATTATCCTCCCTGATGTGGATATCATGCAAAAAAATGGGGATGGAAAGTGTTTGCTAGAGACAGAACAATCGGAATGGCCATGATGATGTATTTATGAATGAATATCTTGTTGATGTACTAGATATTGTTGGTGTACACCAACAAGATATCATAAAATGATATGATGCCTAGGATCTTATTGTACCTTAATACATTTTAGAAGGCTGAAAACTATAGAAGAATGAGGAAAAAGTTATAGAAGAATGGTAATGTAGGTATTTGCTTTACTATGTAAATATCTAAAGAGAAATGCAGAAATAAATCTCATACATGGTTTTCTAAAGATCATTAAGTCTATATAACACTATTTAAGTTCTGTGTAGTATCCATGAAAAGCAAGTAGCCTTAGTTCAGTCTAGAAAATATTTCTTTTTCTGTGTTTATCCCTTAGGGTCATCTGCCATGTTATGAACATGTGAAAACTGTCCTAATTGGTTCTGAGCCGCCACTGCAAAATGGGTTCTAAATACCAGTCTAAAATATTATGTATATAAAATTTTCCAAAGCAAGTAGAAATCTAATCACTGAGAACACATTTTGATTCTTACTTCAGATAATTTTATAAAGATGCACACACAGATATTTATATCTCTTTCAGGTCTTCAGCTTCAATTAGATCTGTCTCCTCTATGTTCCTTTAATACCCTCAATTATAGCACTTATAATTGTATAATAATAATTGATATACATGTTGTTCTTTTCCACTAGTCCATAAACTTTTTTGAGAATCTGTTTCCCATTTGTATCTCTCATCTCTGTTCCTAACCTAGACTAACACAACATAGGCCAAAATAGCTCTATGTAAAATAAAAGAATGAATGACGGAACAAATTAAGCAATCCAAAAAATGAGTTCTTTCTTTGTGCTAGCACCAATATTAGGAAATATTAGGGCTGTAAAAATGAAGTCATATACATCTAAGTCATATACTGAATGAGGTTATAGAAATTATTTTAACATAGAAAATGATGAAAACATCAAGAAATTATTATAAGGATGTAGTTAAGAGCCAATTTACTTACATCGGGGTGGAGGTTGAAAGCATATGTTATCCATATTTATGAGGACAAAGATTTTTTATTTGACTTGAGTATCTTCACTTTTTAACTCATACAGAAGTTTTCACATCTTGCGAAAGATCTCCTAGTAATAAAAAACAATGCGCATACTGGTCATGGTAAAATGAGGCAGGAAAGCCATATAGGGAAGCTTAGATTTAGTCTACCCTATAACCCATATCAGCTCAGTGGCAATCCTGAGTGAATGGCCAATATATGCCATTCACAGGCAAATCAATCCCATCTGTTATACCTCCTGAATTATTGCCGTTTGGATGCATCAGTGCAATGATGTGTAGAATAGCCTTTGGGATATAACTAGAGTAAACATATGTTGATAAAAGGCCTAAGGCTTGAGAGAAGTCATGGTGCTTTGTAAATTATCCACCAAAATAAATAAGACTAGATGATTATAAATTTTCATACACATGATGGAATAAGTCAGCTAAAATGCCTCAAATAAATACAAAATGACTCAAAGCATAAAGAAGGGCACAGGAAAGATGACTACAATTTTTACTAACATCTTGATATTTGGCTTTCAAAACCTACCCAGAAATCAAAAAGTAAATATGAACTTTATAATGATTTCCTATAGATCTTATCCTCAAATATTAATTACATTATTCATACTTTATTCTTAACAAAAGTATGCATTTTAAAAATGGTTAGGTGATTGGGAATACTTTTTTAAATAGAAGACTACTGAAAGCAGTGGCATGTAATCATGATTGTAATAGGCCGAGTGGTCCCCCAAATAATGTCCTCAGACATGCGAATATGTTGCATTATATGAGAAAAGGGATTTTACAATTATAATTAAGGTTATGGACCTTAAAATAGGAGGATTCTCCTAGATTGTCTGGGTGGATCCAGTCTAATCACAGGAGCCCTCAAAAGTAGAAAGCTTTTTCTGGCTGAAGGTAGAGAGATGCAGCAGAAAGAAAAGTTAAAGAGATCCAAAGCATGAGAAGAACCCAACCCACCATTGCTGGAGGGGAGCTACGTGCAAAGAATGAGAAGGAAGTCAGGGTTTCCAGGAGGGAAGCCAGTTCTCTGATTAGTAGCCACTAAGGCAAGGGAGTCCTTAGTTCTACAACCACAAGAAACTTAATTCAGCCAACTTTCTGAATGAGCTTGAAGGCAGAATCTCCCAGAGATAGGAGCCCAACTCTGGTGAAAGAAATTATTGGATTTTTTTCTTTTTTCTTTTTGGAATCTCCCTCCCTGACTCGAAGCTTGGAAACTCTCCAGAGAGTTATCTGGGGCAGTGGTAGAGCCCATCTCAATTATTTTCTTTCTCTTGGTGATCATTGTGACCTAGATGTATTAACAGTTAAGATGGGAGAAAATCAAGGCAATTGAAGAAAATGAAAATCAGTTTGAAAAGTCAGAAATCATAAATACCATGTGAAGAAACTTATTTCTACTATTTTTTAGTTTTGTCTTGTTTTTCCAAAAAAGGAATACAATTAGTTAATTATATAATTTTAAAAATCACCCAATAGCAATGTGAAAGATGGATTACAGGGCAGAAGAGTTGATGGGGGCCTGAAATGGGGTGGAAATTTTTGAAATGCCAGAAGCTTGCATTTAAAATAACTCTAAAAATAGGCTCTGATGGGTATACTATTGAATCGGAAAAATGATACAAATATAGGAGTCAGTAGTGATGCTAGTTTTTATAACTTAGGAAAACGGGGATAATGATTTCAGGGATAAAAGGGAGGAAGGGGTTTTGGTTGTTTTTTATGGAGAAAGACCTAAATAGGTAAAATTAGAATATATGTTAAGTTAGGGAGTCTATATGATATTCAGCTAAATGAATTATGACCTAAAATTGTTTCCCTTTGACATTTGTAGGCACTATATTTTATTTGGTAATCCTATATTTATTTAGTGTAAAGAAGTTGGAGATTTGTAAATCAGTGATTTTTTTCATCTTCTATAAACTTATCTAAATCTTCATTTATCAGTAACTTCCTTGTCATAATAATTGCCCAATTGTTGGTCATTCTGTTTGACGTATAGAACAATTTAATTTTGTATACAACAAAAATCTGCCTTGAAACCAAGTGCAGATCCATCTCTTTCGTGTCTTGAGTCCATTGTGAGGTTTTGGCAGACAGTCGACTAGATGCCTGAAGAGAATGTTAAAATCTTTGAACAAATTAAAGTAAAAGGTGACACTGACTTAAGCAGATCTTAGAGCAAAGTTAACACAGAATTTTAAAATAATGTCTTTTTTTTTCTCCATTGCTAATAGGAAAAAAACTTTTCAAAGATATTCGGGTCAAAAATGAAATAAGAAAAGAAAGACTGTGTGCTAGGGATCAATAATAGCCCAAACTGCAATATTTTATGTTTCAAATGAAACAGGTACTGCAAGTTAGCTCCTGTTTCAGATGAAGACTATAATTTTAAAAATTGCCCTGATCTATGTTTCTGTCCTTTATCAAAGGAAAGTGAGTTCAACTTATATTTAGAGCAAAATACTAAAACCTTTTCCTGATTAATCAACTGTTCCTTTCTAGTTGGTTACAAGGCTCCTTTAAAGATTTTCAACATGTCTAAGGCCCATGGAAACATCCACAGATCATGACCTTTTTAAACAAATGATGAGAATTTAAGCAGTACTGCATTACAGACATCTAACAGTGAATTTCTTATTTTAATATTTGACTAGTTCTCTTCCCCCCAAGAACTCCTAGTAGCTGAACAAGTATGGACATTTGTTTGAAGTTTAAATGACTTCCTGAATTCATCCATCACTGACAAAATATCTATTTCTATTTGATTTCAACAATAAAAACTATTAAATTAATATTTTCATGTTTAAATGATATTCAAGACTTAACCTGAAATTCAACGATCTAAACGTTTATAGACAATGAAAAAGATGTTTGTCCAGTAATAATCTTCCAAGTTTAAAAAAACCTTCAAGATCTGGTTACCAGGTTAAGTACAAGTTAGGAAATGTGTAAATGAATGATTTGTTAACTAAGTATTTGATATTCACTGAGCATCGATTGTGTAGAGGGATTTGTAAAAGCTCAGAGGCTCAATGGCATTACTTCCCCGTCATTTAGGACAGATGAGCATCCACTGCATTTCTAATGGTTTTTATAAAATGAAAGTTCACAAGAATCCCCTCACACCAACTCCAAAATTTACACCAAGACTATTCCAGAAAAACTTTCCTTGTGTATTTTTTCATGTTTCTAGTGCTAAAATTGAATCACATCCCTGAGTTTTCCCTAACCTGAGATGACTCATTAAATATACCTTCATTTGTTTGTAAGAGATCTTCAATAATTGAAGATTATTCAGTAAGCTTCACATGTAATTTAGTTACCATTTGGGTTACTTCTATATAAACCTACACAGAATGAAAATGGTCTATGGGGGTAGGGAGAAATAAGACCCAAAAATTAGGAAAAAAAATGAATTCTGGTTCTGTTTCCAGGTAAAATTAAAAAATATTTTGATTTCTCTGTAATTCATTGTGTAAGATGAGAACTCATTAATCTAATAATTATTATAGAGCATACACCTGTGCAAGAACCTTGGCTAGACAGTAGCAACACAGCGATGCAACAACTATAGTTCTAGCTTTAAACAGAAGTAGAGTGGGGATGGACAATTAAAAAAGAAAAGCAGAAAGAAAAGAAAAAGCTAAGAAAGAAAAGAAAGAAGGGGGAAAAAAGTGGAAAGTGACAAGAGTGAGAAAATATGAGAGTACATTACAGGGAGTATTGATTAATATTTATTCTATATTTCTCAAAAGTATATCGTGATATGCTATATGTCTGAAAAGTTAAAAAAAACATGTCACAATGAAAAGCAGGACATCCATTACTATCTCTATGGTAATTAAAATGTGCCTGGGCAGCTATCAGAGTCATCTGACAAGTCAGTCATTATCCACTTCAATTTGTATAGTTTATTTTTCTTTATTTCTTTTTTTTTAAATTGAGCATATTACAGGGGTACAAATTTTTAGGTAACATGTTGCCCTTGCCCCACATGAATCAGAGCTTCAAGCATGTCCATCCCCTGGACAGTGCGCACCCCACCCATTAGGTGTGTATATACCTATGCCATCCCCCCCTATCTACCCAACACCCGATGAATGTTATTGCTATATGTGCACTTAAATGTTGATCAGTTAATACCAATTTGATCGTGAGTACAGTGGTGCTTGTTTTTTCATTCTTCGTATACTTCACTTAGTATAATGGGCTCCAGATCTATCCAGATAATACAAGAGCTGCTAGATCACCATTGTTTCTTATAGCTGAATAGTACTCCACGGTATGCATATACCATAGTTTATTAATCCACTCATGTATTGATGGGCACTGGGGTTGTTTCCACATCTTTGCGATTGTGAATTGAGCTGCTATAAACATTTGAGTGTAGATATCTTTTTTATAAGATGTCTTTTGTTCTTTTGGGTAGATCCCCAGTAATGGGATTGCTGGATCAAATGGTAGTTCTACTTGTATCTCTTTGAGATATCTCCATATTACTTTCCATAGAGGTTGTACTAGTTTGCAGTCCCACCAGCAGTGTATGAGTGTTCTTATCTCTCCACATCCACACCAACATTTATTGTTTGGGGACTTTTTGATAAAGGTCATTCTCACTGGGGATAAGTGATATCTCATTGTGGTTTGATTTGCATTTCCCTGATGATTAGAGATGTTGAGCATTTTTTCATATGTTTGTTAGCCATTAGTCTATCTTTTTTTGAAAAGTTTCTGTTCATGTCCTTTGCCCACTTTTTGATAGGGTTGCTTGATATTTTTTCTTGCTGATTTTCCTGAGTTCTAAATAGATGCTAGTTATTAGCCCTTTATCATATGTGTAACATGTGAGTATTTTCTCCCATACTTTAGGTTGTCTGTTTGCTGTCATGGTAGTTTCCTTGGCTGTGCAAAAGCTTATTAATTTGATCAGGTCCCATTTACTTATTTTTGTTGTTGCTGCTGTGATTGTCTTTGAGGTCTTCTTCATAAATTCTTTTCCTAGTCCAATGTCTGTAAGAGTTTCTACAACATTTTCTTCTAGAATTCTTATAGTTTTACGCCTTATGTTTAAGTCTGTTATCCACCATGAGTTGATTTTTGTGAGAGGTGAAAGGTGCAGGACCTATTTCAGTCTCCTACATGTGGCTATCCAGTTTTCCAAGCACCATTTACTGAATAAGGATTTTTTTTTTCCCCAGTGTATGTTTTGGTCTACTTTGTCAAAGATTAGATAACTATATGAGGATGGTTTTATATCTGGGTTCTCTGTCCTGTTCCATTGGTCAGTGCCTCTGTTCTTGTGCCAGTCACATGCTGTTTTAGTTACTCTAGCTTTATAGTATAGCTTGAAGTCTGGTAAATTTATGCCTCCCAATTTGTTCTTCTTGCTTAAGATTGCTTTTGCTATACGGATCTTCTCTGGTTCCATACAAAGCATAGAGTTATTTTTTCTAGATCTGTGAAAAATGACATTGATATTTTAATAGGGATTGCATTGAATCTGTAGATCATTTTGGATAATATAGACATTTTAACAATTTTGATTCTGTCAACGCATGAGCATGGTATGGTTTTCCACCTGTTTACATCCTCTGCTATTTCTTTACTAAGTGTTTCATAGTTCTCCCTGTAGAGGTCTTTTACCTCCTTAGTTAAATATATTCCTAGGAATTTTATTTTCTTTGTTGCTATTGTGAAGGGTATTGAGTCTTTGATTTGGTTCTCAGTTTGAGTGTTGTTGGCGTATGGGAATGCTACTGATTTCTGTGCATTGATTTTGTAATCTGATACTTTGCTGAATTTGTTTATCAATTCTAGTAGTCATGGCAAAATCTTTGGGGTTTTGTAGATATGAGATCATATCATCAGCAAAGAGCAATAGTTTGACCTCTTCTGCCCCCATTTGGATGTCCTTGCTTTCTTTCTCTTGTCTGATTGCTCTGGCTAGGACTTCCAGCACTATGTTGAATAGAAGTGGTGATAAAGGGACCAGAACTGGAAACTTATCTGGTTCTAGTTCTTAGTGGAAGTGCTTTCAATTTTTTCCCATTCAGTATGATGTTGGCTTGGGTTTGTCATATATGACTTGTATCATTTTTAGTTAAGTCCTGTCTATGCTATTTTATTAAGTGTTTCTATCATAAAGGGGCATTCAATTTTGTCAAATGCTTTTTCTGGATCTACTGAGAGGATCATATGGTCTTTGTTTTTGCTTCTATTTATGTGGTGAATTACATTTATAGATTTGCACATGTTGAACCATCCCTACATCTCTGGAATGAAGCCCACTTGGTCATGATGGATTATTTTTTTTTTAATAAGCACCTGAATTTGGTTTACTGGGATTTTGCTGAGAAGTTTTGCATATATTCATAAGAGATATTGGTCTGTAGTTTTCTTTTTCTATTGCATCCTTTCCTGGTTTTGGTATCAGGATGATGTTGGCTTCATAAAATGTGTTGGGGAGGATCCCTTCCTTCGTGATGTAGTTGATAATTTCTGCAGTTTGTCTTTGGAGGTCTGGTAAAATTTGGGTGTGAAACCATCTAGTCTGGAACTTTTCTCTTTAGGAAGGATTTTTTATTGCTGTTTCAATTTCTGTGCTTGATATTGGTCTGTTCAGGATTTCTATTTCTTCCTGATTGACCCTAGGGAGGCTGTGTGTTTCTAAGAATTTGTCCATTTCCTCCACATTTTCCAGTTTATGTGCATGAAAGTTTTTATAGTATTGATAAAAGATATTTTGTATTTCTGTGGCATCAGTTGTCATTTCTCCTTTTTCATTCCTGATGGAGCCTATTAGAGTTATTTCTTTTCTGCTTCTCATTAAACTAGCCAAAGGTATGTCAATTTTGTCCATTTTTTTCAAAGAACCAACTTTTTGTTTTATTAATCGTCCATATAGTTTTTTTTTTTGCTATCAATTAATTTATTTCAGCTCTGATCTTTGTTATTTGTTTTCTTCTGCTGGTTTTAGGGTCAGTTTGCTCATCCTTTTCCAGTTCTTTGAGATGATTTATTAGATCGTCAATTTGCGATCTTTTTGTCTTTTGGATGTAGGCATTTGTGGATATAAATTTTCCTCTCAGGACTGCTTTAGCTGTGTCTCACAGATTTTGATAACTTGTGTCTAATTTATCATTTAGTTCAAAGAATTTTTTGATTTCCATCTTGATTTCATCCTTAACGCAATAATCGTTCAGTAGAAGGTTGTTTAGTTTCCATGATTTTGTGTAGACATGAGAGTTTCTGTTGGAGTTGATTTCTAATTTTATTTCACTGTGGTCTGAGAAGATGCATGGCATAATTTGTATTTTTTAATTTTATTTTTGAGACAAATTCTCGCTCTGTTGTCCAGGCTAGAGTGCCATCGCATCAGCATAGCTCACAGCAATCTCAAACTTGTGGGCTCAAGCAATCCGCCTGCCTCAGCCTCCCAAGTAGTTGGGACTACAGGCATGTTCCACCACAACCAGCTAATTTTTTCTATACATTTTAGTTGTCCAGCTAATTTATTTCTATTTTTAGTAGATATGGGGTCTTGCTCTTTCTCAGGCTGGTCTTGAACTCCTGACCTCAAATGATCCTCCCACCTCGGCCTCCCAGAGTGCTAGGACTACAGGCGTGAGCCACCACACCTGGCCTTGTATTGTTTTAAATTTTTTGAAACATTCTTTGTGGCCTACAATATGGTCAATCTTAGAGAATGCCCCATAAGCTGATGAGAAAAATGTATATTCAGTGGTTTGAGGGTAGAATGTTCTGTAAATGTCATGCCCATTTTTTCTAGAGTTTTTTTTTTATATCCATTGTTTCTTTGTTTATTTTATGTTTGGAGGATCTGTTCTGTTCTATTAGAGGAGTGTTGAAGTCTCTGGCTATTATGGTGTTGCTATTTATTATTTTGTATAGATCAAGTAAGATTTGCTTTATGAACATGGGTGCACCTGAGTGAGGTGCACAAATATTTAGAATTGTTATGTCTTCTTTTTGAATTTTATCCTTCTCCATTTTATAGTGACTCTCTTTGTCTTTCATCACTTTTGTTGAAATCAGAACTGACACACCAGCTTTCTTTTGGCTTCTGTTAGCTTGAAATATTGTTTTCCATCCCTTCACCATGAGTCTGAATGCATCCTTGTGGGTTAGAAGTGTTTCCTGAAGACAGAAAATACTTGGCTTGTGTGTATTTATCCATTCACCCAGCCTATGTCTCGTTAGTGGGCAGTTCAAGCCATTCACATTTATTGAGAGAATTGACAAGTGGGTTAAATTTCTGTTCATCCTGTTGAGTTGAACTTTGTTGTTTTGTTTTCCCTCTTGAGCCATGATGGTATCTGGCCTTTGACCTTTAGCTTTTGGATGATTTTACATTGGTAAGTGTTCATTGTGCTGATCCATATGTAATACTGTTTTGAGTACTTCCTGGAGGGCAGGTCTTGTCTTGATGAATTCCCTTAGTCTTTGCTTGTCTGAGAAGGTCTTTATTTCTTCTTCATATTTAAAACGTGCTTTTGTGGGGTACAAGATTCTAGGCTGGGCATTATTCTGTTTGAGAAGAATGAGAATGGGGTCCCAGTCTCTTTTTGCTTTTAAGGTCTTAGTTGAGAAGTCTGACATTATTCTGATGGGTTTGCCTTTATAGTTTACCTGCTTCTTTGGCCTTACATCTCATAGGAGGGCCTCTTTGGTGGTTATTTTGGTCAGGCTGATCACTATGTGTTGTGGTGTCTTCCTGTTTGTGATGAATCTCCCAGGAGTCCTTTGAGCTTCTTGTACTTCAATATCTAGATTTTTAGCAAGGCCTGGGAAATTTTCCTCTATTATATCCTCAAATAGCTTATCCAACCCTTGAGTATTTTCTTCTTCACCCTCAGGGATACATATGATTTTCATATTATGCCTCTTCACATAATCCCATATTTCTTGTAGGCTTTGCTCTTTCCTCTTATTTCTCGGTTCTATCTCTGTTTCTGACTTATTTAATTGAAATGTGTTATCTTCAATCCCTAAGAATCTTTTTTCTGTTTGATCTAACCTGTTCTTGAGGGTTTCCACTGTGCTGTATAATTCCTTGAATAAATTCTTCATTTCCAGAAGTTCAGTTTGATTTTTCTTTAATATTTCAATTTTTTAGTAAATTTTTCTTCCAAGTCCTGGATTTTTTTGTGGTTTCTTTGTTATCCATTTTTCTTGCTTATCATTGCGTTTTCTTACAACCCATGTTCAAAATTCTTCTTCTGTCATGTTAGTGCTCTTAATTAGGTTGATGTCCATTGCTAGAGAGCCAGTATTCCCCTTTGGGGGTGTGGTTGACATTTGATTCTTCATACTTCTGGAGTTCTTTCACTGACTCCTTCCCATCTGGATCAGCTGTTGTGTCTTACCTTTAGATTTCTGTTTGAATAATGACACGCCCTGTTTAGTCTCTGAGCCAGTAGGTGGTCTTTGTAGCTGATATTCTACTACACCCCGTATGATGAGTCAGTAGATGCATTTATAGGGTGTGCAAAATAACCTCCCTGTCAGAAGGTGGTGCTTGCTGGAAGGAGCAGACTGCAGTGTTGTTTTTGGGTCCTGCAACCAGCTCTTACTCCTCTGGGGAGGCACTCTAGTGCCTCAGGTGGTGGGTGGTGCCCTAGGACTTACAGGTGTGTCCTCATTCTCCACCTCAGTAGGGGCCGGTCGGGGAGAGTCTGAGCAGAGCTGAGTTACATGAGCCAGCCCTCAAGCACCACCAATGGTGTTAGTAGGGTCAAAGTTCTATTCTCTGCTTCTGGGCAAAGCTGCCAGGAAGGGGCTGAAATGGCCCCACTTAGCTGAAAAATCTGTGTGGGGCTCTCTGAGACCTGTAGTCTGGAGCAGGCCTGTCTCCTTTCCACTCTCCCCTATTCAGCAGTTTCTCCCTGGCCTCTGCCAGCTGGCAGGACCTCAAGCCAGTGTATCTCCCCTGGTTTTGATGTGGGCCAGGAGAGTCTTTGCCAAGGATTGCATCTTGAGCTAGTTGCATGGCCCTCCCATGGGAGGAAGGTTGCCCCTCAAGCATGCTGATCTGCCCCTGAAGGCACACACACCTCAGTTGGCTTGTTCACAAATATCTCTTCTGTGCCCCGGGGCAATGTGATCAAGACCTGGATATACAGGATCTAGTCTGCAGGCCTGTCCCCTGGGTCCTGGAGATGAATCCCTGACTCTGCCAGGGAAAGGACTGCTGGTCTCAAGTCACCCACAGGGTGCCCAAGCTAGATTGATGTCTCTCTGCCTCAGGATCTGCCCCACTCTCCTGGAGTCACCAGGCAAGTGGCACCTAGGAGGACTGACCGGTCTGAGTACCCCTCAGTCTGCTGTAAGGCCCCAAAAGGAAAGGTCTCATTCCCTGCAGATGCCTCCAGGTGGTGGCTAAATTGTCTCTCTTGGCAGCCCGGGCAGGGAAGGAGAAGGGGAGAATGAAGCAATATGGTGCCTGCTGATTGGCTTGGGTCTGCAGGCCGAAAGGTGCCCTGAGGGAGCTGGGAGCCTGGTGCCCTGTCTACAAGAAGCTCACTGCTTATGGGTGGCAGCTTTCTCTGGGCTGGTGTTAGTAGGTCTCCCAACCCATCAGGAGCCCACCAGCAGTCCAAGATGCAAGGGAGGGGAAATTTAACTGCTCCACCTACTCTTGTCACTGGTTTCCAAGCCTCTCGGGGGCCTTTCTCCTTCCAGGTTTCCTCTGTAACTTCTTCCATGGATTCTCCTGTATTTTCAGGCACCCTTCCTTCCAACCCTCATCAGATCTGTGTTTCTCTGCCTGTTTAGTTTATTTTTTTTATTTCTTCTAAAATCTGTCTTTCTTGAAGAGACACTCTGGCTGGCATTTTTTCTCATCTGCCATCTTGCCCCTCCTCCTATTCAATTCAAATTTGTATAGTTTAAATTAAAGCATAATAAACTTCCTATAATAGACACTAGGTGAATACTTAATGAATAAAATATTTTGATACTCCAAAGCTGTGATTATGTTGTTTCTATCCATACCATGAAACACATAATTAATACAGACACACATGCTTCTTTACAACACAGAAGGCGTGATATCTATGTTCTCTGAAACTAGAATATTATAGTTCTAATGAACAAATTATTCTTTTAAACATGATAGAATTGTAGAAAATAGACATGACTATCTTTGTGATAACTTAGAAGTGATTAAATGTCTAAATTCAGTATTGGAAGAAATTTTGATGAACCACCACACATATTTATAATAATGTTACCAATTCCAACATATCCACAGACTCACCAAGGAAAAGAGGGTATTATCATTTTTCCTTAATAGATCAATGAAGTGTTGGGTTAGATTCAGAAAGGATTCTGCAAAGCACTAAGATTAGAAACTCTTTTAAAGCAGTTATCATTATCAGTCTTTCTAGAAACATCTATTCACAGAAATTAATTGACATGATTATATTTAAAACAGAGTAAGTTTCTTAAAGCCTATTCTTAGAAAATATTTTCAGCCTAATAGGAAATACAATGTACATTTTCAAGTAATAAAATCACATTTGTTTTAAATGTTCTAAAACTCTGATTCAAACTAGAGTTCTTTCTAGTTAGTCTGATTAACCAGGTTTTATATGATTATAATCACAATCATAAAAATGTAATACCTTTTAGTAAATTCATTCATAACCAATGTCAGATCATTTTCCTCTAAATAAATACAAAATACTTCCCCATTTGCACTCTCAAATGTTACGTAGCGCAAGTCGCTAAGCCAAGATTTTATTGATTCTTATGGCCAAGGGTTACAAATTTCTGTTCCCTTTAGAATCTCTATCCACAGTTACATAGCAAATGGGAATAAGTTCAGGACAAAACAGATGGAGAATAGCTGGGTTCATTAGGCAACATTCCAAGTGTTTGTTTCTGGCAAAAAATGTAAGGGAAAAAAATGCCACTGAATCTCTGGCCATTATGCATTCACAGCTCTGGGTGAACATGATAATGATGGTAGTTAAATTAATGTCTCCCTGCTTGCTATAGGGCAAGTCTCTGTTATTTCAATCATATACTCAAACATTTACTTCATGTAGACTCAATAATTGACTTTGCTAATATTAATGATGTCCTTAAATTCTTTCTAGAGAAAATACGAGATAAATAAGTAAATAGCTAAATAAATAAATGCACATATTCAAACTTCATTCATTGTTTTGAAAATAAATAGTTTTAGTCCAAGTGGGAACTTACAAACGATTATATAATATCAATGTTACAGCAACATCTTATAATTTTAGAACTTTTGACAAAAGCTTATTATTGAAAATCAAAGAGAGAAAATGTAAGAACACTCTACACTGGCTCTGTAACAAATGGATTCCTCTCTCTGCTCCACACATCACAGAATTGTTGGCTGTCACAATGAGTGTGATATCTGTCCACCTATTTCTTCACATCAATGACCTATTTTAGCTCTTTAGAACAATGCAGTTTCATTATAAGTCCACTTTTCTAATCATTAATTGTGCACTGTGTTTAATGTCACTGTACATACACCCTGAGCTAGACCATATTCTAATTCAACATAATTTTTTCCTTTGACACGTTTGTAATTTATTGAGAAAAACTAAAAATTTTTCATTATATACATTATACTTAACTTCAAATCCTTCTCTAATGTCAGAGGAAAGGCGTCTCTCCAGTTAAGATTAATCTGTCAATTTAAACACTCAATACAAGGTCTCCACATCATCTAAGACTCAGCTCTATCTATTACCCTTTCTCTCTTCTGCATATTTGAATTTTCTCTCCATTATCATCTCTTCAGCCTACAATAAAACTCAAGTCCCTCCCAGCCTTTAACACAAAGCAACCTTTGCTCTACTCTGCGTGTTCCTACCACAACATTCCCAACCCATTGCAACTTTCTCTCCTCTTTCCTTGTCAATCAAACCTGCAATTATAGCCTCCTCAAGCTATATTTTATATATAGCCTCCTCCTTTTATTCTCTTCCAAACCTTCTTCAACCCACTACAATCAGCTTCTCTTGAAATGCCTTTGCCAAGGCCACAAGTGACCACCACTTTCTAAAGCTAATGGACACTTATAGGGCTTCTCTTTTCTCTTCTCTTTGGTCCTCAAAATCCTGTCTCACATACCTCTTTCCTATCATACTGACATTTCTTTTAAGTCTTCATCAGTAGGTGTTTTCCCCTTTTCATCTTATAAATACCAGTTCTCCAAGGATCCCATCCTCAGCTGTTTTCTCTACACTCTGCACATGCATCCTGGAAAATTTTATATAATGTACTGGTTTTAACTACCACCTAAATATATAATAAATAATTTTTACAGCTACATCTGCATTTCTGGCTTTTTCTCAAAGCTCCAGGATCCTATGAACAGCTACACATAATGTGTATTCATATATATGTTTGTTTATCTGTCATAACCAAATGCTTCATCAGACCATGCAAAACTTGGACTAATTATGTTTCTGAAAAAAAGATTGGTCAGCTTTAATTCCCTTCCTCAATTCACATTTCCATTAGCAAATATTCATTGCCATCAAATATTTTTGTTTCTTCAACCTGGGAACAGAGGACTAATACCTGTGATTTAACCTTGATGCAAAAAGTGTGCCTATTAATTCACTCTTATTTTAATAGCTACCAAAATTAAAATACAGCATTAAGTTCATTTCCTAAAAAGAAAAGATACATCTAATACATCAGGATTATGAACATTACTGGAAGCCCACTATGAGAATACAGTGGTTATTTACAATGGGTTGTCATTAATCAACATTCACCTATGCTGTGCCCTCAGATGGACAGACTCACCAATGTGGACATAAAGAGAATCCTGCTAATTCCATTTTAACAAGTAATGCTCATTTTAGGAGGATTGCATATCTGGAGTATTTCTTGATGCCAGAGCACAGTAACTATCTGAATTTTTTGCTACTGATTTTTGCTTTTGTCAAGGGAAAAAAAAATCCTCTGTAAACAGAGCCATTTGCTTTTCTTGTACCCACTACAAAAAGCTCTACCACTGATTGTTCCCACTCTCTTAATCATGGGCCTTAAAATATCTTTTTGTACATATGTGTGAATTAACAATACCAGTTGAAAACAAGAGAATAACAATGTAAGTAGACCTGAGGTTGCAAAGTATGTTTTTAGGCCACCTGTTTCTGGATCATCTGAATGCTTGTTTAAAAACTAAAAATAAAATTAAATTTAACAAAAAACAGACTCCAGGACATCCCAGAAAATTCACTGAATAGAATATTGCTGGTAAATCAAGAGTCTATATCTTAATAGACTTCCAAGGTGATCCTTTAGCACAGTAAAGTTTGAGAACAAGACACGTTTTATTTATTTATTTATTTTTTTGCTGTGTTGATTTTGAACAAGAAATCAGAAAGAGGGGTGGAAAGCACAGGAGATTATCAACAATGCTTTCCTTTTATGAAAAGGGGATACCAATTAGAGAAGGTGCCAGCTCTACTCACCTGAGGAAATGCCAAAGCAATGAAGACATTCTAGCATGAGGTTGTAGAGACCGCAGGGACCTAATAAATCATATTATTTACTGTCTACATCTTTAATATCAACTTGACTGCCTCTGCTCTCTTTAGAGTTAAAATAACCAACTCACTTCACATCATTTTACTGCACAAAAAAAGCAGTCTATTCAAGCTTCCAGGTTGGCCCAGATATAATAATAAGGCCATGCCTTAGAAACAAAATAAAAAAGAATAAAACACGAACCAAAATTTTACCTCTTCTTCAGTGGAAGTTGTGAATTGTGGTTAGAGATAAGATGATAAAACTACAAGTGATATACTGCTTTAAAAACAGCAGGGAGTGAAATACAATTTGGCAATCAGGAGAAAAAAAATGCAAAATTTTCCTTTAAAAGGACATCACATTTGAGGGTGAAATTTTCTTATGTGAACAAGAATTTTTGAGTGAATTTAGTCAAATTCTAAATGCTCTTCCATATCCATAAATATTACCCTGACTCAGGCTTTCTCTCTCCTTTTCTAAATACATTTTCTGGTGGTGGCTATTATAACTCTTCTCTAGCACCAAGGAGATGTCTTAGCAGAAATATGCCTAAATTATTTTTTCAACTATGAAATAAAATAATATATGACTTTGAAAATATGATTCATATTCTGTCTTAGAATTTTTATAATTTCTGAAAAACCTATGACAACTTAATTATTAGACTTTGTTTTTCTTCTAAACCTGCTAAAGTGACTAGTAAAGTATTGCATGAAAAGAAAAACTAAAAGCAAACCCATATTTGAACCACAAATTCATCATATGTTAAACTGAGGCAACAATATCTTCCCTAAGTGCTTCACAGTGTTGATAGGAACATCAAATGGCTATATGTGTGTCGGTTACCTACTGGCACATAACAAACCACCCCAAAGTATAGGGGTCTGAATAAAAACCATATTAACTCAGAATTCTACAATTTGGACTATGTTTAGCTGAGGGGTTCTTCAACTTGTCTCCACTGTGGTTACTCATGAAAGGAATCTTCTGAGCTTAGTTGGTCCACAATGGTCTCACTCATGTGTCTGGTATTTAGTTGGGAAAGTTTTTCTGGGCACCTCCGTTCTTCTCCACATGACTTCTCCAGTATGTTTCAAGAGAGCAAAGCACAATGTGTAAGAATTAATCAAGCCTCTAGTTGCATCCCATTTACTAATATCCAACTAGTCAAAATAAGTCACATGGCCAAGTCACTGAAGGTGAGGATTACACAAAGGTACAGATATACGTGTGAGTCATCAGGTACCATTATTTTCACAATCAAACAAAAAATGTAGTATATTTTGTAAATTGTAAAGGATCATACATATGTAAAAAACTTAATAGTAAAAGTAATAGTAAAAATAGTAAGACTTACAAAAATAAATTTGGACTAAGTTTATCAATATCTTCCCCTTTTTACCATTGACCTTATTTGCTACTGTATAATAAATTTGGTTTAAATTTCATCACTTTTTAAAAATGTCATTTAAAGTATGTGTCAGTGGGGACACATTTGGGATACATGTTTGCCCAAGAATAAATGGAAGAGTTTCTATTCATGTCATTTGTCAAATTTTTAATGGGGTTGTTTGATTTTTTCTTGTGGGTTTTCCTGAGTTCTGTATAGATTCTAGTTATTAGGCCTTCATCAAGTGTATAGTATGCAAATATTATCTCCCATTCTGTAGGTTGTTTACTCAGTTTAATGATAGTTTTATTGGCTGTGCAGAAGCTTTTTAATTTGATCAGGTCCTATTTACTTATTTTTGTTGTTTCTGTGATTGCTTTTGCAGTCTTCTTCATAAATTTTTTGCCTAGGCCAATGTCTATAAGAGTTTTTTCCAACATTTTCTTTTAGGATTCTTATGGTTTCATGCCTTAGGTTTAAGTCCATTGAGTTGATTTTTGTGAGTGGTGAGAGGGGCAGATCCTGTTTCAATCTTCTACAGGTGGCTATCCAATTTTCCTACCACCATTTATTGAATAGAAATCCTTTTCCCCAGTGTATGTTTTTGTCTGCTTTCTCAAAGATCAAATGGCTATATGAATAAGGTTTGATATCTGGGTTCTCTGTCCTGGTCCATTGGTCTATGTCTCCTCTCTTGTGACTGTACCATGCTGTTTTGGTTACTATAGCCTTGTAGTATAACTTGAAGTCTGGTAAACTGATGCCTCCCAATTTGTTCTCTTTGCTTAAGGCTGCTTTGGCTATACTGGGTCTTCTTTGGTTCCACACAAACAAAGTGTAGAATTATTTTTTCTAGAGCTTCAAAGAATTATGTTGGTATTTTAATAGGGATTGCATTGAATCTGTAGATCACTTTGGGTAGTATAGACATTTTAACAATATTGATTCCGCCGACTCATCAGCATGATATGGTTTTCCATCTGTTTATGTCCTCTGCTAATTCCTTCCTCAGTGTTTCTTGTTATTCATGCTAAAACTTGGGTTCATTTTCTCCATTCCTTTCCTTAGGCAACCTGGATGAAATCTGGCCACCCCTTTCACACAATTACATAACCCTCCATACACATGAGGGCTCTTCTTAAGACATCTCTCATTTTTTCTCTTCTTTGGGCTAAGTTGCATTTTCTAAACTATCCCTCAAATGTTTTATTTTCAAACCCTTCAACCACTTTCACTAAACTCTTCTAAATCCTCTCAAAAATTTCAATTTCCATCTCCAGGGAGTGAGGCTTCTTCATCTTTGGTTGTGATTAACCAGAGACAACTATAATGTAAAGTTAACTTCTCCAACATTAGATTGTTTTAAGAATTAAATAAATTGATAAATTTTCCTATAATGAGCTTAAAATAGTAACTAGTATAAAATATGGTTAACAAATACTAGTTATAGTAGTAGTAATAGTTGTTCTTTGACATATTTTAAACATTCTTATGTGTTGGCACTTTTTCTAATAGTACTTATTCTTGAGCAATATACAGCTTTCTTACCCACACAGACTATTACCTCCCTCTTCTTCACCTTTATTCAGGAAGAATCAATGATTTTTCCACTTGTGCATTCTACTTTCCAAAATATATGCATTTATCAAAGTCATTTGGAATTTGAATTTATCTTCTCACTTTCAAAGCAATTTTTCCATGTTTGGGTAACTAATGTAAATTTATTATAGTGAATAGGATAAGCCATATAGGACTAAGAAGGGGTTGGGAGAAGGAAAGCATTCCTTATTAAGTATTATCATGTACCATAGTAGGAAATCATTGTATGCTTTGAAGGACCATCTGATTTAATTCAAATAATAATATAAGTAATAGCTACATGTATTGAGCATTTACTATATGCTAGTAAATCATGTGTTTTTCTCTTTTATCATCACAAAAATACAATGCTTTAATAGCTACTCACACTGTTTCCACTTTATAAATGAGGAAATTCAATCTTAGTTATGTGGAATGACTTGCTTAAGGCTACACAACTAAGTGGTACCTGCTGCTACAATCCTCTCAGAGGACAATCTGCCTTCTAGGATTTCCATCTAGTGCACCTCTATCATTCAGCTGCTACACCTGACTAGGAAGGTAAATGCTATGTTTGGTAACTGATCTGGATGTGGTTCTAGCCACCTGCCCTTTCTGAAGATTGACTTTATTATTATAAATTCATCTTTAGACTCAAGCCCTACGTACTTTTTACTAGAACAACAGACCCTGCCCATGATCCTGAGCTGTCCTTGACCCTCACCCAACCAAGAAAGTTTTAATAGAAATCTCTGATTTTATGACCTAAATTCCCTGTCACCATCTGATCCTGGGTTTTCATGTTTATTCTTCATGCCTTTCCCTTTCCAGACCTGCCTTTTTAAAAAAGCATTCAGTGACTTCGTATATTTTTCACCTTGATTTTCACTTATATTTGCAAAAATAATAGCAAAATATTTCACAAAATCTTCTATAAATCAGCTGGAAAACTCCTATTATGTATAATATATTTTGATGGAAGTTTTAATTATATTTATAAAACTAATGTAATTATCAGCAATACTTTTTTCTAATATGCATGTAGACATATTCTTTATCTCATAATAAAAATGACACACAAAAGGTAAAGAATTGTTTCATAAGAGTAAAGATTACCTAAGAAAAATTTCCATTCATGTTGAACACCCAGTTTTATATGACTGACAATGTGTTAATAATTATAATAGTTTCACTTGTCACTGAAGGGGGAAAAAGCAGAATACTATTATTGTACAAATATAGGTTCATCAAGTGTATTACCTGATGAGTATTAACCATTATTTATTTTAAAAATAACTATCTTTTTTTAATACTAGTATATCATAAGTATCCACAGGGCACTAACTTCTGAAATATGAGCTATTGAAAGATGTGGATATTATCCTTACATATCTTTAAAATGCAACATGGTAGGTTCATCATTCATTTACATTATTTATAGAGCAGATATAATTAGTGATTTGGTAGAGAGCTGCCCCACTAGTAGATTTATGTTTTATTCATTAATTTATTAAACAATTGGCTACTGTGCTAAGTTAAGGCTACTATACCCACAAAATATGTTTGTATAGCCAGCTATGGTGGTATTCGTCTGTAGTTACAACTACTTGGAAGGATGAAGCAGGAGGATAGATTAAGCCCAGGAGTTCGAGACTAGCCTGGGCAACTTGGTGAGACTCCATCTCTTAAAAATGTATACACACACACACATATATGTGTGTGTATATATATATATATTTATATGCTTCTATGACACACCAAAGACACATTCCAGGGTTTCCTTATTGTTTTAATTTGTCTTTATTTATAGCCTAACCATATAAATATGTAAACCTTGTAAATACTTTATAGACATCAAAATTTGGGCCCTCAAAATTTCAGTTGCTGCTCAAATTACAAATTGTCTTTGTAAGTAGTCTCCTCCTTTGACATAGACATTGCATCACTGGGACTCACAAAGTAAAGAGTCTGCATAATCGAAATACTCAGAGTCCCTCACCAGCTCCAAGTGCCATTACATTTATGCTAACGTGGATGAGAAAGTCAAAGAAAAGGATTATGTTTAGAGTATTAGAGTAGAAACATGATTGCCACAAATCAACTGAAGAGTTTTAGACCTGCTCTGATCTTTTGTGTGTTTTTTCACTGAAAAACTACTGAACTGGAAGACTAAAACCTCGCAACAGCTGTGTTCCGGTCGTTACTCCAGAACCAAGCCATTTACCTGCCCACCTCAATTTTCTCATTCCCAAACTACAGAGATTGATCTATCTGAACTTAGTAAACATCCTGAAACCTCTCCACAGAAAAATGTACCCCAAGCCATTTCATTTAGGTATGACATTTAAGGAGATCCATGTGCTTCTTAAAACTTTGTTTTTGAGACTTAAACGTGTTATTAAAGTAAATTTTGTTTATTAATTTTAACTGCTAGATAGTAGTGCAGTATATATAAATCACAGTTTATTTATCTAATCTACTTCTGAGATAGATTAATTTCATATTTTTACTATTAACAATAGTATGAAAATCACCATGCTTATGCAAGAGCATAAATTTTACAAGGATAAATACCTAGAAATAGAATTGCTAACTCATGGACTATGTGACCCTTCAACTTCAATAAATATTGATAAATTGATCTCTATAGCAATTGTAACATTTGCTTCCACCAGCAGTGTGTAAGAGTTTCCATTTCCTCACATCTTACCAATTATTAGTGTCATTAAATGTATTAATCATTTTTATGTATATGCAATATAACTACTTATTGGCTTAATTTATGTTTCCCTAGGAAACTCTTTTCACTGAGTCACTGTACAATGGTGCTGAGGTCTGAGTGAAAGAAATGAGAAAATAAACATAAAACAGAAAGTACCAAGAATTAGAGCATAAACATTATTTACAGATCATAAAACTTTATATTTAGAAATTCTAAGAGAATCCACACAATTTTAGATATAATAAGAGAGGTTAGCAAGTTTGCTGACTATATGATCAATACACAAAAATTCTTAGCATTTCTATAAAAATTAAATATGTTTATGTTTTATTTTTATATTTTTAAATAAATATTTTAATTTTGTTAAAAATAGCAACAAAAACAAGACACATAGGGGTAAATGAAATTTGTGCAAGATATTCACAATGAGAAACATGAGACTATAGAAGTTATAAAAAATGAACTAAATAAATGTAAAGATAAATTTTTTTCCACAGGAAAAAAGGTAATCCTCCTCACACCGATATATAATTTCAATGTCACTCTGATCACTACCTGAACAAGGTTTTCTTAAAATCTTATTCTATTGCCATAATATTCACTCTGAAGATTAGGCCCTTCACTAAACCAACTTACGATCTAATTGATTGAAACTCATTTGTGCATTAAAACAATTCAGCAAGCGATAGGTTTTAGAAGAATAGTACAAGAAACGAAAGCTGTAATAATCCTAAAAAATAACTGGCATCTAAGTTGGTCAGAAAAGATGTTTATATATTTAAAATTAGATCTGGAATTTTGGATAAAATTTGAATAGATAGGATGTGGAAAAAAGATCATTACTACAAAGTGTAATTGCCTGAACAAAGCACAGACATGATCCATGGCTTGGCCAAGACCACAACCCAATATTTTTTGGGAAAAGGCAGGATTAGAACCAAGGGCTTGTTTCACCGCACTTAAGCGTTCCAATTTCCAAGCTCTAGCCATGAAGAGACCAAAGTGATTTAGTGTTCAGATAACAAAGAGGCATTGCACAACAATTTGTGATCTAGAAGATATTCTGGGGCAAACATTCAAAGTTTAGATTTGAGGGATAAAAAATAAATATGAAAAATATTATAGTCCAAACTATAAAGACCCTTAAATACCAGGCTTAGGAGTTTAGGCTTCATTATAAAAGCAAAAATTAGTAAAACTCTATCTGTTGTATAAAAACTTAGTAAAGAACATATGGTACTGATGAGGAATCTCTAGCATGCTGATTGCAAATAAAAGCACATCTTCCCTTTCCCTATACACCTTCTTCCCAAGATGTAAATATATATCAAAACATCACATTGTACCCCCTAAATATATATAACTATTATTTCTCAATTAAAAAAGTAAAATTTTTAAAAAGACAGCACATTATCTGCCACAGGATATAATGTATGATTTATTGTCACATGTAGATTTAAAAAGTCCCAGTTATATCTTTTATGTAGCTGGTAAAAGAGTAAATGAGATAACCTCTATCCAAACTGACAAACTGTATACCTCTTCTATGGCTTGTTTGATTTGTGACAAATGCTCATTCAAAATGAGCTCTCAGGAGATATTTCCCTCTTGATCTGCTTTTAAACTATGCGTGCTTACGGCAAGAGGCCTTCCTGCCCCTAACTGTAAGATGATAAAGTTCAAGTGTTTTGTATTGCTTTTTCTTCTGGATATGTCTATTTATTATCTTCCTATTTTAGTCATTTTAATTTAAAAAAAAACCTGATGTGATGACTACAATATTTCAATATTTCCTTTTGAAAGATTAAAACATGTATTTTATGTTGTATTTTATAGATAAAATAAAATTGCATTATTTGTTTTTACCAAAAACATAATGCTCTGCTTGTTGCTAAGTATCGCTATGGTTTTATAATTTCTCATCAAACTTTGGCCCAATTTCTTCGAAGAACATTGAAATCTTTTTTACTTCATACTCCTTAATATCTGTCTAGGAAAGAAAGAATTAATCAGCATTTCTAATTCATTTTTGTTGGCCTGAATTGTAACTCAACAATTTGAGGATTTCCCCATCTGACAACACAAACATTTTTTAAGATGGTGTTATTTCTCACAATATTTCGTATGTTATATTGCATTTCATGATGTAAATGAATTTAAGCATCTTTTTGATGACTGATGGAATAAAAAAGGAATCTTGGAGGAAATTGAAAATTGATATCATCTTATCACTGTCTACCAGAATATTAAAATGTGAAATACAAGTGATGATGGCCAATTCCCAGTAACTCAGTGAATCAGGCTGCATTTTAAGGAAACCTTTATCTAGTCATTAAAAAAGATAATGGTGTAGAAAAGTTGGAAGATCTCTGTTTGTATATGTGTGTGCACAGGGGGTATGTGACAATTATACAATTTATTTTGTAGTTTTCCCATTTAATCTACTTCTTCTATTACCGATATTAATATTAATGTGCAAAAGTAAGTGAATCCTATGCCCACAAATTTCCATTCACAAATCAAGACTTCATATTAGCCATCTTTTATTATTTTCTAGTCTTCAGAAGACTACTTATTTGCCTTCCCTCCAAAAAATGTTCAGCAACATTATGAAAACCAAGAAAATGTATACCATTTTAAGTGTGAATAAAGTTTGACACCTTGCACAGTCAAAAACCCATGCATAACTTTTGACTCCCCAAACACTTAACTACTAATAGCCTACTGATGACTGGAAGCCTTATCAAAAACATGAACAGTCAATGAACACATATTTTGGATATTATATGTATTATATACTGTGTTCTTACAATAAAGTAAACTAGAAGAACAATGTTTAAAAAAGCACAGGAAAATATTAATATATTTACTATTCGTTAACTGAAAATGGATTATCATAAAGGTCTTCATCATTGTCTGCACATTGAGTAGGCCATGGCAGAGGAAGAGGAGGGGTCCATCTTGCTGTCTCAGGAGTGGCAGAGGCAGAAGAGGTAGAAGTGGAAAGGGGAGGCAAGAGAGGAACACTTTGGTGTAACTTTTATTGAAAAAAATCTGCATAAAAGTGGACTCACACAGTTCAAGCATGTGTTGTTCAAAAGTCAACTGTATTGTTATATACTCTTATTGGTATGTTATATATTCCAATAAAATTTTGCTAACAGGACTTTAAAAGGGAAACTTTAATTTCATTGAGTAGTTTCATGATAGGACTGACTGGATAAAGCACTCTGAAGCAGATTTCTCCTTGGGGTCTCTCCTGTTCCAGATATTTATATATTTAGCAAAACATACAAGTGCTACATTTATTGTATCAAGAGAAATGATTGTGGAAGATTTAGATGAGAGCATCTGAAATACTGGCATCTAAAACAAGTAATGTTCTTTAGACAAAACTGGCATTTATAGAATGAGCAGCTGAGATTTGGGAAGCCTTAGTTGAGTTCTCCTTTCCAGGGATCATCACACCTGTCCCCACAGGTGTTTATTTCTAGACTCCCAGCTTGATGCCCTCATGGAGGTTCAGCGGATCTCATTTTATGCAGCCTTTACACCTTGGCAAATGCCAAGCTTCTAAGACTCTTCCTTACTGGCATTTGTAGCGAGTAGAAGATAAGCTACAATAAATCAGACTGACTAAATTCCCCAATACCATCTGTGCTGCTGTAGCATAGATAGATGCCATCGTGTTTTAAAAAAGAAATCTGACTGGCAATGGTGTGTCTTGAGTCATGAAATGTGTGAGCTGGTCACCCAAATAAGTAGGAGAGAAAAATCACATGCAGCTTTCATAATTCTGAGCTATTTTCATTTGATGTCATTTCATAAATCATATGGTACTGGTGCTATAAAACTAAATACACAGCATATAAATAGAAAATAGAAAAGTTTTGTGGCTTTCCACACTAGTTACTACATGGTAACTGCTATGCAAGGTTTCTTTTACATTTTAAGCATTTTGAAAGACTAAGATTTGTTTCTGTCTTTATTGACCCTATTAACAAGTACCTTTCAAGTTTCAACATACTTTTTTACTGATATGCTGTGCTACCTGCTAAGCATGAAGAGGACTTTACAGCTATTACCAGATAGTTTCAGGGAAGCTCAGGGAAAATGAAAAATGCCAGATTCAATCCTACCTTCCAACACTTTCTCCCAAGAAAAATGCTCCTCTTTATCACGTCTGCACAAAATTATGGTTCAAATACTGCAGTGCAACTATCAATGCATAAATTGGATTAGGGTCTGATTTTATAAACTGAGGAAACTGTATTTTATAGTGCCTGTGATGAAGTCAGGTTCTCTCAAACACTGGACTATTTAACAGCTGATTTGGGAGCAGTGGAACAAAGTGGAAACAAAAACAAACTAAGAATAGTAATAATTTTTTCCCTAAAAGCTAGTCTCAAGACAAGTTTTAAACAAATGCCAGGGGCAAGTAAGACAAAGGAAAATAAACTTGCAATCATCTGGAAGAATGAAGTCAGTACTATCATGATCGTACTAAGCTAGCGTTCCAACTAGTTAATGTAGATTTCCTTCAATACTTTGGAGGAGGTCGTGGCTGAGAGATTAGAACAAAATGAAGGTAATTTGACTTTATGTTAAGATGGCTTTATATCTAATTTTTATGTGCAAGTCCATGTGGTGTATTTGCCCACTGATAACAGAAAACTAGAAGGCTTGCCAAGTCTGCAGGTGACCCTAACTTGAAAGGGTGATTAGCAAGGGAAAGGACAGGAGATGAATTAATGACTTAGACACCGTGCAAGCAGTTGAAGAGAAGCAGAGCATAGTTTAATAACGACGAGGTTAGAGAAGTGAACTAATACCGTTTATCAGTTTATTTCGCAATAAGCCTTCGAAGTAGGTATCATTTACACGTGAAGACAATGTAAAATTCTAAAGAAATGGGACTACTTACACTGATGTGAGACTAAGAAAGGCACAACTTCTTTAAACCTCAGTGTCCTCATCTTTAAATGATCTCTACCTTAAAGACTTATTCTGAGACAAAATGGAAAACAATCTAAAGCATTTAACATCATTTTGGTCCATTTGAGTTGCTATAAAGGAAATACCTGAAGCTGGGTAATTTATAAAGAAAAGAGGTTTATTTGGCTCACGGTTCTGAAGGCCATACAAGAATCATGGCACCAGCATCTTCTTCTGGTGAGGGTCTCAAGAAACTTCCACTCATGGCAGAAGGGGAAGGAAAGCAGCATAACATGGTGAGATGAAGGGAACAAGAAGGAGAGGCGGAGATGCCAGGCTCTTTTCAACAGAATGGCACCAAGCTATTCACGAGGGATCCACCCCCATGACCCAGAAGGCTCCCACCAAGCCCCACCACCAACATTGAGGATCAAATTTCAACATGCAATTTGGAGGGGACAAATATTCAAACTCTATCACCTAGTGTCTTGCACACAATAAAAACTCAAATTATAGCTACAGATATCCTACCCAGATAACTCTAACTCCCTGTCTAACTTCACAGCCTCCCATTTCTGTAAAATGGTTTGGGTTCTATAAGGTTCATTTAGAATTTTTTTAATATCATTATCTTTTTCAAATAAGTTCATCATGGTTTTTTCCTGTAAAGCAGCTAGTGTGTTTATAAGCCAGAGGGTGGTATAGCTAAAACTAACACTCTGTAAGGTATCAATTACGCCATATAAGTCAACTAAATTCAAGAAATATTAACTTAGACTCCACCATGATCCAAGGATGATCTTAGGAGCTGCTCTGGTTGTGGATTACAATAGTCATTCTCCCTTCTTCCTCACTAACACAAGTTCAGTTTTTGTTAGGGACAACAATGTGCCCGAGCTAAAACAAAACAAAACAACAAAAAAACACTACATTTTCTTACATGTCTTAAAGCTAGGGATGATTTTAGTAATGAGAAAGTAAGTGGAATTCAATGGGCAATGTTTCCAGTTTTGGTTGGATTGACCCTTCTGCTTTTTGTCCTTAGTCCTTGCCCTTTCTCCTCTCTAAACTGTGTACATCATGGCTGGAGCTCTAGCAGTCATTTTGTGGTAATGAGGGAAAAGCTAAAAAAAAAAAAAAACAACAAATTACAGAAACCTAGGCTTTGACATCCTTGAGCTGTTGAACCAGCAACTATCTACTTCAGGAATTCATGATAAATCAGAAAAATAAAGCCTTTACTTTGGTCTTTTGGTTTCTCTGTTTCCTGTAGCCAAATTCAATCTCTAATATATCCTCAAGGAGTTCTTTAATACATATACTTCCTTGGACCCATTCATGTAAACATTAAGACCATAGTTTAGTAATTTTAATCAGTTTGTTATCACTTGTGCTTGAGTAATGTTATATAATCAACTGGCCCTCATATGATGGAAAGCCATCAAAAGTCCCTATGTGATAGAAAAATGGGTCATTCCTTAGAGAAAAGGAGTTTGAGATGCTGAATATTGAATGAGACTTCTTGCCATGCTGACAGTGATTATCTTAATTGACAACATCTCTAAGTTAGGAGCTTCAACTCTATTGCTGCAAATGAGAATTAAAATTACATTATCACTTAAAGACATTTTATATGGAAACTTCAAACTTTATAAACCTTTGGTTCATCTATTTCTCTGGAAACAGTTTCCCTTAGAGAGATTAGATTAAATGGCAGGGAGGCTTTATTGATGTCAAGTCCACTTAAGTTATTTGAGGGAGGTCAACGATTCAAGTTGCATTTGTATTTGGCAAAACATTGTCATAAAACTAATTCAATGGACCTTATCTACACAATTTACGTTTGAAGTCAATAGAAATCGGTAGAAGACTTATTTACGTTTTCTCCTAGTGTTCAGTAATGAATAAATAAATTTTATCAATCTTTTAGTTTATTAATTTGTTATCTGAATAAGTCTGTCATCCACCAAAACTCAAGCTGTGAAATATAACAGTAATAAAATCAGTACAGTTACTTCATAAAGCAAAAAATATAGTTCTAATTTTTAAAACCAATGGAATCTGACTTCTAACTTTGAGGTGGTGGGAGTTAACTGCACAGCTTTTCTGGCCTCTTTAATAATTATGAAACCATACATATATTTGGAAGTCATTCATTAAATCACTGAATATTATATTTTTGGATATACTTCAAATAGAAGAAAGAAAGCAGCCACATTTTTATTTAATAGCAAAAACAAAGTAACTACCTACTTCCTCTTAGCTTTACATTGGGTGTAACTTTGGTTTTTCTTTACCAAGAGGGCCTACTGCTTTGAAATCCAAAGCAAGGTTTTTTCATGGTTATGACATTTCCCATGACATTTATTCAAAAAAATCAATCTGGCTTTTAAAGCACTGGAAACAGGGTCTTGTGAAATGAGGAAACCATAACAAGGCTTCAGCCAACAAAGTTACTTTGATTTTTTTTTTCCAAAAAAACCTTCTGAGAAGCTTTATCTGAAAATGGATCTGGGTAGTTACACTTCAGAGGCAAAGGCCATCTAAGAGGCTTTTTATTAACACCAGGGTTATCTTCTTCTACAGATTTTATTTTAGTCCCTTGAGACTTTGAATATAATCAAGTCATAGAGTCAATACTGAACAGAATTTAATTTGGCCCTGTCTAATCAGACTCAAGTTATGCAACAGCAATGACAAAAACTGCTTTTGAAAAGATTTGGAGGTATGGGGTAAAAATATGCCCTTGGTAGGGGCAGAGAGGGCAGCTATAGATTTGTGTGACATCCTTCAGAAATAGTTGAGCTCTAAGGTGCAAAACAATGTGGGTCTTGTTTTGATTTTTGTTATTCTCCCAATAAATTTCCTTAAGTTCAGGTAAAACTTAATAAACAGTCTATTGATGGCTTTAGGAACAGTGGTACAACTCGTTGCGGCATTCAGAACCCTTATGAACCCAAGTCAAATGATTTAAGATTATGTCAATAATTAAAAATGTATTAATGTGGTGGAAATGCAGTAAGAAGACACAGTCCCACTCCTTGCTCAAACCAGCTGTGTTAGTCTTGGACAAAGCACTTGAGACTCTCTTAAACTCAATTTGTAATATCTCTGAACGAAAAGGCTTAATTTACACAAAAGAGCTCAACTATCTAAAAAGAAGTTTACATATATGGTTACTGTTTCCCATTTGATCAGTGGTGGCCAAAGTGCCATAGCTTCCAGAGAGTATTTTATAACTACATATCGCAAGTCCACTCTGGGATATCCTGACATACTAAAAAGTTTATATATTTAAAGTTTTTCAAGTCATTCTGTAGCTCAGCCAAGTTTGTAAACCACTGAAATTACATTATTGAGTTAATTGAGGACAGGGACAGTATTTGACTATCTTTGAATCCCCTGTACCTAGCACAGGTATCTGTCTCAGAGTAGATTCTATTTAAGTGAATCCTAACTGAAAAATATATAGATAAATGAACAGATGATAAAAACACTCTTGTTACTGTTACGGGCTGAGTTGTGCCGCAGCCCAAACTCATAAATTGAAGCCCTAATATCCAGTACTTCAGAATGTGACTGTACTTGTAGAAAGGGTATTTAAAGAGGTAATTAAGTTCAACTGGAATTCCTAGGCTAGGCCCTAATCCAGTATGGTTGCCATCCATATAAGAAGAAGAAATCTGGACACAGAGAGGCATCAGACATGTACACACACAGAGGAACGACCATGTGAGAACACAGCAAGAAGGTGACCATCTGCAAGCTAAGGAAAGAGGCCTCAGGAGAAACCACACCTGCCAACTCCTTGATCCTAGACTTCCAGCCACCAGAATTGTGAAAAAAAACAACTTTGTTGTTAGATCTTTCCAGTCTATTTTGTTATGGTAGCACTAGCAAACCAATACAGTTGGCCAAAAGAATTAAAAGATTTAAAAAACTGAAACATGTATTAAAATTTGCTATCAACAGGCAAAGAATTTATTAACTACATTAGTCATTTCAACATGAGACAAAGACGTTAATACTTTGCAGATCACACAGTCAGTGAATTCCAATGCCAGGGTTGAAACACAAGTTTACCAGGTTATGTAATTATAACTCAAACAATGTACCCACTATACCACTGCACTGAAATGTGGGTTTTTTCCTAGTAATAAATCCAGAATTATAACTGCTTTCTACAACAGAACCCAATCTTTAAAAAGATGAAGGTGGTTTGTTTAAAAACAATATACTTTTCTGATAATATTGTTGTTAAATGCATTAATATCTTCTGTATTCAGATCCTCATTTGCTAAGTTATAAAATAAATATACTCAAGGCTTAATTAAGATCTAAGAGAAATACATACATTTAACATCTAGTTAAATGCACTATCACAGTTTCACAGTTTCACAAATGATGTGTAAGGCAGGCTTTAATGACCACAAGAAACAGTCTTAAAACATAATTTTCAAACATATTACTGAAATTCACATCTCTCATGAAAAACAATGAGATAAAAACAAATCAAAGAATATATGTTTTGTGTCTATTCTTAAGCAGACTAACATTAAAAATAAACTAGAACAGAATGTTTCATTCCCATTTATTACTAGGTTGTGCAAGGTACAAATCTATATGCTGGGGTATTAATGAGTCCATATCATTCAAGACTGTAGGCATTTCCATAAATTAGTTCTCACACTGCAAAAATTAATGGACATTTAGATACTCTAAAGTATAAACTTAGGAATGCTTTTTTTTTCAAAAAGAGCCATGACTACAATAATAATAAATATTATATGGAACTTTATTTTCAAAAGTCATCCAAAATATTAAATCTAAAATACTTTTGTAAACATCTATAGATGTATCCTACAAACACACTTTAAAAATGCAAATGATATCTACTCAAGTAGAAACTGATTTTACCCAAAGCCACACAGGAAGCTACTTTCAAGTAGTAGTCCAAAAGCAGAGTTCAAAGACATACAAAAATAGTCTATCAAATGGAGCATTCTGAATTTTTTTGTTTTTGTTTTTGGAGACAGAGTGTCTCGCTCTGTCACTTGGGGTTAGAATGCAATGGCGTCATCATAGCTCACTGCAACCTCAAAGTCCTGGGCTCAAGCAATCCTCCTGCCTCAGCCTCCGGAGTAGACTACAGACGCGTACCACCACACCCAGCTAATTTTTCTATTTTTTGTAGAGATGGGGTCTCGCCCTTGCTCAGACTGGTCTTGAACTCCTGGCCTTAAGCAATCCTCCTGCCTCAGCCTTCCAAAGTGCTGAGATTACAGGCATGAGCTACCGTGCCTGGCCTTTGATATCTTTTAAATGAGGAATTCACTTTACCTAATATCAGGGACTTTTATAGAATAAGACTCTGCAAAGTTTTAACACTATGAAATTGAAGCATCCCAATTTCTGCTTAGTAGAGAAATTTATTGCCATCTTCTCCTCCAGCAACATAAAAAAAGAAAAATGATTGCTCAAATCATCTTGGCAAAATTTGTCGTCCAGCAAGTTTTACAAACTAAAGCTGCCATTGTATAGTCACTCAGATTGGCTACTGCCCAATTCGAGAGAATGTCATTCATAGATACTGGAATGTGAACTGTGCCCTCTTGGAGTCACAACACTGCCTCTAACTAGGAAATAAAGTATTTACTATACATATTCTTACTAAGAAATTAACAGCCTTATGCTCTCATCCATGATGAATTACTATGGTATCTTAAAGTGTGAAAAAAAAGGCACCAGCAATTAAGCAATATGCAGGCAGAAATATGAAAACATTCTGAAGAAGGGTGATAGTAGTAATATAACCGAAAATAACTTAAATTCCTTCAATGTTGTGAATTCTGTGCTTATATTTCCAGCATATTCACCACCCATTCAATGAAGGCATAATAATTGGACCCACCAAGAGTGGAGTGTTAAAAGAGATTCTATTTGGGATTATAAACAAATAAACAAAGATGTTATAATCACATTCTCATTGAGCCAGGAGTTTGCTCTGTCTCAAAATTAAAACTCTTTTATAAAAAATTTAAATGTAGTATAAACATGTCTCTAAAATGTATTAAGAACCTATCTCAGCTTCTTTGAGAGAATACTTATTCTGTTTCTTTATTTATAAAAGATTTAGGCTATATGGATTCCAAGGTCTGTTCTTCAACCATTTCTAAATGGATAGGGTTGAAGCTTTCAACCTAAATGATGACTTTGTTCTATGATGTACTGAGGTCATTAGCTCAGAGTCTGCTTAGGTTTGTGGGACCCTTTGCCAACATATACAATGACACCTGATAGATATGCTTTTGGGATTAATGGATTATTTCTATAGTTTTTTTCTTTCTTTTGCTCTCAGACCGTCAGAGGCTGT
Organism: Cheirogaleus medius; assembly: GCA_008086735.1. NCBI lineage: Eukaryota > Metazoa > Chordata > Mammalia > Primates > Cheirogaleidae > Cheirogaleus > Cheirogaleus medius. Next base: position 735,617 of record VBSM01002616.1, on the reverse strand, counting down.
GTCTTGCTATTTAGAACATTATGACAGCCCTTTGTCCTGTCTGATGTTACACCTTAAATCAAATGCAGATTTAAAATTGGATAACCAAGCCTGCTAAAACCGTATAAAAAAGAGGCTTGCCCTATGAAGTATTAGATTTTGAAGAGAGAGAACAGACTTAGTGACATCTTCACTGCCTACTCATCCTCAAAAAAACCTCTCTTTCTCCCTTTGTTTTGGCTTCATTCTTTGAAAGATATAGCTTCACCCTTTCTCCCTATTGGCGGATTAGTGCAAGGGAATATTTTCAGCTCCTTTGAGCAGCACCTATCTGGGACATCCACATGGTCAGTCTATTTTACTAGAGATTTAAAAGTCTAAGGCCATGACCTACTTCCTCTTTATTTCCTGTACTTAAAGGTAAGAAGATCTTTCCTCCTATAAATTGCCCTCTCTATGCAGACCTATTTGGCTGATTGTAGAATTGTATCTGCAGATCCAGATCCATCTCTCCTCATGCAGACAAGCCTAACGGATGAATCCATATTTGGTTCAGGGGAAGATGGCATGCTCGATTTGCTCTAAAGCCTAAGGCCAGTGCTACAGCTTCCCAGAGAAGCCCTGCAAAAGGAGAGAGAGGGAGATAGGGAGGGGAAGAAGGTGAAAGAAGAAAAGGGAGTGTTGCTGTTATCCTGTGCTTTTCCATTAATTAATAAAGCTGATATTTTGTTTCCTATTTATCTATCATTTCTTGTACATCTAGTTCCCTTGGCCAAGAACTCGGGATGGAAAAGAATTAATTAGGTTATCTCCAAGTAAAAGAAGCATTACTGTGGAATCATTATAGGGAATAGAGACTTTTTGAGAGGAGCCTATAATTTAAATAGGATTCCTTAACTTACAGTCAACCAGATGGTGAAAAAGAACACTTTTCATTTGGAATAAATGCATTTAAGTTTCTGCACATTAATAATTTGTTTTAACACCAGCCACTTACAGTTAAAGAATTGTAAGCTGTAAATATAACATTAACACACACATATTCCTATAGAATGTTAAACTTCAAAAATCTGAGATAAATATATAACCAATGTAAAAAAATATCTATTGCTACTTACTCACTCCAACCATTTTTGGTTTTTGAGGAAGCTGGTGACATAATCTCAAATGCAAGTTAGAAAATCTCACCACTATACTTGGAGGCTAATTTCAATGCTTTGAAAAATATAGATAATGTAAAAAAGATAAGTTATTTTCTTGAAGTCTAAAAATTTGAAATGCTACATGTTTATGTTAAAACACTCACAGTTTTGCTAAACTTCTGTTAAGTAGGCTTCTCCTCACTGTGACCCCATTTCAAAACTGCCATGAGACTTGCTGCAAAGTTTGCTGCTGCTACTGTGAAACAAACCCCAGGTGTTCTCAAACTACCTTGGGGAAGATCCCACACTCTCCTTTTTTGGAATTTTCAGAGAACAATATTAAAGAAAGGCAACAGAATGATACCTGGACTCAGGAACTCTCAAAGCTCTCTTCAAAGAGTTACCTTTTATATATGACTTAATAACTCTGTTTCATGACTAGCTTCACTTTTGGATATTTGAGGAGAATATAAACCCAGCATCCGAGCATCATTAGCCTATTTATTTAGTTACAATTTTGGGGGTATATTTTCTTATATATTGTCAGTGAGAGAAATGGTTTGGACCTTATGCAATTCTCATTCTCAAAAGTGTATATGGGGCCAAGTGCGATGGCTCACGCCTGTAATCCTAGCACTCTGGGAGGCCAAGGCAGGTGGATTGTTTGAGCTCAGGAGTTCAAGACCAGCCTGAGCAAGAGCAAGACCCTGTCTCTACTAAAATTCGAAAGCAATTAGCTGGACAACTAAAAATATATAGAAAAAAATTAGCTGGGCATGGTGGCACATGCCTGTAGTCCCAGCTACTTGGGAGGCTGAGGCAGAAGGATTGCTTGTGCCTAAGAGTTTGAGGTTGGTTGCTGTGAGCTAGGCTGATGCCACGGCACTCTAGCCCAGGCAACAGAGTGAGACTCTGTCTCAAAAAAAAAAAAAAAGTGTATTATGTTGGCTTTGCCCATGTTCACTCTGCCCAGCCCAACACACCCCAACCTAAAACTGAATTTGACTCACTTCATTTTGTTCACAATAAATTAGCATCCACTTTGAGGACTGCTCTGGTTCATTATCATATGAATATCCTAGGGTGTCACAGGTCAAATTGTATCCTCAGCTCCACACATATTCTAACACATTCTACTGTGTACACTAACTGGAAAATTCCAATTTCTAGAAACCATTTATATTTCTGATCCTTTGCCAGTAGCCACTGTCCCTGAAGGCTTTTACTTAATGCATTTGGGCATAACTATTGATCCCAAACTAGAATGCATTCCTCTGGACTAAACTGCTGCCAGGTAGAATTTTGGTAACGAACACACTGGGCATCTGCAGGAAGGACATGAATGTTCTCTGGGGAAGTAAATTCCAGTCCCTTAAACACTGACCTGTAAAAACTTCTGTTTTATTTCCCCTTCCCAGATCTATTTAATCTATGAGAATGGCCAATGGTATTGTACCTGGAGTTTTCTATGTATTATCCACAGATCAAAAACAGTTGAACTAAAAGTTACTACATCTACATGAATTATTCAAAATATAATGAATATTTCTTAAATATTCATTAATACTTTAAAAGCTTATTTAACAAAATCTGTCAATTTTTCAGATTTTGTGCTTCCCTAACATTACCACCAAAGTATCCACCAATGCATAGCAATTACAACCATTGTTCTGAAGCCAAGCCATGGCTGCTATACATACTTAAATTTCTATTTCATTTCTTAGTGTTTCCAACTTGTTAAAGTCAAACGAGTGATCTTGTACAGTTCCTTAGAAATGTCTCACAAATCCATTGTGGCTCTTCAGGAAAAATTTTGAGAGGAACTGATAGAAAGAAACAGTTGTATATTTTTATCTTGGAGTCTGATGAGAAGTGTCCACAACATCTACCATTTAATGCTTCTTTTCATGTATTTTATCAGTGGAATAAATAGAATGGCTTTTAAATCATGCATTTGAAGAAATATACTGGTTCTTAAATCCATTCTGCCTAATCCAAGATATTGTATTTTTCTATGTTATCCCATAGTCACTCCTCTATGTATGTTGTAATTAATTAGTCATTAGTTATTAATGACAAGAAATATATACACTTATCATATATATTAATATAAAGTAACATAATATACATATTAATGACTAATTGAACTTATGAGTCATTAGTTATTAATGATAATTAACATATATAGTAAGATAAATAAATTAGTGAATTGCAATCATATTTCTCATTTAATAAAGTGTTGTTTCTATTATTTCAGCAAATTCAAATGTGCATATTTCTTTTTCAAGTATATAACTCTTCCAAGTATAGAGAATAATGATTCAAGATAATATTAAGTGTTAGGCCCATGGTTGTTACATACTACACAAGGTATAAAGACAGAGTAATTGAACTTTCTAATTATAGATTATTTAGTTAAACCTATTTTTATTAACAGCAAATTTTATATATGTGTGTGTATGTATCTATGTACATATTGATATTTAGAGTAACAGATATTAGGAAACTATACAAAACTACTAATCAATTCCCAGGCTTAAATTTTGCTTAAATAGGAGACAACTGATATAAAGATTTGATTTGCCTGTAAATGAAAACTATATTATGTGAAAATGGATAAACACTCCAGCAGAGATTGACAGAATTGATTTTTTTAAAAATATGATTCAACTATATTATATCTACAAAAGACATTTATATTCAAAGACACAAAAAGGTTGAAATTAAACAATGTAAAAAGATACATACCACATACCATGCAAATAGCACCCAAAAGAAAGCTGGAGAGGCAATATGTATTTCAGAAAGAATAGACTTTAAAACAAAATTTTTTATGAGAGACAAAGAAATATTTTATAATGATAAAAGGATCAATCCATCAACAACCATAAACGTATATGCATCTAACAACTAAACTCCAGAACACATGAAGCAAAAACTGACAGAATTAAAGGAAGAAATCGATAATTCAACAATGATAGTTAGAGACTTTAATACCATACTTAGATAATGGAAAGAACTTCTAGGCAGAAGATCAAAATGGAAAGAGAAAACTTGAACAATCTAAAAAAAAAAAAAAAACTAGACCAATAGACAACTATAGAACACTCTACCCAAGATCAGAATACACATTATTCTCCAATCCACATGGAACATTTTTCAGGTTATATCATATGGTAGAGATAAAATGCCTCAATAAATCCATAAGTATTAAAATCATACAAACTATGTTCTCTGACCCCAAGCAATTAAATTAGAAATCAGTAACAGAAGCAAATTTGGGACGTTCACAAATAGGCAGAAATTTAAACACCTTCCTAAGTAACCAATGGGTAAAAGATGATATCATAAAAAAAATAGGAAATACTTTAAGATGAAGGAAAACAAATAAAAAAATACACAAAAACTTATGAGATGAAGGTAAAGCAGTCCTCAGAGGAAAATTTATAGCTTTAAAATACAAATATTGGAAAATAATTTCCTCCAAAAAAACTCGACCCAAATGGTTTCACTTGCGATTTCTCTCAAACATTTCAACACTAATAAACTGAATTGAGCAACACATAAAAAGAATTTATACCATGACCAAGTAGGATTTATCCCATCAACACATGGTTGGATTAAAATCTTAAAATTAATCAACATAGTACATTATATTAATAGCATAAAGGACAAAAAACACACAATCATTTCAATTAATACAAAAAAGGCATTGGAAAAAACTCAATACCCTTTTATGATAAAAATACTCCACAAAACTAAGAATAGAAGGGAACTTTCTTAACCTACTGAACGGTGTATACAAAAAAACCTCGGATAGCATCACATTTAATGGCAAAAGATTTCTATTCAATATTGCATTAGAAATTCTAACCAGGAATGGTATGCAATAAAAAGAAATAAAAGGCATCCAAATTGGAGAAAAAGAAATAAAACTATCACTATTTTCAGATGACATGATCATGATAATAAAGAATCCACTAACAAAAGTTATAACTCATAAACTAAGTTAAATAAGTTCACAGGATTCAGATCAATATGCAAAAATCAATTGTATTTCTATATACTAGTAATGAACGATCCAAAATGTAAATGAGGAAAAAAATTCCATTTTGATATTAAAAAATACTTAGGAATAAATTTAATTTAAAAAGCACAAGATTTTTACATGGACAATTACAAACTTTAAAAGAAGCTTGAGTCTAAATAAATAGAAAGATGACACATGTTCATAGATTGTAATACTTAATATTGTTAAGATGACAGTACTCCCCAATTGATATAAACACTCACCTAAAGCCCCATCAAAATGCCAGCTGCCTTGTTTGCAGACACTGACAAGATGATACAGAAACATATAGAATGATTAATTTCAAATGATCTTGTAATTTTATATAATCTCCTTGGAGGTGAATATATTATTCTTATTAAAGGCCATTAACATATCTGTGACCTCTGAAGCAGCAATCCAAGTCATGAGAATTTGTCCAACAAAAACCACAAAAGGAAAGCATATGTGTATTTTCAAATATGTTTTTATCATCAATGCCTTAATAATGTTCTCAACAATTTAATTTAAAATAGTGAAAAACAGAAACTTGTGGATGGAATATTGTGTCTTGTTTAAAAGTGTGAGGGAAGACTGTATCAACATGAAAGTGTTAAGTAAAACAATGCTACAAATTATATAAACACTGTGCTTCAATTTTGTACATAGGAAAACAAGAAGAAATAAAAGCAATTGTTTTAGGGTGTATTTGTTTGCTAAGGTTGCTATAACAAAATACCACAGAATGAGTGGGATAAAGTGAAATCTGAATGGAAGATTTACATTAATGAATTTAATAAAATCCGATCTACCCCACTACTTTCTGACAAAAACAAAAACAAACAAAAAAAAAACAACGAAGAAACACCAGGAAGAGGTAATGCTATTTCACGAACAGATACAGGATTCAGGAAAAGTGACTATAATCCTATAAACATACTGTTAAATCCCAATAGCTTTATTTTTTTATATAAAATATACTTTTTCTAGGAATTTTTGATTTGGAAGTAATTGGGAATTGTATCAACTAAGATGCCTTTAACTACAATGAACAAGGAATACTAACTCAAACTGTATCAAAATATAAGGAAATTTTTACCAAATTTTAAGAAAATCAGAGGAAGGAAGAACTTTTAGGTTGGTTGACCTATCAGCTCAGCTAGGTCATGAAGTGTCCAGTTCATCCAAATTGTTCTGCTCTACTGTCCTTTGTGTTTATTTCATCCTTAATCAAATAAATGTCTTCATCATCACATCCAAATATAATGTCATACAGAAAAGGAAAATTAAGTGCTCTTCTTGGCTCAATCTTTGGAAAGAGAATGCTTTCTTCAAAAGTTTCCTTGGAAACTTGCCCTAAAATTTCATCATTGTATTGGACAATTCACCTGCAAGAGGAATGGGATTGCTCTTGGACCAGTCAGGCCCACCACTTTACTTGGGTTGGGGTGAGCATTATCTGAGACATATATCTGGTAAAAAGAACAGTAGATACTTTAACAAAATTTGAGATTCTTTTATGAAGAAGGAAAGTGGAAAATGGAGGTAAACAGCAATGTTCCTTGTTTTACATTTTAACAAACAAAAGATGATACTCAGATTAAATACTTTGTCCAAGAATTGAGTGGTGGCCAGGCCTACCTCTTTTTGAATGCAGAGTGCCCAATGAGAATATTGGTTACCTCTCAACTTTCCTATTATCATTTATCCCCAGGAACATACTGAAGGTATGCCCCAGACATGAAATACTGATGAAGTAGTCAAGAGACTCTCCTACTTTCATCACAACCAGTGAGTCACTGTCTGACTCACAGCAAGACATCTATATCTATACTTAGTGATGCAGTTCCACTGTACCACATAAATTAGCATTGATGCATAGATCTACTAGCTCTCATTAGAAAATGGACCTTTTCTAAAAGAAATAAGGTAGTAGGTGAGAATTAAATTGGAAAATTGATACACAGGGATGGAATTTAATTCTTGAGTTCTTAATATAATCAACATCAAATTCATTTAGTAGAGTCATTATTGATGCTGAAGGTGGTGTGGAAAGTTTTTTTCTTAAAATTGTATTGATTGTTTAAAAATCTTTTCAAAGACTTCATTGTAGAGTAAAATGTACCCTAGATTTGTTATCAAAAATTCCAAGTCTGGATTTGCAGCTTACCAACAGTGTAAACTTAGAACTATTCGGAGCCCTGTAACCCTCAAATGGGGATCAAATCAAACAAAACAATAACCAAAAATACACTCTCCCATAAAAAAAATTTTATAGGACTGCAGTGAAGAAAAATTAACTAATACATATGAAAGTATTCAGAACACAGCTTAGCACAAAAATACTTCTGCCTTTGACACAGAAGGATTCATACCACCAATGTGAAGCAAGTAGTTCAGGGTTAAGATTGCCATTTCATAAGGGTGCAAGGATTTAAGCTCACCTTATTCAGAGAGGGGGGGAAAGCACAGAAAAGTTCTGAGATCAATGAGCTAATAGATCAGGTTATAGCCACCTAGTGCACAACTATTCCATCTTTGAGCTTGAATATCTTACCCCTATGGAAAACAAACAGACAAACTAGGAGGGAGTCTCACTTCAAGGTTGCATATAAAAAACATAAATATGCTAAAGAAAAGCAGACAATGAATAAATAAGAACTAAGCCCCATCATTGTAAAAAGTGTCAACCACATGTTTCAACAATATTTGATGCATATATTATATAATTAAACAGTTTAATTATAAGTTTGAATTAAAGTACTAGTAAAAAATTAGGCTTTCTGCAGGGTATGATACAGTATCTGTCTATAAACATTCAGAGGGCAGAGAATTTTTAAAAGTGAAAATCAATTACATCTCAGAAAAAGACCATTTATCATCCTTATCAATCTCAATTTTCTTTTCTTTTTTTTTCATTTTGGCTAAAATTTATAAGGAGTGAATCTGACAGATACTTAAAGAATTGTTCCTGACAGCAGAGAAGAAAAAGAAACTAACAAAGCCTTTTTTAAAATCTCATATAATTAGATATCAATAAAAAATATTTAAAGTCAACATTTTTCCCCTAGATTGGCTAATTTAGCATATAAGTCTCCATATTTTCATAGAAACAAAGTTCTAGAAGAAAAGTATCTATATGTATTTTATGAGAGTTTTATAACTATTGTCACTGAAAAATATACTATTGATTTTCCAATGATATTTCTGCTACTATTTCACAGATACCTACAATCTCTTCAATTTAGCATTCCATACAAACTCTAAAGCTACAAATTCATTGTATCTTAATCATTTAAAAAAGCACTTATTGAGTATCATCTATTTGCAGACTTTGTGCTAATCACCAAAATTAGAAAATTATATAAAGACATTAATACTGCTTCTAATACTAAAAAATTCCATGAGAAGACCGTATCTTTTTTGTTAATTCTGTATAAATCAAATTGTAGTCACATACTAGGACCTCAAAAATGCTTGTTGAATGGGGGCCATTAGTTTCTAACTATGTGAAGCCTCCTCTATCACATATTAGGTTTGTGCATAAACTGTGTCTGTTTTATCATGAATTATTCCTGGTATAAGGGAAACTAATGAATTTGATATGTGCAATTTATTGCTAAACACTTTTAGTTCTGATCAAGTTTTAATTCATTTTTACTTCAAGGTTTGCAAACTGTGTATTATTTCTTATTTTATATAGTGATATGATTTGTTTATAAATAGAGTTTGTAGTATTAAATCATCTCTCTAATGACTAGAATGATTCCTACTGGAATGTGGTAGATCAATATTTTAATATACTTGAGTTCAATTTGCAAGTATTCCATTTAGTAATTTAGCATTCTACATTTATCAGTGAGTTTGCTATATAATTTTTACTGTCAGATTCAAAACAAGTAGATTCTTATGCTCTGAAATAAATTATATATTGTGAAAATTACTATTCTTTGAACTTTTAAAGGAACAGTATAAAACTAAGCAAGTTAAAAGCCTTTTTTATTTCAGAATGTAATGGGGGTACACACTTTTTGGTTACATAATTTGCTTTTGTACAGTTTGAGTCAAATTTATTACTGTGCCCTTTACCCAGATAGTGTGCACTGTATCCATTAGGTGTGAATTTACCTATCTCCTCATCCCCCCTCCCACCTACTTGATTTCCATTGAGTTTTACTTCCATATGTGCACATAAGTGTTGATCAATTAGTTCCAATTTAGTATTGAGTACATGTGGTGCTTGTTTTTCCATTCTTGTGATACTTCACTTAGAAGAAACTATAAGAATTCTAGAAGAAAATGTTGAAAAAACTCTTATAGATATTGGCTTAGGCAAAGAATTTATGAAGAAGACCCCAAAAGCAATCACAGCAACAACAAAAATAAATAAATTAGATCTGATCAAATTTAAATGTTTCTGCACTGCCAAGGATACAATCAATAGAGCAAACAGACAACTCGCAGAATGAGAGAAAATATTTGCATGCTATGCATCTGATAAAGGGCTAATAACCAGAATCTAAAAAGAACTGAAGCTAATCACCAGGAAAAAAATCAAACAACCACATTAAAAATTGGACAAAAGACATGAACAGAAACTTTTCAAATGAAGATAGGCTAATGGGCAACAAGCACTTGAAAAATGTTCAATGTCCGTAATCATCAGGGAAATGCAAATCAAAACCACAATGAGATATCACCTAACTCCAGTAAGAATGGCTCTTATCACAAAATCCAAAACAACAGATGCTGGCATGGATGCAAAGAGAAAGGAACACTTACACACTGTTGGTGGGACTGCAAACTAGTACAACTTCTATGGAAAGTAGTATGGAGATAACTCAAAGAACTAAAAGTAGACATACCATTTGATCCAGCAATCTCACTACTAGGTATTTACCCAAAAGCCTGCTTGATGTAAATTTTGGTAACTTTCAGTGCCTTCCAAGGTTAGCATTTTTTCTTAATTTACACCTTTTCAAAAAATATCAATTTCTACATAACCTTCTGATTTACTCACACATAGTTATAAGTAGAATTGTTCTCATACTTTTTGGCCTTCTTCTAACATGTTAAAGTACAAGGCTTCAAAACAAAAACACTTAAAAGAGAGGAGTGAACAATCTTCAATACTGATGATAATGATGTTCAGAGAAAAGTAAGGAACTTGACAAATTAGTTTCTAGGATGCTCATGGAAATTAAAAAAAAAAAAAGACTCAAAGGTCAATTCATTTAAAATGCAACTGAGTTGTGATTCCAGGTTAAAAGGTTGAGAACTTCATTGACATTTAAAAAGAAAATACACCAGTAATTTTCCATTTTCATTTTAAGAATAATTAACTCTAGTCACAAAATAAACTGCTTTTCAACGTATAACATTATTTTTTGACTTTTCTTCAATACTAATGCAGTCTCTCTCTGTACAGGACATATCTGCATAGCTACAACAATGAAGATTCAACCAATCCTAAGCAATACTTTAAAGAACAAAAGTTATTATTTTTATCTCTGCCTTTGGTTTCTTCCTCCTACTGCTAAGTAGCTAGCACGTTCCCTTTCATGTTTACTGAGGGCTCCCCACTAGAGAATATCTACTGCCTGACCTTCCTCACACAGCCCCTCATTCTCTCAACTTTTCCATTCAAATTAATTCATTAAAGCTCCTCTTTCTCCAGAAAAGTAATAGAATATAATGCCACAAATCAGTGACCTCACAAATATAGATTCAAACCCTTCTCAATGACTTTCCAGCTATGTGAACATGGGTAAGTTATTTAACCTCAGCAGATCTCAGTTTCTTCACCTGTAAAATGAGGGTTATTGTGCCAATATCACAGTTTTACCAAAATAATTGGCAGTAATAATTCTGTGAAGGCAAAGTTCTAAGTGCTTCACATCCCTTGAATCATTTAATCATCATCACAAATCAGTTGGGGAAGTACCATCATTGTCTTCAGTTTTCAGATGACAAAACTAAAGTTAAGGAAGGAAAAGGTCTATGTCCAAAGGCACATACATGATTAAGTGATAGAGCTAGAATTGCAGTCCACATAATCTAACTTTTGAAACCTACTTTTCCACTTTACAAGAGGGGCCTCCAATGATGCTTAAAAATGTAACGTGTATGAAGTGCATAGTGCACTGCCTAGCTCTTGGGAAGCACAGTCTACATAGTATTTTCTAAGGTCTTCATTCTCTTATTTAAAGCCCTGAGGCCAAGATGTATTTCAGAATTCCAAAATTTTTAGATTTTTAGAAAAGCAATACATACGGTAGCTTTAACAAATGTTGTGTAGCACCTCCAGCAGGGTCTAGGGCAGTACCCCATAATCAAGCACATTAATATTTCTGCAGCAATCAAAATATTCACTCTAAGTGGGATAAACTATAAATAGCCTTTCCTCACTTAAGGATAAATTTTGCTGCAAATCAGTTACTTAAAAATGTGCTGTTTCAAGAGCTTTTTGGATTTTGGAATTAAGGACAAGAAATTGTGGGCTCTTTTGTGCCATGCATTGTACTGGCATAGTGCTAGGGACATGAGATAAATGAAGTCTAACAGCCAAGCAAGTGAGACAGAATGAATGCATGACCACCTAGACACTCCATCCTCAAACAGATTGCATTCTGCTCCTCTCAGAGCTTCATGGATGGAGTAGTTAGCAATGTGATCACTAATTCATTATGGCTGAAAAAGGCCCCAGGGTTACCCTTCTCAGGAAACATATTTGCATGCTAAGAGAGAGATATGGAAATAATAGTGCATTAATTGAAAGAGTGACTCGACTACTAGAATTTTCTGGCATGATAGCAAGGTAACATGGTGCAGAAATTTTAGCGCCCCTCAGCTCAAATATTCTCCACAAAGAGACCACCCATGCAGAAATCTCCAATCTGAAATTTGACAAATCTTTTGTGCTTTGTGCAAGTAGGAGCTCCTACAACCAAAAACATTTCTAAAACAAATTATAGTTTATTATAGAAGTAAACTATCATACTAAAAAGATTAAACTTTCTTTTCCACGTCCAATGAAAAAAAACAAAACACTGTGCCCAATAAACCAAAATTATAAGTCATATTCAAGAGTGAAATAACCAGTTCCCAGAAAGGCCTGGACATAACAAGACCCTAGAAATGAAAGCAAACTCTATGTGTGGAATTTCTGTAAGGTTTTGATGTGCCTTTGAAATATTACCTACATATGTTAGAAATTTTAACATAATCATTTTGACCCTTTTCAAGTCCAACTGTCTTCTTGCTATAAAAAGAATTTAAAAATGTGAAATGTCAGCTCCCCTTGAGATGACCTCACATCTTTCATAATAAAAAATGTTTTACCCTAGAATTTGAAAATAGAATTGAATAATATTTTTGTCCTAGAATATTTCTCTGATCAAAGAAAACTTAAGTTACTATTTTTTCCTGCCAAAAAAAGTCTAGATAGTCCAGTAAAAAGTTGTTTTGTTTTGAAGAAACCTGTGGTTGTTCAAGTGTATTCATTGCATACACTTCTCTATAGAAAAATAACTGTATAACAATTAGGCATTAAAGAGAGGTATACTAAGATGTACAAATAGAAACATTTTGCTTAGATTAGTATGATGCCTCTTTAACTGGTTGTTCCATTTCCCTTCTTGCTCTTCTCTTATCCATTCTTCAAGCTGTAGCCAATGGTATTTCTAAAACTTAAAATTGATTTTATCACTCATCTGCTAAAAATCCTTTACTAACTTCTCATTGCTCTTAGGATAAGCCCAAACTCCTCACGGTGGCTTACTAGGCCCTCCACAATCTCCACCTGCCTTTTCAATCTCATCACCCTCTCTTTCCATTCAAACCCTTGATTCTTGGCGCTGCGGCATTATTGAACTTCATATACTTCCTAAAGAATATCACAAACACCACTCATCCACCTGATAACCCTTGATCTAGCAGCTCATGAGCATCCCTCCTCACCACTTCTCCAACCTAATCCCTACTCTTCCTTCAAGAATCTCTTTAAACTTCACTTACTGTAAGTTTTCTCTGGTAGCCTTGGCTTGGTTAGATCCACTTTCCATGTTTCCTGTATACCCTTTGTTATAATACTTATAATATTTGATTGTAATGTTTGGTTCAACTTTTCTAGATGTGAATTCTAGAAGGATTTATGTAGCCTCTTTGTGTAGCCCCATTAACTAACACAGAGTCTTCTATTTTGTAAAAACACACACAAAAATAATTTATTTTAACAATTATACATGCCTTTGTAGGATCTGAATGTTTTTTGTACTATTCAGGAACAGATGTGTAATACTGACAATTAATCACCATGGATGTGAATTGGCTGGATAATTAGACCTGGGCTAATAGTACTAGATTAATCGTTAATAATAAGATCAGCTATTGGATAAGTGCCTTCTATGTGAAGGCAATTTATATATTTTTTCACTTAAACCTTACTGCATCTCCCTTTTTAGCAAGGAAAGGGGAAATTTCCTGGAAGTCATTAACTTAATTGATAGAGCTGGTATGTGAACCCAGGTCTCATTTCCCCCAGGCACTTTTTCTTTTTACTAGTTTACATTACTTGATAAAACATGCTGCCACACAGTATTTCTTTCCTGAGTTAAGGAAAGGTAGGGGTCACCAAGCACAGTGATCTCTTTTAATTATCTCACAACACCTGGGAAAGATTATATGCAAAATATTCAACCAGTTCTGCATCATGCATTGATTGAAGAGCCACTCACTAGTGCCTGCCTGTGAAATGATCTGTGAAGGCACAGAGGTAGAACTGAGATTAAATGACTGTGGTGGTTACATGTCTAATCCTCACTATTCAGAACCAGGGCTGAGCATGATTGTGACAGTTGAGATCCTCATGAGAGATTTTATGTATGTGAGTATTCATGAATGGACATGTGAAGGCAGGCATTAACTGAAGGGATTAGAGGTGTAGAGCTGAATGAATACACAGAATCAAGTCTGGAATGATAAGAATAGATTCCATACTTGAAATGATTTAAGATCTGTTGTATTTTCTCATAGAAGGAAGAGTATAACCAAGAGTTTTAAAAGGACTTAACTTGTAACCCTTTATAGGAATGTTAACAGATGCTACCTGTAATCAGGTAATAGAGGATAGAATTAGGAAAAAATGTCTTTGGACTATAATAGTGATAATACATGCTACTAAATGTATGTGAATTGATTAGTATGCATACTTATTCAATTTCCATGTATTTCAGAAAACAGAATACTATAACACTATGGTTTGAATGTGTCCCCAAAGTTGATGTGACACTTGATCCTCAATGCAATGGAATTGGGAGTTAGGTCCTAATGGGAGGTGTTTGGGCCATACAGGTACCACTCTCATGAATGGATTAATGCTATTATTGAAGGATTGGGGTCCTTATAAAAGGATGAGTTCATCCCTGCACACACACACACACACACACGCTCTTATCCTCTCTTCCCTCTTTCCCATTATACCATGAGATGACACAGCAAGAAGGCCCTCATCAGATGCTGGCATCTTAATCTTGGACTTTCCAGCCTTCAGAACAATGAGCCAATAAATTTATTTTCTTTATAAATTACTTAATCTGTGATATTCTACCAGCATGAAACTAAGACATATACTATTCTCATCTACTAAATAAATGTAGTACTATAGCTTCTTATAAATTAAAATGAATTAATAAATAACTTCAGTTATTAATTCAATTTCACTGTAATTCAATAAAAAATAGAAGTATACCTGCAATGGAGCCACATGATACAAAAGAGTCTACAAAGCCTACACCTTGAGAAATTTTCATTAGGCTTCTTTGAGAACATTTCTTGGAGTTCTTGAACCATCTGGTGCATTTTGAAGAAACACATTGGGTTCTTCCCCACCACTCATTCTGTGCCTCTGCACACTACTTCGGCCAGAATGATTGCACTGTAGAACGTGTTCAAACTCAAGGCACTTCCAGTGTTGCTCCTCTACCAGGAACACCATTCTCCTTACTGTCTTCCTACCTACAGTGAACCTGCTCTTTAAGACCCAGCTCAGGTGTGGCCTCCTCAAGGAAATTTCTCCTGATTCCTAGGTCTGGGTTAAATGCTCATTCTATAGGTTCTTAAGGCAGTCTGTGTATCTCTCATAAATTTATCAAGCTGTATAATTTTCTGTTTACCTATCTTCTATACCCCCAAACCCCAATTACACTGTATGATTCCTCAGAGCCAGCACCAGTAATCTCCAGCATCGATAGTACTTAGTAGGCATGGAGCTCAACAAATATCTGATCAATGAATAAATGAAATTGATTTGGTTACTTAATTTTTCTCAGTGATAATTTCTCTCTGTGGCATGCATTAGAGTTTAGCTAGTAGATATGAGATTTTGGTAATTTCACTAATTCCTTTAAAATAGAATGACTAATAGAATTTCTGTCCTGCTACAGGTGCTGGAAGCTTCCTTCACAAATGCTTCAGTACCTTAGCTTTTTAAAGCTGCTGGATTCATATATTTTATCAAGTTAATAAATGACCACTGGACAAAATTTAGAAATACAGAAATTTTTAGGACAAAAAGTAAATAATCTCAAGTCTGTATAATTCAGTTATATAAACTATAACTTTTTGCTAGTTCTTAACACTTATTCACCACATACTTATTTCAATTATTAATAATATACCAAATAAGGAAAATTTAAACCTGCTATGATAATATTTTAGGATAAATATTTTCCATTATTAAAATTTTTCCATAAATATTTTTCACAATAGAAGATTCGATCTCCCATCTCCTTCTGTTGTAAATTAAAGCTATTATTACAAAATATTCATTATTATGAAACTATTTAAGGCATACTTTTATGCAAAAAAAGGCTATTCTAGGCATACTTTTATGCAAAATTTAGGTTCCTCATATTCAATACACTTTCTTATATTTAATTCCTAAAATTAAGATGATTATATCTAGAAACAATTTTGTTCATTAGAAAGGCAACAGCATTTCACTAGTCTTTCCCATGATTGAAAGGACTGCTATTAATTTGCATAAGGACATTCTTATTTTCATGTTACTTTATTTTTTTAAATTCTTGATCCCTTAGTATATTAGGGGAATCAAAACCTTTATGTTGTCTTGAATAGTGGCCAAAGTCAAAATCATATAGTATTGAGCTAAACCCTTATTTCACAAAATTGGTGTCTTCCCATCCCAGTCCTGCAGTTTTACATAGAAAAATAAATCACTGGTATCATTTTCTTTTTATTAGCCATCTTAACACATTTATTGTAATATGTGATTTTAAAGCAATGGCTTTAAAAACACACAAATCAAAACTCAGATAAACAATTACATGATCTCCTCCTTTTAAAAAATGCCTTAAGGGGCCAGGTGTGGTGGCTCGCTACTGTAATCCTAGCACTTTGGGAGGCCAAGATGGGAGGATCACTTGAGGCCAGGAGTTCGAGACCAGCCTGAGCAACATAGAGATCCGGTCTCTACCAAAAAAATAAAACGTAAATATGCCTTAAGGACAGTACTTCACCAAAGATATTCTATGAAACTCGATGTTTTCAGGAATAAAAAAAAAGAAAACTTGGAAGATAAGCACTTTTCCTTTTTGTTTTAAAGAGATTTCTCAGAGGTTTTAATACACAATGTACACTGTGAATTTACAAGTGGAGGTAGTGTGTGACTCATTGCTCAAATGGAGTTTGTTTTTTATGATGCAACATATCAAAGGACTTGTGTGCTGAGGAACACACTTCTGCTTTGGGAGATTATGTCCTTAGTATGACATTGTCATTGTTTAAAACATTTTGGAAGCCTTCTATTGGAACTGCTTCAAAAGACAATTTAGCAAATGCTAGAAAATCATTCTCATTGAATTATAGTTATAGGATATGTTCTTTTGTTCCAACCTTTTTCTTTGTCCTAATTTTCTCAGATATATTCCTCCACCTGTTGTTTCCTCACTTACTGAATTATGGGGAGCTTACAGTAGAGCAAGCTGCCACTGCTGGAAAGGAGAGGTATTTGCAGAAGAGACACAATGAAGGCCAAAGAGAGTGACTATGGGACCCAATTAAACGTGGACACAAGAAGCAACCTTACCAAAAGTATATCATGGAGCAGACTGCTTAATTTAAGTTTAATTGCCCACTGACTATTGTCTGTCTCAAAATACCACAAGTAATACCACAAATATAAAAACCTGAGGACTACAAATGAAAATTATGTGAACTCAAATTGCCAGAAGTTAAGAATGCATATACTAATATTTAAAATACTCATATATTTAAAAATATACCTGTTAAAAAAAAGATGGATTTTATGTAGCTCCTAAGTAGTCACTGAGTTTTTCTCAAATAGTATTGTCTTTGTGGACAATTATTTAGTAATAATTAAAAGCCCTCTTTTTTTTGGCAAAAGTCATACCTTTTTTGAGCAAAATATAATAGGAACAGGCTAGCAATATGCAAATGTAGAAGTTGTATAAGAGCCAGTAAAAATAGAAATAGTAGGTCATTTGAAGTATGTTGGTACAATAACATTTTAATGAAAATGCTATTAATTTCACCCTTTCTCCAACCCTAGGAGCACAAAATGACCTCTAGCAAGGACCCAACCATGTCTGCTTTTGTTCTGGCAGTGTGGATGGCCAAGGAGTTACCTATCTCTGAGCACTAACTGCTTCAAAACTTAGAGCTATAGTAGCCTCTGTATAGCATAATAAGTATGTTTAATCAGAAAATTTTGTGTATAGGACTAATGCTAAAAACAATGAGAAAGACTGTAAAATAAGAGCACTAAAAATTTCTTTCTAAATTTTCTTTAAAGCACAATGCAGAGTTGCCAGATCTAGCAAATAAAAATGTAAGATCCCTATTTAACTTTGTAAATTTCAGATAAAGAACAATTTTTGTAGTATGAGTACCAAGATTCAGTATAGATACTTTGTTGTGTATCTGAAATTGAGAGTCAACCAAGTATCATGTTTTATCTGGCAACCTTCAGCCATAAAAACATATAACAAGGTGACACACTACAATAGCCTGGGAAATTAAGGACAAAAATCAACAACGTGGCAGAATCCAGGGAGGGTTTATATTAATTAAAATACCTGTTTATGAGGATAGTTAAGAGTTGATGTTTATAGCAACTTGTGCTCAAACTCTAGAAATAGGCATAATGAACATTGACAGGATTAGAGAAATTTGAAAATTCCATTCAGCTTGTAAATTATAGTTGGTGCAGGTCTTATCTCTAACCAGAAAAACCATGTTAGCCAAGAATCAGTCCACCAATAATCTTTCAAGGAGTGGGAGCTACTTTGTAAGAGGGATGAATTCTACTTCTGCAACAATAATTTTCCTCAGTCATTACTCTTTTGATAGTTCAGGAGTTAAAAAGAGTTACCAGTGTGGCCACAGTCTCTAAAACCAGCAGTGAAACCAAGATGGGGCTATGCCTGAGCCTTGTTCCTTATCATCTGACAACCATTCCAGGACGTCACAGAACTGAGAAAGGAAAGAGACTTATAATTGCTTCCCTCTGAGTCGCATCCGTAGGTTGAAGCAGTAGAAGCCCTTGGAGTGTTGCATGCTGGGAAGTATGCATTTCCACTTACAACACAGTTGGCCAGTCTGCCAGGAAAACACTTCTTTGGGTACCTACTGTGTGCCAGGCTATTCTGGGCACCAGTAATTTATTAAGCAAAAGTTATCTCAGTCTCCTCTGTACAACTTGATCATTCATCCCTATATCTCATTCAGAGAAGTAGGTAATGGTATCAGGAATGTTATTTTACTTCCTTTCTACACAGGGTCCACACCCAGTGCAATTATGATCAAGGCAGTGATAGAGGGTTGTCAGCTGTGCTCTACAACCTGTTGACAAAATATATAAAAATCTTCAAAACTCTCTTCCACAACCTCCTGGATTTTGTACGTATGAACCAATGTAAAGAGGCTCTCCTGTCCCCAGGCCTAGCCATACAAAAAGCATTTGGTAAATATCACCGATTACTAGATTAAAGATTTGGAACATCAATCTGCCCTTAGGCTTCATATAATAATAGTTATTATTCACAGAGTGGGCACTATGTTCCTGCCTAGGAAGACTAAATATTGGATTAAAAAAACTCTATATACCCTTAGAGTCACAATTTTCTTAGAGATAATAAAATCAATAAACTAAATTTCTAATAGTCTTTGGGAGGAAAAGGGCCATTTTCTTCCTTAGTCTATTCACTATTTCCCCCATATTTCACTGTAAGAATATTTACTTTTATAATTTAGGAGCACTTTTTGTTTTTAAAAAAATTAATTAACTACAAAGACCTCTCATCTTAAATCTATCAATTCATTCTAATATTCTGTTTTAAATATTATAATCTATTTTATAAATTTTATTTCTTGCATCTACTATTGCTCACAATGGTTTTTCCTAAAAATAACAATTTTACTTGATTTCTATAATATATACTTTGTTTTTATAAATGATGACTTTTCTCATTCCTTCCATTAGCATGACCACTATAATGTATGCATATTTCTTTAAATGCCTTTCTCAGTCCTGCTATTTGCCACAGCTCAGATAAACTATCTGAGCATAATTAGGTTTTACATGTAATAGTCTTCTTCACTGCCTTGGTTTGATAAAGTATATTCTAGATAGCATGGGAAAAATTCACCTTTGGATATTTCTAATTTACTAAATGAAACAAAGTAACAGCAGTGTGATGAATAGGAATCCTTTTTTTCTGCTCTCTTTGTCTAATTTCTTTGCTGCTACAGCATCCATTCTTCAGCATCTTTTCTTAGGACACAGCATCCTTCAGTGAAGGTCTCCTTTCCATGTAATTAGCAGGACAATCAGTGCCATCTATTATTGTTAGTCAGATGCTTCTCCACATAATGGGGACTTGGCATTTGGTCCCACTGGCAAAGTCTCTGTGTAAAAATTTAAAGTACATTAACATGTAAATATTATTTCAACTTGATGTACTGTCTTTGGAGACTCAGAAACATCTGTTAAACTATCAAAGTTCATGGATCTTACAAATGTATTCTCAGTGGGCAGGTAACAAATTGCCCAAGTAATAATTTTCAAGATTTTTTTTAATGGTTAGTCTAACAAGCTGCTTATGGCAATGACAAAATCAGGCACTATACCTAGGCTTTGAACTTTCTCATTATAATTTGTATATGTATTCAAATTTGTATGAATTTGAATATGAGAGTAGATTAAAAAGTGGGAAAGGAAGATGGGCTCAAAGAAAGGAAGAAGAAACATTGCCTTTGTGGGGAAGAAAAATAGAGGACTACATGCTTGTAGACAAGAAAAATCATGGAATTATTCATACAGTGACAAAACCTAAGCTTTAGTGATCTGTTGCACAAAACGAGGACTAAAATAATAAAGCATTGTATATTTCAAAATTTCTATAAAAAAGTAGATTTTAAATGTTTTCACCACAAAAAAATATGAGATGATAGATTTGTTAATTAGCCTGATGTAATCATTCCACATTGTAAACATGTATCAATATATCACATTGTACTCTATAAACATATACAATTATTTTTTAAAAAAAACCTAGTGAGAAAATAAACACTGTTCGTAACTCTGGAAAACAAGAAAAAGAATGAAATAGTGTCCCTATACATGAGTTCATAACTAGTATGGCCTATACACATTTAATCAAATTTTAGTTGAAGATAATAAACCTGATCCCCTTACCCAAATATCAGTTAAAATGATGAAAAAAAATCACAGGGATGAAAAACAGGAAAAGTTGCTATCGTACTAGAAATACTGAGATACAAAGCAAATGGGATCAACTAATGGATAGGCAGGTTGAGCATGGAGTAATGTAAGTCAATGTAGGTACAGGAGGGAACATTTCCTGGGTTTGGGTCTTTTCTTTCCAAGGAATCCAGAGGAACCTCAAATTTAGAGGCTACACCCACCAGGAGAGGGAACTGGCTTTGGGACAACTGCTCGGGAGATTTCCCATCTTTTAGTGGCTGGCTCCAGAATTTGTCCTCTAGCCAGCAAGAACAGCTCTCTAAATAGACTAGGGAATCAACAGAAGAGAAGACAGTTCTTAATTAGGTATGTAGGTGTCATAGAGAAAAATGGAGCAAATTCTAAGGAGGTACCTTCAGCTTTCCTCAAAATGCATGGAGAAAAAGAAAAGGAAAAATACCTCTGTATTGACTGAAATACTCTTAACGTTCTGTTCTCCAAATAAAACTTCCTTTCTTAGATCTTCACAGGGCCCTCAGTTTGCCCATCTGCTCCTACCTGTTCAACCTAAAGGGAATCCCATGTTTCTGCCTGGTTCTGCCTATCTACCCACAATGCACTATAGTCAGGCCCACCGTCTTTCAAATGAAAAGATATTTGAAGAGAACAAATAGTGTAAAATACAAGAAGCAAGGTAAACAAACAGAAAAAATATTCCATAGCATAACTAGAGTTAATGCCAGAAATGAAATAGACTTTTAAAATTGTCTTAACTAGTGTCTTCAGGAAGATTTACAATGACATCATCTTCATTAAGTTAGAACACACTGATAGGGAAAAGAAGTAACGAGAAAATAATAAAGATGTCTTCAATGTTGCAAATGTGTTGCCAAAGTGGAAAAAAGTCAGTATACTGGGTGGAATGGTATCTCCCAAAATGTATGTTTACCCCAAACCTAAGAATGTGGCCTTACTTGAAAATAAAATGTTTGCAGATATAATTAGTTAAATTAAGACGACACATACTGGGTTAGGGTGGGCCCTAATCCAATTGACTATTGTCCTCATAAGAAGAGAAAACAGAAACCCACACATAGAAGGGTGGGTGGACAGGGGTGACATATGAAGGCAGAGATTGGAGTGATGCGTCTACAGCCAGGAATGCCAAGGATTGCTGGCAACCACCAGGAGCCAGCAGCAAACATGGAACAAATTCTCCTTCAGAACCTCCAGAAGAAACCAAACATGCTGAGACCTCGATTCCGGGCTTCTAGCCTCCAAAACTGTAAGACGATACTCTGTTGTTTTATAATAAATCACCCTTTTGTGATAATTTCTGGTGATTTATTATGGCAGCCTTAGGAAATTAATACAGTTAGTTACATACTGTAATACAGTGTCTACAAAGTGGTATGGAAGCTTGGAGAGAGAAATTAACTGCTTTGGGGAGAGTTTTGAAAGTATCAAATAAGAACTACGCAGGATTTTGAAAGACAAGTCAATCCGTTAAACCAAGGGAAAGGGCTCATTCCAGGCTGTGGGAACACTGTATGCAAACGTACAACCGAGTGACATGTTTCTTATTCTCAGGAATGGCAAAAAATGTGGCTTGCACATAACCATATTTTTGGTAGTGGAGTTATAAGAATAATGCCTAGGAACATAGGTAGTAATAAGATTCTGAAGGTCCATACTATGGAATGTGATCTCAGTATGTAGTCAAAGGAAATGGATAAAGGCTTTTAAAACAAGAAAATGGTGTGGTATGATTGTGCGTTAGCAGGAATTACTACCTTTGTCTGAAGTCACCATTTTCTTTCCAGTTTATCTTTGTTACCTGTTTTCATTTTTGTTTTTCTTCCTCACTACATTTGCTCCTTCCTGGACTTTTCTAAAGCAAATTTTATTTAAAACAATTTTCTAAGAAGTATTTTAAACTTCAAAATCACACTTCCATTTTCTTTTAATCTCTAGTTCAGTTCAAGTTCCAGCTTTAGAATCCACATAGACTACTTCCTATTTCATAGGAATTATGCAATAATTAATATCATTTTCTTGGGCTTTAAACAGAAGCAGTAGCAACACAAAGCCTATATTTCTTGTAGAGGGGACTGCTTATCCCTCACGAACTTGTTATGGTGGTGAATTATAGTAACCAAAAGTTTCAAGGGGCCTTCTTAGCCTCTACTTTCACAACCATAAAGCCTGTGAAATAGCCTTCTATAATTGGATAATTGACATAAAAATAGAAAAGAAAATTCACAAAACATAATACCAAATAGTATAGTGTTAAATCTCATGAAAGAATAACTATTCATAAGCCAGATTCTTCTCAAATTATAACCACTGAATCTTGAATTAGGAAAAAAGTCATAAAGGTTCTCTTGTCCCTTTATGCAAACAGAAACTAGGGGGACATTCTTGACTTTTCTCTCTACCGCATTCACTGTACCTAATCAAAACTCCTCTTCAACTGTGTCTATTTTACTTCACCCTCCTGCCATTGTCTGATTTCAGGTTCAATACTCAATCTCCTACTTGTATTACTTATTCAATAAAACACAAAACTGTGGCCTCTTGAAAAACTTACATTCACCCTCTACGGCTCAATCCTCTCCTCAGCTACAAAGGTTTCAGAATGATATTCTCATTACAAATCTGTATGCCACAGCTCTGCTTAAAATCCTTCAAAATCTCCCATCAGCAGCAGAGAAAGACCAGACCTTCTCTGCAGAACTTACTAAACGTTTCCAGCCAACCTCAGTGTCTATCTCCTGGCACATCTCCCCACTCCTTGATCAGTGCTCCAGCTGTATTCAATTAATCACAGTACCTTGCATAGGCCATGCCTTCCTTCCCTTTGGAAACTATTTAGGTTCTCCCACTGTCTGAAAAAGCTGGCTATCTTCTTGTCATCCTCTGGTACCAACAGAGATATATTTTCCCCCAGGAATATTTTCTCAATCTTAGCAAGACTACCTTAACCTCCAAAGCAACTTATACTCACTCCTACTGAAGATATTATGACATTGTATTATCATCATCCTTTCCTGGTTCTCTTCCAATAGACTACAAGTGTGTAATGGGCAGGGAATATACCTTTACCTTGCCATTTGTTAAATGCCTGATATATAAGACATACATATTAGGTCTTATTCTAATTAATCATTATTTAATCATAAATGAAAAAATTACTTCTACCACTTCCCAGTCATTTAGTATCCAAGTGAAAAATATCAAGGAGAGACAACTTATTTCTTCATGAACATTCTAAATGCCAGAAAGTCTTCTTAAGGTGAATGATTACAACCATAGTACCTCTAAAACTAACTAATTCTTATCTCACAGAATAGTGATGATGATGATGATGATAACACAAATGACATTTATAAAACCAGACCTGGATTCATAACATGAATAACAATCCACTGCATGAGACACTATCATTTTCTCCAGGTACAAATGAGAAAAACGAGGTGAAAGAAGTAATTTGCTGAAGATAATACAAATCAGTGGTGGAGTGGGAATTCAAATTCAATAGTTGAATCCATCCCTTAACACTAATTTACTTCTTTCAACTCTGACTCGAAGAAGATATGCAACTAAAAAACAACCACATAACTTTTTATTTTAAACTTGTTTCCAAATTCGTGAATACATGAAACTCTATTGAAGGACAACACATATTAACATCCTGCAGAACTACAGGTATATAAAACACACTTTGAAAAATACTAGTCTAAGAATGATTGTTCTTTTCATTCATTGCTAAATTGTATTTGCTTTTTCAGCAGTTGCATCACAGTACTGGCACATACTGGGCAAATAGCCAACTACAACCCAAACACATTCACCTGGTCTAAATCCTACCCAAATCCTACTGAAGTAGGATCTCTGGAGTGAGAATTGAGAAGTACAATTTTAGTCACCATTGTAAGTGATTCATAGGCACATCTAAATTTGGGAACTTCAAAGTTTAAATAAACTGAAAAAATAGTGTCCAGTCCAGTCCTGGACTGAGACTTATATCTCAGCAGGAAATCTTACTTATAAGCCCAAGGGTCCCTTCCCTTCCTTCCCAGTGTCCCTCCTCCCTCTTCTCTCAAGCCTTTTTTTCTGCCTTTGCCATGTTCCCTGCCTTCTGGTCTTTCTGTTACCCAATGTTATGTGGCATGATATTTTCTGTAGCCTTCATGTTTGCTCACTACTCTGTTGACCTTCCCCTGATTGTGACAAAATGCCTACCAGTCTTCTGGGAGTTAACTAAAATGTCACCTCCTCTGTATAGGATAGTTGGTCCCACCCTTGTCTGTGTGTCTACACTATACCAAAATCTCTAT
Organism: Cheirogaleus medius; assembly: GCA_008086735.1. NCBI lineage: Eukaryota > Metazoa > Chordata > Mammalia > Primates > Cheirogaleidae > Cheirogaleus > Cheirogaleus medius. The sequence goes on along the minus strand of VBSM01002616.1, from coordinate 710,363 downwards.
GATAGCACTTAATGCATTCTATTATAACTACAGATTTAGAACTCTTCTTTTTCTACAAAACGCAAACATCTTGAAGTCAAATGCCAAATTTTAATCATTTTTCATTCTTAGTACATAACCTAGTCCTGGCCAATAGTTGAAGTTCAATAATGTCAGCTGAGAGATTCAAAAGAATTAGAATCTTTGATGTTTTGTTCACTTCCAGTTTGTTTAAAGGAGACATATACAAATTCCTGACAATAATATGCTATTTTATCAAGCAATAAATGCAAGCTAAAGTAAAGGACACACAAAAGACTAGTGATAAAGGCACCCAGCATTGAAGTATAATGTCAGGTACGCTAACAACTTTCACTTACTTCTAAAAAACAAAAGTAACCAAGAAACCACCTAAGATAGATACATCAGAGATAAATTAAATCAATGATACATAAATTGAAAAAGAAACAGCTTTAAAACAATCACTAATTAAAAAAAAAACTAGGAACTGATAGCATGTACATGTTACAACTAAAAATTGAACAGCAAACTCAAAGAAGAAATTGGGCAATTAATTAAAGAAACCCTAGTTTTACATCAAGGCTAATCTTTTTGAATGTCATTAAAGCCTAATAGTACATTAAAATATGTTTGATATCATTAATTTGTTTGAACTCTATATTTCTAACATTGCACTCTAAGTATCAAAGAACAGTCAACACCATTATGAGCTTAAGAATTAAGCTCACAAATGATAAAAATATGATAGTTTCTCAACTTTGATGCATCAACTAATCATTTTATATGACTGTAATAGGTTCACTATGTCCAAATAATAAAGTTCTAATAGCTTAACAAAATTGAACAGATTCTGTTTGCACAGACAAGGCCAGTTGAGGTTCTATTCTGTCCATTTCCTATACATCTCCTTGAAAGATAAATTGCATTAAGGGTATTCTAGGCCGAGTGCAGTGGCTCATGCCTGTAATTCTAGCTCTCTGGGAGGCTAAGGAAGAAGGATTGCTTGAGCTCAGGAGTTTGAGATCAGTCTGAGTAAGAGCAAGACCCCATCTCTACTAAAAATAGAAAAATTAGCCAGGTAGGGTGGCAGGTGCCTGTAGTTCCAGCTACTCAGGAAGCTGAGTTAAGAGGATAGCTGGAGCCCAGGAGTTTGAGGTTACAGTGAACTACGACAACGCCACTGCACTCTATCCAGAGTGACAGAGCAAGACTCTGTCGCGAAAAGAAAAGGGTATTCTAATAACTCATATAATATCCCTCTCATTGCTCACCACAAGAAGCATAAAAGAGAGAATCAGGAGAACTTAAATAATAGGCTAAACTGTAAGAACTATAATATTATGCTTTCCTAAATACAAATTTTACTAACTTTCTCCAAAATTCATATATCAACATCAGTAAGAAAGTTTATTCCTGCAATGATTACTGTGTCATAATTTCCAATACAATTATTATACAATATTCACTTTTAGCAAGTAGGATTTTATTCTAAATCAATAAATTTAAAAGTGCAAAATGAGCAATCCCATATTTGATTTTCTGTTGTATAATTTGCAAACACAGACAAAAGTTCTGAATAATGTCTAACCCTTTCATTGAACCCAATGTGACAAAGCACTCAAAATGTAAATTTATATTGGTCCAAATAGTTTTTGCTTAAACATAATTCATAAACATGTGGTCTTAAATTTAGAGTCAACTAAGACTATTCCAATTTTTAAAGACGTCAACAATATGGTCAGATACATGAAGAATGGCAAAGCTCTGAGATCTGATAGCACACCAACCAAGGTCTTCAAACAAAGAATGAAGAGGACACTACTAAGCTGTCTGCATAGGATTTTCTGGACACTTGGAGCACTGTGGAAATGTCAGATTACAAAGATGTCCTTATCGTTATTAACTTTCAGGAGAGAAGACCAGTTAAGTGATTGTAGCAATCAAAGAGTATTTTTCCTGAAATTATCAATAATATTTTGCCCCAAGGTCTTCTGTCTTGATCCCTATAAAATGCATTCTCTGAGACACTCCCAAAATTGTGACATTGCTTTACATTTCCATCACACCACTTTCTGCTAACTGTCTATTAAAGAAGAGAAAAGTTTTTCTGCATTGTATTTACTGACCTCACAACCACATCCAACCTCCTTTGTAGATCTCCAGCAATTCCAAACACATTTTACAACTCTAATTCACCAGTTATCCCTGGGAAAACCCACCATGATCTGGCTAATTACATTTGAGAAGACAATGTATCACCAATAGGTTGAACCAAGGTTGAATTTAAAAAGAAAAAATTAAAACAATACATCAAACAAAAGTAGGAAAATACACAACAAAAGGCATTACACAAAAGGGTCAAAGGTGAAATGGGTATCATTTCTTAGTTATCTAAATATCTCCTGGCTCAGCTTAGGAGCTAAGGCTTCTATAGATCCTCTCATAGGGATTATGAGCCGAAGGAAAAGAAAGTGGGTAAGTGAATAGGCAGGGTAGTTTTGAGGCTTTAAAAGTAGTAGGACAATAAGATGTAGAACTGGTGGAGAAGACAGCAATGGAAAACTGTAACTGGAGGTGGTCTGGAAATAAAGTGAATACCTAAAATAGTGACAATTTCTTGATAGTGTTCAAAAATAAGACACGGAAACATGGAAGGAGGTAGAGCCTATCCTAACTATTCCTAACAAGCTTGATGCTTCCCAACAGCTAAAATTTATTCATTTAATGTTAAACACAGACAGTTTAAACTGAGCAATTGAGATTGAATAGGATGAACAGTGTATCAGAAGTCAGAAGATCTAAATTCTAGTGCTGCTGTTGTTACTAACTAGTTGTGGCTGGAACGTCTCAGTTGCCTTTTCTGTGAATTGAGGCAATTGTAGCAGATGATTGCCAGTTTCATTCTAGTTCTAGTCCTCATAAACATTAAAAGTCTATCATTCATTTCTATTGCTAATTTCATTAAAATAGTATATATTTTGGATATATATAGAATACACACATACACTTCTCAATCAAAACTTTAAGCCATATCCCTACAAGTCTGTTCCATCTCTTACCAACATACAAATTTAATAAACATATTCCTGGAGTATGTATCTATAACAGTGAATATATCTTCCTGTTATATAGATATATATTCCATAAATGTAAAAACTATTTTCTTAAAAGAGAAATATGTAGCACTATACCATATACATTTATTTTGAAATAGGCTTCATTAATGAGCACATTATAATATAAACTTATGAAGTGTGCCAGACAGCATATTATTCTCTATGGTTATTCTGATGGAATAGGTTTTGAAAGAGATTATAACTGAATAATTTGACACTATTTTGTAAACACTTAAATGTGTTAGGCATATCTGTAAATCTTCATATGAGTAAGACTTTCCCTTCTGTATAAAATAGGGAAAGAGGAAAAGGATGGTGTCTTTGACAAGTCACTTTTTAAATGGAAATAAAACTGAGATTATCTAATCAGTTACCCTTGTGGGTGGATGGATATACAGCTACACTGAATCTTAGACCTAGGAGATGACAGAGCAGATCATCTTTATGGGTTTCATGACAGAGCCATAGCAAAATGATTTCCTGAGATCAATATGTGGTTGAGAGAAAGCTGTTTTCAATGGAAACAGGAAGCTAGGAGCTAACCTGTTTCTATGGTAACCAGAGCAGTAGCTACCCAACAGCTGTAGGAAAAAAAGGGCAGAAAGTTACAAAGGCAAAAAAAAAAAAATCGATTCCGGTTTACCTTGTTACTGTGATGGTCCTTAGAGTGCAATCAAAATGGGCACAGACATGTTGTTCCTTCCCCCACCCTCAGGATATTTAGCAATAATTATTCTACAAACCTCAAAATCATAGAGCCGGAAAGAAGTTTTGATACTATCTAGTTCAATATGTCACCTCATTTTTTTTTGTTGTTTTTAGAATAAGGCAAGGGAAACCAAAACTCAAGAAGATGAAGTAAATCCTCCAAGGTCGTGTAGCTAGTGTTGAAATCACAGTTAGTGTGTAGGTCTCATAGATCCCAATTCAGGTGATTTTCCAATTCTGTTTCCATGTAATATCTAGTCCTGCTCTCTTCTCCTCCTAACACTCACATTCTATTTACTTCCTGTTAAAATATTGACTATGCAGTATTAAAATTATTACCATCCTTCAACCTATAAGGAAAGCAAAAAGTGCTATTCTGCTATTCTGTCATAAAAGAATATCTTGACTGCTCTTCTAAAAGAAAAGCCCTTCATATGTCAACCAGAATTGAATTAAGTTTATGTAATATATTTATGGTTATTGTTTGGACTATTTTGCCACTATATATTTCCTTCTAAAGATCTGTGTTTATCTTTAGTGCCCTTTACTATTTCATTTAGACATATTTTTAAAGGTTGCCATAATAGAAAGGAAATATGACTCAGAAGTTCAAAAGATGTAAGAATTGAAAATTACTTTTCCTTTATTTGTAGTAGCAAAAATGGATGGCGGTGATATACATTCTCAAATGGGAAAGGCTGATCCGCATCTTTATAGAAACTTACACATTTCCTTTTCAGTTGCTTTGAAAATGAGCTTTCTTGACAGAGATGAAAGATTTTCTTGTCTTTCATTTAATTTCGTCAAGTCTACAAATAAGCTCTTAGCAAAATTTTACAGAAAAAAAGTCATACCTTATCTGTCCAACTACATTCACCTTTGGCACACCTAATGCCCAGCAATAGATTAAATCACCTAGTATATGATCAAATACACTACTGAAAAATTCTACAATTGGCAATTAAAGTTACTTATTTCTTTTAGTGATATATTGAATTAGATACTCTCTGATCCTCTCCAATGCTCAGAATATAAGCATGAAATTAAATTTATTTATGAGCCGTACAATTAGTGGCCTGGAAAAGGTCAAAAGATACTTAGATGCTTATACGGCAAAGGCAAACACACTGGACCATCACAGCAGACTCTTCAGGAATGTGAAGCTTGGATTTGCATTGTCCTATGGTTAGCCATGACTTGTAATTGATATGGAAAAAAATGAAGAAATTTGCCCACACCCCCAGATAGTTCAACTGTTTGGTATAAGTACAGCCTTCATCATATTGTAAGGAGAGAGCCTATATGTCATTTTAGAAATAAAAAAACAAGATTAAAAGAATCTAACATTTTTATAATAAAATAAAAACTAATAATACCTTAACATGATCATTTCTAAAAGGAACATTTTACTGCATGTGTGAGGTAATATTTCTACATGATAATGTTTTGAGGAAAACTTATTTTTAATATCTCTGAAATTTTGTTTGCTGTTATCTTGTAGTGTTTTTTAAATTTAATAAATTTTATCTTTAGAAAATGTTTTATTATAAGTACAAAGGTAAGCTTATAGATGGCAAAGGACTATATCTTTTCCATACATTCCCAGTATTTTGCATAGTTTCCAGTCTAGAATGACTGCATAATCAATATTCATTGAATAAATGAGCTTTCTAAAAATTTTTAGAATTGACAATGATATTTTATGAACAAGCTATATATAGCCATTAATTCTTTTAATTGGAATGATGCTTACAAAGTAAGAATACATTTTCTTACTTTAATCTTAATATATGACTTAAATTGTCCCTACCTTATTATAATTTTTAAAAATCAAATTTTATATTTAATGCTAGCAAATAGTTATTTAGATCATCTCTTTCCTGTTTTGTTTTGTGGTTTGGGAAAAAGGAAAAAGTAAACCATAAAAAGTAAATTAAATATTTGCAAATTTGAGTCTAATGCTAGACATTGAAATTTAAATTTTAATAACTATTGAAGAGTATATTTTATAAATGCTATAGAAATAAAACAATCTAAAATGGTAATAAAGTGAATATTTTCAAGATTAAAAAATAATAGATTCTCTATCACAACCCATGTATGATTCAGGATGATTGTAACACACACGAATGGAATATGAGATAAAGTTCAGGAAAATATATGTGAAAAATCACATACACCAAAACACACACAGCCAACATCTTACCTGGGTTTCCATGGCAGTTATTCTTTTGTTTTTCTTTTCTAAAATGTTCTTTGAAAGTAAAAACAAACAAACAAACAAAAGGTCTAGCAGGTAATCAAAATTATGCATAAATAAGCAAGGAAGTGCCACATTCTAAAAGAGAGCTAAATTCTAACACTTCCCCTCCCCCACAAAAATATAAGTGAAAAGCAAAGGGAGAAAGTGAAACTTATAACTGCTCTGGGCTCTTTAATATAAAAACAATTTTTTAATTGTCTTTAATTTTAGTATTTTGTCCTTATACTATGTTTTTAAAACTTCTAAAAAAATTTAGTTCTATCAAGGAATTTCTACCTGGTACCTATCTGCCTACTTATGGTAGAGTCTCTAGAGGAAAGCACATATGAGTTTCATTTTTTCCTAACACTTAAGTATTAAATTGAAAATATACAATGCATAACATTTTCACAAATATATCTATGCATCCCTGCTTTTTACTATTTGTAAATATCACTCACTGGCATCAACAGAATAATTTCTTATTTTTTTTCCTGATCTCATTTTCTCCACAACAGGTTTCCATGACAACTTATATTTGAATTTTTATAAATTTCTATTTTTTGAATACTATTCTTAAGGATAAGAATTCAAGAGTATAAAATATAAACTTATTTACCAAATTAGAATTAGAATGATTTAGATCTCTCAAATATATATTTACTTCATAAATTAAAAATCTGAAGAGACATGCCAACCAAAATAAAAAGCAAAAATGAAGTGTTGCAAAATTCAATTATCCTTTTCCTATCACTATGATTTTAGTCTGCCATTTAGATAATAAAAGTTAGAAATAAAAACATTTACTACACAATTGAGCCCATCTCTTCAATATTGGGAAAGGATAGAGAAAATAATGAAACAGGTATAACAAATTGAAAAAAATTTAGACATTTAAAATTTTTCATCTCAAGCAATTCAATAAAAGATAAACTAATGTTTAAAAAAAAGTAAGAGTGTTTATAAAAGTGTAAGTACTTAACTTCTATTAAAAATGAGACCCATGGCAGTTAGACAAAAACTGAAGCAAACCATTTGATAATTGATTTATCTTTTCTAGAATCTTGTCCATACAAAATATAATTTCATCCTGTGACCTTCCAATGTAATTGTATTTATCAAAGTAGTTAGATAACATTAAGCTAGGCCATTATCTGAACTAAAAGTGTTCATGTGAAAATATTAAATCACTTTTAAATAGAATGGTAACTTCTGATTACTCTTTTTTAGGAACTCCCCTAGTAATTTGAAAAGGGATATTCCTGAAGATAAAGTCCACAAAAGATAGTAAAACATTAAACACTGATGGGTCAATAAAAATGGAAAGTTCAAACAGGATTACGAATTTAACTCAAATCCCATATTTTTATTCTATTGTTGGGTGGTGGAAGATAAAAATTCTAGGAGGCCAAAGTTCTGAAATATATATATTTAAAAAGTCATAGATGACCTTTCAAAGTTAGAATTCTAGTGAATGTCTTTGCTGCATTAAATCTCAAGAGCAATATAATCTGCAGAGATCTAGACAGTCAGTTATAATCAGTAGTTTTGGTGTAAAGAGCCTGAAGAGGGTGTCATGAGACCTCTAGAATAATTTTGGCTTTGCTATTAACTTGGAGTGTGACCTTGGCCACCACTTAGCGTCAGCAGTCTTCATTTTCCTCACCTACAATATAAAGGGTCTTGACAACATGACCTCCAAGAAATTTTTCAGGTCTATGGCTCTTAGCTGATTCTGTTTCTACTTGCTCTTTGACTTTGTGTTAATCTTCTGTGTTCTTTCCTGACCTAAAACAGATGCAAATCAAATCCTCAATATTATTACAATGAAATTTTAATAAAATTAAAAAGAAAAACACAATTTTTAAGTCAATGGTTTACCCTTTTGACCAATAATCAATAGAACCAAATTTCATAGCAATGATAAAAGTTGAACACCTTTTTAGTTTTTGCTTTGCAATCTGGCCTACAATAAAATGTATTATGGTATCATAAGGAAAGATAATAAAACATTCTGTCTTTTTGCAGCACATGAACTGGAAAAAGAAAATCACATGACGAGCCTGAAAACAAATTCAGATCATCTTTTTAGCCACCAAGTGGAAAGAGCTCCATGGCACTCAGCTGGAATTCAAAAAACACAGATGTACTGGTCATGATCCTGTGACTTAATTTAAATAAACATGTACTTTTTTTTCTGAATACCAACTCTTGTTGAATTTATAGAATGATATTAAAAGAAAGATTTCAAAGTTGAAGTTATTATTAATTCTATGTTTCAATCTGTGAATGTGGACATTCCAGAATTTATGTATGCATTTAAATCCTGATCCAAAAGAGTAGCAATGCTTTAAATTGTCTCCTTCGTATTCTATTTCAAACTGAAAACAAAACACATCCACAGACTTCCAAAGTGGTATCAAAAGCACATCTTCTGACAGATTAGTAGATAGACGGCTGCATAATATATCAGATGCAGACACTTCTGACATTCAGAAGAAGAAAATAATGAGGATAGAGCCAAAGTTAAGTTGGGAGAATTCCCATTCTGCCCAGGGGTGTCTTTTCTGGGTGTCAGAGCAACCCAGACACATACAGTTGCAGAGATTTAACTAAATACAGTACTCTGTTCTCACATATAATTAAAAACCATTCACATACTGTATAATTTTGGGTTATTTATATTTCTTTTATTTCATTTAAACTGGAGAAACCTTTATTGGTTACTTTTATAATCCCTTCATGGGATTTTAAAGAATTCATTGGAAGTGTCAAAGATTAAATTTAATGTGGCACTTAAACTAGAAACTAAAAAGAAAAATTGAGGCCAGGTTCACAATACAAGAAGTAAAATAAAGTTTTGCTGCAATCTAAATTACTAAGATTTCGAAAACTAGGATCACCAAATTGGCTGATTCACACTCAACCTGTAAGGAACAGAGATACAGCCCAAGGGGAAAGGCACCGGGCTGGAACATTCAGGCTGTGGGTGGGCACTCTGGTCAACTCACTGGAACAAGCAATCCAGTATTCTTCTCACTGGGCCCAAACAGCCTTCTGGAGATTCCCTTCACGAAGTGAACCTCCTGGCACACTCCCCCTCCCCCTCTCCCCAGCCACATTCATATGTTCCATTTACCCTTCCTCTGTCCTTAGATTAGATACCTAATTGGAGCCACTGCTCTGGGTGAGTCAGGTGTGAAGGAACCTTACAGAAAATGTCAAATAGGGATGACCAGGAGGCCTGAAGAGACACCCGAGCTAAAGGAAAAGTTAGAACGAGAAGTGAGGAAAAAACTGAAGACGAATGGTAATATAGGTGTCAGATAAAGGTCCCAGAAGTTGGCATTTGCCCTTTAGATTCCATCTGCTAAAGTAAATCTGAGTTGGGATGAGAGGAGGGGCACACAGATGGGGGGAGGGGGGAGGAGTGGTAGCCAGGACGCCTGGGTTTGCCCCGCACAGGATGAGCTCTAACACCACCGCTAGGAAGCCGCTGCTCTCTTCTCCCCCTACCCCCATCTCAGAAACCCTTGGCGGAAAAGAACGGAAAGTTGGGGAGGGAGTTGGGAGAAGTTGGAGCAGCAGGGAAGAGGTCGGTTCTGGCCTTACCCTGGCGGCTCTGGACGAGTAGGGGTCTTCGAAGAGGGCCCACATGCGGGGCTGCAGCCTCCTCCAGCGGCCAGACTTGCCGTCGGGGCCCCCCAGCCCCGCCGCATCCTCGATGCCCAACCTCTTGGCCGCCAGGTCCTCGTCGTCGCCAGGGTCGCCGCCGATGAGGTCGGGGGTCTCGAAGATGTCCAGGGCCTCTTCGGCGTCGCGGTGCTGCCGGTAGGTCATCCAGCAGCAGGGCTCCACGTCGGTCTCGTCGATGCCCCAGAAGGCCAGC
>VBSM01002616.1:637653-698491 GCA_008086735.1 Cheirogaleus medius | reverse complement strand
TTTTTGTGGGGAAGGTTGGGAAACCTTGTATTAGTTTTCTAGGGCTACCATAAGGAAGTATCACAAACTGGAAGGCTTAGACTGCAGAAATCTATAGTTTCATAGTTCTGCAGGCTAGAAGTCTAATATTAAGGAGTTGATAGGGTTGGGATTCTTCTGAGGTCTGTGAAGAAAGAATCTGTTCCAAGTTTCTCTCCTTGGTTTGTAGATGACCATCTTCTCCCTGTGTCTCTTTAAATCATTTTCTCTCTGTGCATGGCTGCCTCTGTGTCCACATTTCCCCTTTCTATAAGGACACCAGATATATTAGATTAGGGCCCACTTTAAATCAAGTTAAAGTGATCACCCTAAAAGATGATCATTTTAACTTGATCATCTCTATAAAGACTTTGTCTTCAAATAAGGTCATTCTGAGGTACTGGAGGTTAGGACTCCAACATATCTGGCTTTCATTTTGGGGAGAGGGCCCAATTCAACCTATAACAGGCCTCATCAGCCTGTGAGTGTGTCTATGTGTATATTCCAAGAAAGGAAGGAGGAAGGCAGGAAGGCAGGCAGGCAGGAAGGAAGGAAGGGAGGGAGGGAGGAATAAATTATTTTGCAGGCATAGTTGTCAACTGAAGTTGACCAAGTAGGAAAAACCCCGGGGTATATGTGGAAGAAGTATCTTTGAAAAACAGGTATTAATATTGATACTCTGGCTTGGAAAGAGCAAGACTTATGAGTTATTAATAAGAAAGTTTTAGCAATATAGAATACTGCAAGATGGGTAGTGAAATATAAACAATTCGCTAAATAAAACACCTATCTGTTATGACATATTAAATAATTAAAGAAAATAAAGAGCTAAAAGATCTTTGGAAGGTCATTGATGTCGAAGAAAGAAATGCAAGTAAATATGTTATGTATACATGTATAAGAAAATTACTGACAATATGACAGTAAATGTGTAATTACAATGTAAATATTAATAACAACTATATGAATCCAGCATTTGAATTACTAACACACACACAAAAAGTGTAAGGCTTACAAAAAAGAACGAAATCCTGCCATTTGAAACAACATGAGTGGAACTGGAGAACATTATGTTAAGTGAAATAAGCCAAACACGGAAAGACAAATTTCACATGTTCTCACTCATATGTGGGAGCTAAATATTAAAAACAATTGATCTCATGGAGACAGAGAGTAGAATGACAGTTACTAGAGGATAAGAAGGTTAGCAGGGAGTAGGGGATAAAGTAGAGGTGGTTAATGGGTACAAAAATATAGTTATATAGTTAGAATGAACAATATTTGCTAGCACAAAAAAGTGACTATAATCAACAATAAGTTAGGATATACTTTAAAAAAAAAAAACTAAAAGAGTAGAATTGAACTGTTCCCAACACAAAGAAATGTTAAATGCCTGAAGTGATGGATATCCCAGTCACCATGATTTAATTAATTAACATTGTATGCCTATATCAAAACATCATATATACCGTATAAAGATATACAACTATCATGTAACCATAATAACTAAAATTTAAAAATTTTTTTAAAGTGTAAGGATTGAATACTAAGGAGATTATTTTACTTTTGTACAATTATCAATCACTGACATATTTCTAAAAATAAAAATGATAGTAAATTTCAACTGCCAGAAAAATTACAAAGAAAAAGTGTATTCGGCCGAGTGTGGTGGCTCATGCCTGTAATCCCAGCATTTTGGGAGGCAAAGAAGGGAGGGTCGCTTAAAGCCAGGATTCAAGATCAGCCTGATGAACATAGCAGGATCCCATCTCTACAAAAAATAAAATAAATAAAAAATTAGCTGAGTGTGTTAGTGCATGCCTGAAGTCCAAGCTACTTGGGAGGCTGAGACTGGAGGATTGCTTGAGTCCAGGAGTTGGAGGCTGCAGAGAGTTATGGTCATACTACTGCACTTCTGCCAGGGCAACAGAGCAAGACCCTGTCTCTAAAAAAAAAGAAAAAGAAAGAAAGAAAAAGTATATTCAAATTCTAACATGCATGTTATTGTTTAGATGGTTCCTTATATTGCTTAATGTTATAAATTCAATAGGAAAAAGATCATGTGATTTGCTTAAAAATTAACTATAGAAATAGTAGTAGCAATATTTATAATAATAGATAACACTTATTGAGATCATACTATGTACAAAATACTTTACATAAATTATCCCTTTTATTTAAATGGAGAAAATATTTACATTAAGTTACAAGACTGTAGAAAGTAGAAAGATAACTCATACAGATAACAGAAATCAATGAAGAAAGCCTTTAGTTTCATAATATTAAGTTGTATTATGAAGGATATATAGAGAAACCAAAAGGAATGGAGAAAATGATGCAAAGGACTCATGGGGAGAAAAACGAAAAAAACAAGATCTATTGAATCAATTTTCATCTAATTACATAAAAGCTATTTAGAAATAATCACATTGACATAGCGATTATCTTTTAGAAGAACTCAGACTTTATTTTTCATAAAGGATTAGATGTGAACTATCAGATAAGTTTGAAAATAAGAATATGAGAAGACAAAATGATGAGATATGCATGTCAATGGAGAATTAATACACAAAGCAGTGAATGAAATATGGTCTCTTTTATTATTTTTTGGTCAGTATAAGAGGGGAAGATCTTAAGACAAATATTCAGGTTTCATTATGTAAGACAGGAGAGAACAGAAACCCCTCCAACCAACTAACTCCACTGATCCTGCTGTAAAAGTCAGATAAAAGTGAAAAGAAAGCAAAGCTTTGAAAGACGGTGATGGAAAACTGAGAAGGAAAAAAACAGCTGTGGTTTCCTTTGTGGCCTGTGTGGAGCGAGGATTTAGATACTGTATGGACATTACCCCTTGCAGGGAAGCAGCTTAAATGCTGCTTCTTTTATATTCTTGAGTCAGCATCATAGAAAGCTATAGAAATTGAGCTCTACATCACCATTAGAAATGTGGATTGATCTCATTAAACCACACTGTGACTGTTATTAATAGAATGACACACTCGCCAAATTTTAGCATTTGAACAAGTTCATTCTTTTAAAGTCTAATATAAGGATTTTTAAAAATATTTTTCACCATCGAAAAGTAATATATTCATAAACAAAATTCCTCTGCTGCAGATTAAAAAATGGCTACAATTTCTCAACCCACCCTATAGGTTTGCTCTTTAATAATGTGAGTTTGCAACTTCTCCCATCAAGTCTGTTTCTCCAGCCCTTGAATCTGTGCTGGCTTTGTAACTTGCTTTGGCCAAGAGAATGTAGTGGAAGTGACAGTGTACCAGTTCCAAATCTGGGCTTCAAAAGGTCTGGCATGCTCTGCGTGTTCTCTCTCTCTCTCTCTCTCTCTCTCTCTCTCTCTCTCATTCTCTCCCTCTTTCTTGGAACTCTACCCCCATACTATGGGAATAAGTCTTATAATAGCTAGTTGGCATCCTGATGAGAGACATGCATATCATTTACACACACACATACACACACACATACATGCACACACACTTACGCACACACATCCCTTCAGTACAATAAGAAAATGTATTAGAAAGGTAACTCAGAGAACGTCATTATTGTAGAGGACAACACCCAAAAGAAATAAAGTGCCTCTCAAACACCTGAATTTCTCATCCCTGCCCCCAAATGATATTTAGCTAATCTCCCAAAATAGAACTGCCTTCCTCTTATTCATCTCTCCAGAACTGTCCAGCTGAACATAGCCCTAATGCACTGACCTCCAGAATCAGAAGCTAAATAAAATACTATATTTGACCTATTAAGTTTTGGAATGATTTGTTATATAGGAATATATTACTGATTCATCTTCGAAGTTTCCTTCATCTGAAAAGTAAAAAATATGAATCTACATGGCTGTCCTCTTAACAATAACTCTTATATCACATATTATGAATTCTAAAAAAACACCAGAATCTGATATATATTTTATTCATTTCATAAATTTTTGAGAGGCATTATTTTACAGTGGTTAATTCCATAGGCCTTTGAGGCAAGTAAAACTGAATTCATCTTCCGAATGTCGTTCACTGCGTATCTATCCTGGAGAAAGTTCACAACTCCTTGAGCCTCAATTTTCTATTCTAAATGAATTTGAAAACACTATAGTAGCGATGGGGATTAAATGACGTAAGGCCTATAAAGCACTTAGGAAATTTTCTGGCACATTTTAGGCTTCTACTAATTGGTGTTTTTAATTGTCAAATGAGGAAAAGTTTCACCCCCACAGCATATATTTAATAATTGGCAGAAGCAAAACCATAGTCCACATCTGATGGCAAACCTAATTTCTATCTGTTATACCATATAGCCTTGAACAGAGGTCAAAACTAGCTCAAATATTGTAAATTTCATAGAAATGTAATGAAACTGAAGTCCTAGAATCCTTCTAATAAATCTTCATTCCTCTCAAATTATTTTTACTTAAAAATATATGTATTAATCACATTTTAAAGACCCATTTTATGGTGTTAGTTCATTCTGTGCTACTAACAAAGAATACTTGAAACTAAGTAATTTCTAAAGAACAGGAATTTATTCTCTCACAGTTCTGGAGACTGGAAATCACAAGATCAAAGTGCTGGCATCTGATGTGGGTCTTCTTACTACATTCTCACATGGTGGAAGGCAGAAGCACAAAAGAGGGACAAATTCTGTATTCTCATCTGGCAGAAGGGCAGAAAAGAGAAAGAGAACCCACTCTTGAAAGCTTTTTTTATAAAAGCATTATTCCATTCATAAAGGTGGAGCACTTACAGCCTAAATACGTCACAGTCCTTATCTTCCAACCCTGCCACAGTGGGGATCAAGTTTCCAAGAATTTGAAAGAACTCATTCATAACATAGCATTTATGAAATCCACTTTTTCCTACCCAAACTACTTATAATTGACCCTTGAACAATACAGGGATTAGGGACACCAACCCCCCACACAGTGGAAAATTGGGGTATAACTTTTAACTCCCCCAAAACTTTACTAATAGCTTATTGTTGACTGGAAGCCTTACCGATATAAAAACAGTTGATTAACACATATTTTCAATATTATGTATATTATATACTGAATTCTTACAATAAAGTAAGCTAGAGAAAATAAAATGTTATTAAGAAAATCATAAGGAAGAGAAAATATATTTACTATTCATTAAATGGAAGTAGATCATCATAAACATCTTCATCCTCATCATATTCAACTGAATAGGTTGAGAAGGATGAGAAAGAGGGGGGTTGGTCTTGCTGTCTCTGGGGTGTCAAAGGTAGAAGAAAATTCATGTGTAAGTGGACCTTCATAAATCAAACCTATGTTATTCAACTGTACTTGTGATAATTATGATAAAATAAACCTACATATGAGGAATTCATGGACTACTAATTTTAAAACTTGATCATTTGATTTGTAAGAAATACACATTTACATTGGTTGTTCAGAGTCAGGGGCTCTGCATTAAAATCTAGCATAACAACATAGATATTTAGCCAATTTTCTTACTGTATATTTGGATAATTAATATGCAATAGTGCTGTAAAAGGCATTTTAGATTGAAGGAAGAGAAAAAGTTTCCATAAATATAAGATGATGTGAACTGATAAGCATTAAAAGCAAGAGTTGAAAATGACCTTCTTGTGATGAAAAATTCTCTGTCATAGTCTTCTGTGCTAGTCATTCATTTAAATAGATGAAGACAAATGAAAAATGGATAGATAGATAGATAAACTTTAGCAAATGGAACAGCCCATGATTAACACCACACTATCTGAAGTCATTAAAACTTACAAAGGGGCAATGAGGAGTTTTTGATGGGGTGACTGCCCTACCATGACAGGTTATATTATTGGCAGATATCAATAAAGTGCATTCTACTTTATTAGTCTTGTTCCTCAATAAAGCATAGATGCTAAGACACTTGATTAAAATTTTATAATCTGTATTTTTAGTACTTTCCTTCCTTCTGCTACTAATAATTTCTACTACAAATTATTTCATTATTTATAAAATAAGTGTATGACTTGCTCTACTGCATTATATACTCTTATAAATCTTCTATCTTTACATTTTCTTTATAACCTCCCATCCATAAATGAGTTCTATGCTTTGAAGTGCATCACACTCCTCTTAAAAGGTTTTTAAATGCAAAAGGCTTCACTCTGAAATTCTATTTTAGTAAAATTTGGTGCAAAAAAATTATAAATCGGTGTTTTTAAAAAGTATCCTACATTTTATGAAACATTGTCCATAGGAAGCTGTACTGAAACAAATATTTATAAAAATATGACAAGACATTAGCTGAATATACCATCTGAAGGAGTGGGGCAGGAAGAGAACTGTTTATTAAGGACAAACTATAATGCCAGGCATTCCACTTATATATATTATTTTATTATTCAGTACTATAGGTCTACCAAGAAAGCATTGGAATATTCATTATTTTTATATTTGACAAAAGGATTGTCAGAGTAATGAAAAGTATTATTGTAATTGTAGCAGTCAAAACATAATTACTGCAATGCAAAATAAAATGCCAAGAGCTTTAGATTTTACTCACTTAGTCTTCAACCTATCATTTTTTACCAGCATTCAACTGATAAGGAGGCCAAGACCGAAATTGTAAAATAACATGCCCAAGTTCACACAGCTAATTAGAGACAGCTGATAGCATTCAAACTTACATGTATTTAATTCTATTGCCTGTGTCTTGATCATAGAGTAAATGGTAGAGCGATGATTTGAACATATGTAGAACCATGATTTCTATGGGAAATATAAAATAATATATATAACAAAAAATAAATACCAAACTTCATGTATCTCAATTCTCTAGTGAATTGAAAACCCATTATCAAAATAGAGTTCTATCACAGCTCTATCTCAGAATTCTATCTCCTCCCTCTGCTTAATAAACAGCATATGATAAAAGCAGAATCAAAATAGGCAAGTAAAGTGGATTATAAAAGAACTGTTGTTTGAATTTGTTTAGTACAAGAGGGGAATAATGGAAACTATAAGTCACAAATATTGTTCTGCAAAAGGTTGAGAGTAATCAGGTTGATTTCCTCAGGAAATAAAAGTAAGAACTCCAGGAATGAGGAAGCTGAAATAGACTTGCAATACAACTAAAGCATGTCTAAGCACACCAGTTTAGTTTTATTATTTAGAAAGACATCTAGACAGGTGGAAAAGCAGGCTTTTCTGTAAAGCTACTATAATGCAGCTTTCAAACGGAATCAAGGAAAGTAAAAATAACGTCAGGGCAAAGAAGTAGTTCTAAAGAGGAACCATGTTGAGATGCACATTATTGAAATTCTTCTCCTTTAGCCAGACCACAGAAACTTGCTTTTCAATTTTACTTTTATTTATTTTTTAAAGAAATTAGACTATGGGATAGCATAGAATATCATGCGGTTTGGGGAATGGAAATGAAAAATAATATAAAACTCCAATATGGATTAGCATGACAAAACAACTCTTCAACGAAAATGTTAAACCACACACTGAAATATACAGTGAATTGTTTCCAAGAGATATAAAACACTTTTCAAACTTCTGCTAGGAAAAAAAAATCAATTTTAACACCATATTTAGATACATAAATTTAAAAAGCTCAGTGTTCTCTAAATGTCCTGAATCTCTTTATTGTCATACTTAAATCTGGACATTTAATTAAATAAATTTAAGAGCTTCTTTAGTTGGTACTATGATCTGAATGTGTCCCACAAAATTCAAATGTTGAAACTTAACTGCCAGTGTGATAGTATTAAGAAGTGGTGCATTTAGAAGGTGATTAATGATTAATTCATGAGAGTGGAGTTCTCATGGATAGAATTAGGGCTCTTATAAAAGGGTTTAAGAGAGTAAGTTTGCTTCCTACTCACCCATCAAATCTCAGTTGGAACATCATTACTTCCTCCAAAACCTCCTTGATGCTCTAAAATATGTTATACTCTGTGTATTTGGTATCATACATATGCACTAGCACCCTTTATTTCCTCTATCAGGACAATTAAAAGCCATAATTGCAATTACTTGCTTAATTGCTTGTCTCCCATGCTACACTATAAGGGCTGGAATCAAGTGTGTCTTGGCCATAATTATATACACAATGTCCAGTTTAGTGCCAGGTATGCAATGATTAGTGATGTTGATAAAGAAGATGATAATGATGAAATGACTGCAATGGTGATCATATTGCAAGTAGTGATCATAGTTATCATTATTATGTACCTGCCATCTTACAGGTTCTGTGCTAAATGATTTACATATGTTCTTCCATTTAATTCTCACAATGCTATATGGACTATGATCATTCCCATATTATAGATAAGGGCATGGAGGTATCGAAAGTTTACTTAAATAGAGGTATAGAATGATTACTTAAATTGTTTGAAGTCAAACCTTTAGTAATTGGAGTAAATAAGACTAGAATCCAGATGTTTTACCTGCAAAGGTTGTATTTTTCAGTAATATTTGTGTTGAGTTTTGTTGAATGTTGCAGGCAATATGGAGGAAATTATTCTTTATGAGTTTGAGTTTCTATAAGTGAGAATTTTAGATATTTGATTCCCATTCTGTTGGATTTATGATGTTTCAATCTTATTCATTTGCAATGCAATCTTTGTGCATTCAGCTCTGCTTCCAGCTCTGCTTCATTTTCTTCAGAATTCTAAATGTAGTGTTTCTTTGGATAATTACAAAATTCCTAATATACAATAAGTTTACAAAGGTAAAAGGTTTTAATAGATACTTAGAGGTTTATAGATCAACAAAGAAATGATAAATGTTTAAGGTGATGGAAAAAAATGTCCTCCTGATTTCAAAATTAATTTTGTTTTATTACTTTCTAATTAATGACCTGTTCTAGTAATAATCCTCCATATTAAAAAAAGAAAAGAATGAAAATTTTCCTAAATATAAGAAATCTTCTCAGCCTGCTTCTTACCTGAAGCAGATTGGAATTCCAAAGCCTCTTCTTGTTGTACTTTCCCTGCTTCTTTCAATCCAAGCTGATATAATTCCCTTAAATCTTTGTGTATCCAATTATAATCCACTCCATTAAACAAAAGACATGGTCATAAATCTTTTTTTAAAAGCTCATCTAAACCTTATGTCACCTGTGAGGCTGCTATGGTACAAAACACTTAACAGTCTTAGGAGTTCTGTTATTTTAACAGGGAAGGTCCATAAGGCACACCGTTAAATTCTTTAGATGGCTTTTCTCTAACAAAGTGTCTATGAGACACCAACTTCTACTTTTCCAGCATTTTAACAAAGGATCTTATACTTCTATTTTGATTTGCTTTCTTAGTTTGACATTCTTTTGTTAGGAGAGATTGAGGAAGGAAATACTTTTATTTTCAAATCCAG
This sequence comes from Cheirogaleus medius, assembly GCA_008086735.1. Taxonomy (NCBI): domain Eukaryota; kingdom Metazoa; phylum Chordata; class Mammalia; order Primates; family Cheirogaleidae; genus Cheirogaleus; species Cheirogaleus medius. The sequence continues at coordinate 689,109 of VBSM01002616.1, read as the reverse complement.
CAAGTTCTGGCTCATACCATTTCTCTAAATTCTGCTCAAAAACAATGATTTCATCTTTGGTGCATCTCTTCTTCTCATATTTTATCACAAGCAGCAAAAAGAAGGCAGTTTGTCACTTTCTACATTCTGCCTGAAAATCTCCCCTGCCAGATCCATGCATTTATTAGGTTTCCTTGCCATTTTCCACATTACTACAGGTAGCAGTATTGTCAAACTTTCTGCCACTGTGTAACAAGGGTCTCCTTTTTTTCAATCTTCAATAATGTTTTCTTCATTCTCCTTCAAGCCCTCACCAATGGTTCCTTAAGGTCTTTACAGCTTCTATTAACAGCCCCTTTAATGTCCTTTCAAATCTGGTCTACCACTAGGTCCCAAAGCCTATGACAAATGCTTTTAGTTTTTGTTACAGCAGCACCACACTTTCGGATCCAAATTCTCTTCTGATTAGAGCAGCATAACCAATTACTACTAAGCTTTATGGCTTACAACAAGACCCATATTGTTATTAACTTTAATGATCTGTGTGGGTCAGGAACTTAGAGTATGACAAAGAGGGCTCATCCTCACTCCATGTTCTCTATAGCTTCAAATGGGATAACTGTGGGCTGGATCAGCTGGGACTGGCTGAGAATCTGCTGTCTACCTAGTCTCTGGGTCTTTCTATGGGATGTCTCCACATAGTATCTCCAGTATGGCAGCCCAGGGCAATTGGATACTTTACATGGAAGCTCGGGGCTTCAAAAGCAATTAATCCAACAGATTGTGATAGAAACTGTAAGTATTCCTATGATATTGCAAACCTAACCTTAAGCTTCAGTCAAGTGGTTTATTTCTATTATTTGATGTTCTAAACTAGTTCCTGTCTTGGGACCGTTTCACTAACCATTTTCTCTGCCTGGATTGCAATTCTCATGAATCTTTTCCTGGATTGCCATTTATGTCTTTCAAATCTGTGCTGAGACTTAATGTCATGTAGTGGTTTTCCTGACAGAGGCACCTTCTGCATCAGTTGCCTAGAATCCATAAAGAAAAGTTACTCTTCTTAAAGACATGAAGGATGTGCAGTGGAGAGTTAATAGGAAAAAGAAAACCCTCTTTTGCAGTTGGTGAGAAACTACAAATATTTATGACTTTGATTTTTTCCTGACTTTTTCTTTTCTTCCTTGAATTTCTGTGGTCTTACGAAACGCAAAGTTATTCACAATCTAATTTCATATGCTTCTTTATTTCTTCTCTTTCACAATGAGATTTGGGGTATGCGTAATTATAGTGAGAAGAAGTAAGTTAGGATCCCCAGGCTAACAAATGTTGGGACTAGTGAGCACAGTCACCATCCCTAAAAATTCCTCAACCTTCCTCCCATCAGCTGTGTCAATGACCCCTAAATCATCTTCCCATTATGTTTTATTCCCATACAACAGCAGCAATATAGAGAGGGTAGAGAAAATGTCTATCATAAAACAAATATTTATGCATTTTATTCATTCAAAAATATCTTGTAGAGTCTCATTATCTCTCACTGAACAATAGAACACCAAATGAAATGCAAGTTTAGGAATTTATGTTAACTTAGGGAGAAAGTTCTGAGTTCAATGGTTGTAAGAGAGTGAAATGTGTTGTATTGTCACAGTAGATGCAAAGGAAATTATTAGAAAGCAATTCTTAGATCAGCTTGGATGAACTCTTCCTTGAGGCAATAGAGGAGACTAGAAATTTAATTGTAGTCTTGTCCTAGTCTTAGAAATGTGCACTCCAAATCATAAGAGAATATCATTAAACATCAAGTTTCATCATTTCCACCAAGAGTGAGAAGAAGCAAGTTAATTTCACATACATTTTTTTTTCTTAGTAAGGAAAATGTTTCCACAGAATGAAACTCATGGGAATCATGCTAGAATCTATTATACAGTGAAAAAAGCAATACAGAAATATCTCTGTGCCATTACTGAACTAAAAAAGCATAGGCAAGTCAGGTAACTTGCAAAACCCATTAGGAAAGCGTACCTGGAAGCCCTATTCTCAGGATAGCAAAATAAAAGTCTTGAATCTCTTCCTGTGGAGATAAAATTACTTTATTGCAGCAAAAATACTTCCAGTGAAAACTGAATGAAGGAACTCTGACCATAAAGGGCAACTAGAAACATAATTTGCTGAATGATACTATAACATGTCCACTACACATATGCTATCCTACCCTGAAAGAAATAGGAGATCCCACAGGGTTGGACATTTTACTTCCAGAAAAAAGTAGCAGCTCTATATTAACATATAAAATTATGATTTCATTTCTATTATCAAAAATTTCTAGGACATGTCCTGTATGTTTACATTTTCAAGATGAGTGGCATTATCCCTTTATATTTTGAATATTTATATTTCAATATTTTTTAAAAAGTTATCTAGAATGTATTTAACATTTCTGCCTTAGTGTAAGATATGTAAGAATTTTGTTAAAAAACATTTATTCTCTCTATTGAGATAGGAGAAAAATCCTATATTATTGTTTTATTACTTTATATTTGTTTGAGAATTGGTGAGTTTAACTCATTATATATATATTTCAATATGTATTTAATTTATATGTATGATTACATTTTTATATAGACTGTACATGCACTTATACAGAGACACAGATGTATGTATATGTGTGTATATACTGCTGAACCAATTGAAAATAAGTTATAATTAATTTGAGACTTTATCTCTGAATATTTTAGTATTTTTAATTTATTTTTTTAACTGACAAGTAATAATTTTGCATATTCATGGAGTACATAGTGATATTTGGATAGATATAATGTACAATGATCAGATCAGGGTAATTAGCATCCATCATCTCCAACATTTATCATTTCTTTGTTTTGGGAATGTTCAATACCCTAGCTATTATTCTAGAATAAATACTCAACATTCTAGCTATTCAAAACTATATATTATTGGTAACTATAGTCATCCTACAATGATTTAGAACTTATTCCTCCTATTTAGCCATAATATTGTTTCCTTTAACAAATCTTTCCCTTCCCCCTACCCTTTCTAGCCTCTAGTATCCTCTGTTCTACTTTTTACTTCTATTTCAACTTTTTTAGCTTCCACACACAAATGAGAACATGCAGTATTTAACTCTCTGTTCCTGACTTACTTCACTTAATGTGATGTCAATATGTATTTCCTATGAATAATGACATTCTCCTGTATATTCATAACATCTAAGAAAATCAGTAATAATCCAATAATGTCTACTAAACATTCTATATTGAATTTTGAAAATTTCCCCAATATGTCTTTGAGAGTTATAATTTTTTCTAATCTAGAAACTAATCAATGCTCACACATTTGAATGTGTTCATTATGTATCTTTAATATCTTTTCATTTGGAACTTCTTGCCCTTCCCTTGTTTCTTATTATACTTCTGAAAATACCAGGTCATTTGTCTTGAACTATGTCTCATGTTCTAAATTTGCCTGATTGTTCCCTCATTTTTAGATTCAATTAAACATGTTTAGAAAGAATACTACATAGGTATACTTTTTTATTTAGTGTACTTTTTAATTTAGTGTACTTTTTAATATAGTGTACTTTTTTTATTTCATCACATCTGAGGATATACAATATTCAGATATATTACTATTGATGATTACTATTTGGTAATCAAGTGAATGCCAAATCTTTTCATGTACAAGTACATTTTGACCATTGCAATTAGCAAGAAATCTGTGATGTGACTCCTTAAAATTACATGAAAGTTCCCTTTCTCAACATTTCATTTGTTTTAGCATTCATTAATAATCCTTGCCTGAACTGATTGCTTTATTAGTTGTTGCAACATGGGAAATTCTAGAAATGAAAAATGTAATTACTGAAATTAAGAAATTATTATATGAGTTTAGTAGGGCATTAGACACACAAATGATGACAATAGTAAAGTGGAAGATCAGTCAATCAGTAGAGAATATCAACACTGAAACACATATAGTAAAAAATGATAAAAAATGAAGAAACAATATAGGAGATATATGGGATAATATAAAAAGTCTAATATGAGTGTTAAAACCCTTGAAGAAAAGGAGATAAATAATTGAGCAGGAGCAATATTTGTATAGATAATGGTTGACAATATTCCAAAATGAAAAAGACACCAAGTTACAGATCCAAGAAATACTCCTATATTCCAAGCCGTAGTAATAACATGATAAGCACACCTAGACACATCAGAGTAAAATTGCTAAAGAGTAAAGGTAAGGGAAACATTTAAATATAGCCAGGAAAAAGACACATTCCCTTCAGATGAAGACATACCAAGACCAACAGCTGAATTATAAACTGAAACAATGGATGCTAGAAGAATAAAATATTAAATCTTCAAAGTATTGAAAAAAATATCTGCCAACCTAACAGCAAAAATATTCCTCAAAAAAGATGAAACATTAAATTTCCTCACACACACACACAAGCTCATGCCTTAGAAAATTTTTCAACAGCAGATCCACCTAAAAGAAATAACAAAGGTAATCATTTAAATTGATCCCAGTTGAAAGCACAGGAAAAGGAAAATGAATGAAGAGCAATGGAAAAAGTAAATAAGTAGCTAAATCCAAATGAATAGTGACTCTATAAAAATAATTATATGTGCTGTCTAAAATGTATATAGAATTAAAAACAAAACAAAAATATCACACAACATGGGGGATATATAGAATTTTATATATTAGAATATATATAGAATTTTACATGTTCTAATGTTTTTTAGTTCTCTGACATATGGTAAAGAGTACTAATTTATATTATACTGCTTAAATAAGTCAAAGATACATATTGTAATCTCCAAGGCAACCACTAAATAATACAGTAGAGTGATTTTAACTAAAAGTTAATAGAAGGGAAAATAAAAGAAAATTACTTTATTAATCCCAAAGAATCTAGCAGTGGAAAGAAAGAAACAAACAACAGGTGGAAAAAAATTTTATAAGTATTAGAGAAAATTTAACCTAGTGATTAAAACATGTTTTTGATTCATTTATACTTGTTTTAATCCCATCTCTTTTACTCTTTAGTTGTATAGCCTTGGAAAAGTCACTTGACCTCTCTAATCCTTAATCTCCATCTGTAAAGTGAGGATGATATTAGTACTAGCTCACAAAATTTTTATAAGCAATATATAAAATAATGGAAATAAAATATGGACATACAGTATGTTACCAATAAATGTTAATAACTAATATATAAGAAAACTAATGTCTACATTTTAATGTGCTCAATGCTTGACTTCTACCTGAATTCCTGTGATCCAGAAATATAAAAACTATGAGACTGAAAGTCCCATGGAACACTCACATACCAGATTGATTTGATATATATTATTCATAATCACATGTCTTATCCTGAATAAGGCCATAATATATACGTTTCAAAGTTTCTATGGGTAAGTGGTAAAATAACATAGCACCTAATAAATAAGTCTGTTTGCTCAAGCTATACATAAAAGTAGCCTAAAATTAGATGGCTTTATTGCCTTGACAAAATACTGGACTAGAAGTTTAAATAACTTATTTCTATCCCTAGACTTACTAGTGCTTAACCATGGCAAAAATGTCAGTTAGATTTGATGGTCCTCCGTATCCCCAATTTTTAAAATGGTTATAAGAAAACCTATATGGCCTACCTTATAGAATTTCTTTTAAACTAAATCAAATGAAAATACATACATAAGAGAATACTGAAAAGTGTGTCATACCCAAACATCAAATGTGGTTGGCATCCTTCATAAGTGTTGAAATTGTTATTATTGGCTCCAAAAGGAGGAAACCATCAGAAAAAAATACTTTGTCATTCTGTAACACAATTATTGTTCCTTATTAAGAACAAATGTAAGCCAGTAGATAAGTTAATATGCTAAAATAAAGCCATTTGTGTTTAATAAGTGGAATGGAAATGAGTAACTTCAACAAAGATGTAAGTAAGTCACTCTGTCCTTGAATAACTGTGCTTTGATTCACACACATGTGGGAAGTCATTATTTAGAAATACCAAACACAAACCAGCTTTATCAGAACTACAAGTGTTTACAAAAGAATTTATATACAAGTTTCTTCTAAGGAAGAAAGAGAGAAAGAAAATTAATAGTTATGCATGATTTGCCTGTCCAGTAATGTCTGACTTTGAAGTGTCAAAGTAATTCATGGCTCAAAAATTAGATATGCCAATTTTATTTGTTAATGGTGTTTTGTTTTCATGGTTAGAGATTAGGAATACCTTTAATCTTTTTAAGAGAACATTTTAAGTTTGTAATACCCATGTAAAGTCAAGGAAGAGATATTACTAACATCTCAAAAACATTCTTCATGTGTTCTGCCAATAATTTCCTTGACTCCTAACATTAAGTATCTCTGTTATTTTTTACCTTTATGTAGAGAATCATTCACTATGACTCCTTTTATATGTGGCTTCTTTTCCTGGATGTTTGTGAGCTTCATTTGTGTTGCTGAGTGTAACCGTACTTCATTTATTTTCATTGCTTTTCAATAGTTATTACACGGAATTACTATAATTTATGTATAATTTTTGAATGATGCTTTTCTTGCTTTTTCTCCAACTTTTATACATTTTATCTATCTTTTTATTTATTGCAATAGCAAAAATGTCCTTTGTTATGTTTGATAGAAGTGCTGACAGGAGCCCTTTTTATCTTGTTCTCCTTCTCAGGGGATAAGATTTCAATATTTGACCAGTAAGTATGCTATATTCTGTAGGCATTTCAAAGATAGCCCGTAGCACATTAAGAAAGTTTTTGTCTATTCTCAGTTAGTTTACAGAATTTTTTAAATTATAAATTTATATGTAAAATTATGAATGCTTTCTCTTTGCCCATTGAGATGGTCCAAATGATTTTGGCAGGAATCCCATAAATTGGTGCTGTATCCTTCCCACTGCATCATGTCAGAGGCACATGAATTCAATTTTTCTTATCTAGTCATGTTAATTCTGATCACATGTTGTGTGGTGTTTGCCACTGGAGATTTAATAGTTCTAACAATCCTTTGACTGAAACATTTGGCCTTTTAATGTTAATGTATTTATTGCATATTTGTATTTATATTTATTTACTTTCTATTTCTCTGACCTATTCTATGTTCATTTTTCTCCTTTTTCTTGTCATTTTATTGATTATGTTTCTGTATTTCATATTTTCCTTCTATTAGTTGAGAAGGTCCTATAGCAGCTTTCATAGAAATTGCAACAGATATTCTCGATTTATAAAAATCTAAGAAAATTAACATCCTTAACCTTCTATTAGAAAATGAAAGGATTTTAGAATGTTTTAAACCTATTTATCCAAATTTAAGTAATATTGTTTTCATTTATTACATATATAGATATATATGTATATATATTATACATATATACACACAATATATATAAACTCTACAAAAGATCATTATTGTTATTCTGTACCATCACCATTCATTTATATTTGTCTACACATTCTCCTGACCCTTGCTATTAATTCATTCCTGAATCTAAGACCTGCCCTTCTAGGATCTTTTTTCTACCTTTTGAAGAACAATCTTTTCCTATTTTTTTTTCCAGAGCAATCTGCTGATTGACTGCTCTAAATTTTTATTTTTCTATAAATGACTATTTTATTATCATTTTGGAGGGTATTCTTATTGGACATAGAATTCTAGTTTGGCACTCATATCCTTTCATTACTTTGAAGATATTATCCCATACTGTATATTAGATTTCTAGAACTTATTCATCTTGTATAATTGAAACTTTGCACTGTTCAGTCAACATCATCCCATTTTCATCACCCACAAACCTGTGGCAACAACCATTCTACTCTGTTTCTATGAGTTCAACTATTTTGGATTCCACAGATAAGTGAGATCATGCAGTATTTGTCTTTCTGTGTCTATCTTATTTCACTTAGCATAATGTCCTCCAGGTTTATGGCAGAATTTTCTTCCTTTTAAGGCTGAATGATATTCTATTACATGTGTATACACACCAGACTTTTTATCCATTCATCTGTCAACAAACATTTATAATAGGTTTTTTCCATATGTTGTCTACTGAGAATAATGCTGCATTGAATATAAGTGTGCAAATATCAAGATACTGATTTCCTTATCTTTGAATATACACCTAGAAAGTGGGATTGTTGAATCATATGGTAATTCTATTTTTAATTTTTTAAAGGAAACTCCATACTGCTTGCCATAAAGGCTGTATCAATTTACATTCCCATCAACAGTGTACTAGAGTTCCCTTTTTTTTACAGCCTTGCCAACGTTTATCTCTTGTCTTTTTTGCAATAGCCAACCTAATGGGTATGAGGTAATATCTCGCTGTGGCTTAGATTTGCATTTCACTGATGATTAGTGATGTTGAGTACCCTTTCATGTATCTGTTGGTCATTTGTATGTCTTCTTTGGAAAAACGTGTATTCAGGTGCTTCCTATTTTTTAATTTGATTGTTTGGGAATATTTTTGCTATAAAATTAGAGTTGTTTATATATTAACTCCCTATAAGATATATGGCTTGCAAATATTTACTTTTATTCTGTAGGTTGCCTTTTCATTGTGTTCATTGTTTCTTTTACTGTGCAGAAGCCTTTTAATTTGATGGAGTCCCACTTGCTTTTGTTGCCTGAGCTCTTGGTGTTTTGTCCAAACAATGATTACCAGATTATAGGTTGAGTTCTTTAATCCGTTTTGAGTAGATTTTTATTTATGATGTAAGATAAGGGTTCAATTTCATTCTTTTGTATGTGGATTTTATTTTCCCAATACCATTTATTGAAGAATCTATATTTTCCTTATTTTGTGCTCTTAGTGCCTTTATCAAAAATCAGGTGGCTGATTTCTTTTTCAGATAGTTGTTAGTGTACAGAAATATAACTGATTTTTGTATGTTTATTTTGTATCTTGCAACTTTACTGAATTTTTTTATAAGTTCTAATTGTTTTTTGGTGATGTCTTTAGGGTCTCCTGCATATAAGATTGTGCGTCATCTGCAAATTGTGGGCACTCTTGTCTTTTCCTTGAAGTTAGAGGAAAAGCTTTTAGCTTTTCACCATTGAGTATGTTAGCTTTGGGCTTATCATATATGGGCTTTATTAAGTTGAGGTAAATTTCTTCTGCACCTAATTTTTTGACAGTTTATATCATGAAAGAATGTTAAATTTTGTCAAATGCTTTTCTTGCATCTACTGTAATGAATATATGATTTTTATTCTTCATTCTGTTAATATGGGATATCTAGCTAAAAATTTATCAATTTTGTTTATCTCTTCAAAAAACCAATTCTTAAGTTTTATTAATTTTTTAATTATCTTTCTAGTCTGTATTTTATCTGTTTTGTTCTAATCATTATTTCTTTCATTCTGCTAATGTTGGACTTAGTTTGTTATTCTTTTTGTTCCTTGAGGTGTGAAGTTTAGTTGTTTGAGATCTTTCTTTTTTCTTAACATAGGCATTTATCACTATTAAACTTCCATCTTAGAACCACTTTTGCTGCATCCCTGAAGTTTTGGTCTATTTTGTTTCCATTTGTATTTGTATCAAGATATTTTTTCCCCTTTTGACTTCTTTTTTTACCCATTGGTTGTTTGGGGGTGTATTGTTTAATTTCCACATATTTGTGCATTCTTCGGTTTTCCTCCTGCTATTAATTTCAACTTTTATAGTTTGTTGTCAGAAGAGATACTCAATATGATTTCAGTTTTCTTAAATTTGTTAAGACTTTTTTGTGGTCTACCATATTATCTCTCCTGGAGAGTGTTCTGTGTGCACTTTGAGAAGAACCTGTATTCTGCTGCTGTTGGATGGAATGTTCTGTGTATGTCTCTCAGGTCGTTTGGTTGATAGTGTTAGTCAAGTTTACTGTTTTCTTATTGATTTTCTGTCTGAATGATGTTGAAGTCCTCCACTATTATTGCATTGCTGCCTATTTCTCCTTTCAATTCTGTTTATATTTGCTTTATATATTGAGGTGCTCCAATTTTTGGTGCATATATGTATATATGTTGTATCATCTTGCTGAAGCACAACTTTATCATTATATAGTTAATCTTTTTGTCTCTTGTAACAGATTTTGAATGAATTTGTATTTGGCCTGATATAAGCAGCCATTTTTGCCCCCTTAGTCAAGAGGGCTAATGCTGGGACAAGGGTCCACAGCCTGGATCAAGGTTGGCAGACCTGTTACCCAAGGTATGGGTAGTCGTGGATCTTCCTGTGTTTCTTGGCAGATGATTCTGGTGTTAGGACGAAGCCAAAAGGAGTTACGTCTGAGTCTACAGAGGCACAGGACTGTTTTCAGGCCTCAGCCATAACCATGGTCAGCACACCTGCCACATGGGTGCAGGTCTGCCTTCGCAAAACTGCACTCCTCTTCTTGAGCACCAACATTTCACAACCTCCTACCTGGATCCCAAAGATCCCACAAAGGCACTTTTGTCCATGATGACTGCCAAAGTATTGTTGCTGTGGTGGGATATGAGTGGGCACCTCCTATTCCACCATATTTCTGACGTCACTCCTGCACTTTGTTATTTTTTTTATAGTTTCAATTTTTCTGTCAAAGCTTTAAGTTTTTTTCTTTTAATTCTTTGGGCATACCATAGTTATTTTGAAGTCTGTATCTCTTAACTTTATTATCTTTATTTCTCATTGGTCTATTTATATGTTCTATTGTTTCCCTTAATATTAAATCATGTTGAAAGCCTTAATGAATTACTCTCTTTTTTATTGAAATCCCATATATGAAATGTTATGAAAATAATCTGAATCCTATGATGACATTAACTCCCTCTAGGGAGCAATTATTTTTGCTAGCATCTCTTTTACTGCTCTATGGTCTTTTGCTAAGGCTTACTCAAAAAAATTATGAATTGACTGCTCCAGTTTATAGGACAAAGAAGTGCTCAACTATTATTTAGATAATTTTGCAAAAAAAATTTGACATTTTAGAGTACCCTTTATTCATCTATTTAACAACTATTTATTGTTAAATAAATTATTGTTAAATCCATGCAGCTAGGAAAACTAGTAACCATAGATCACTTAGATCCCTTTATAGGGAAAAAATGACTTGAATATGGGCTAAGCTTTCTTGAAGGGTTTTTCTACTTCTTGTTCAACTTTATTTCTAGAGTGTAGTCTTTCAAATTCTACTCCAAAGGTGGGAGATTTACCAGTGCTATCCCTTTTGATAAATTCTGGATATCAATTTTTCCCCATAGTCCAAGTCTATCTAAAGCTCTGCTCAGCTCTCACCTTCTGAGATTCCTTTTCTAGAATTGACAGATATCCCTTGTTGAAATGCTGCATCAAATGTCAGGCTCACTTCTCTGAGTTTTTCCTCTATTCCTGATCTGACTTCATAATTTCTCTTATTACTTTGTTAATTCTCTGTGCTTCCAAGTAATTTTGAGTTTATATCTTTTTCACTTTTCTAGATATTCTAAATGGTCTATATTTCTTTTCCATTACAAGAAGCACTTTTCTATGAACTTTTGCTAAAGGTTATTCAAAAGAAGTATGTGTTGGTCATTCTAATGTAGTAATTACATAGGAAAAATCGTGGCTCAACAATTTTCTTTAATTCGTTTTTGCAAAGAATTTATTTTAGTATACCTTTTATTCACCTATTTAGCAATTATTCATTGAGAGCTTACTGTACATGAGGTACTATTGTAAGCCAAAAGCATACAATAATGAAAAGAAATAAATTTTCCTGCCTCTTAAGCATTTACTTTCTCATTGGTGTAATATAATAAACAAATAAATAAGTAATTATATAACTTCAGGTTATAATAAGTGGTATGAAGAGAATAAACACTGGGTTTTTATAGAAAAGTAAATGGCAAACTAAAACTTAAACCTTAAGAAGAAATCCCCTGTGTAGAGTGGTGTGAAAACAGTGTCCAGGCAGAGGTAATTGAGTAAGCAAACACCCTGAAAAAGAAAAAAGCTTGCTGTGGTAGCAGTTCATGGCTAAAGTACAGTGTGTAACCAGGGGATTAGTATGAGTAGAAGTTGTAGAGAAATATTGAGCATGGATCATGTAGGACCTTATGGTCTATAGCAAGAACAACTCAGCTTTGCTCTATAACTTTTAAAAATAGAATATAACATGAGTTATAGTGCTGTGTTACAACTAAGTTAACTGACGTAATATTTCTACCCAAGTGACTATAAAAACTTCCCTTAGCCCACTAAACTGTAGCAGTGCCCTGGACTGTCAAAATAGTTAGTAACTAGAGTTATTCACATGACCATTTTACCTCTTAGAGGGTAGTGGAAGCAATACTCTAAGCTTAGTAATGACCAAAAAAGAAAAATTGGTTAGAAAAGTGGTAAGAACCTTGGGGACTGGAAATAATGCTTCCTTAGAGTTTAAAATCATAACAAAAGAAAATACTGGGTACATTTAGACAATATTCCGTGTCTTTGAAGAAAATGTAGGTTTTTTAAATTAGTTTAAGAACAAAGTGAAAATAGACTCAGGCCATCAGAACCTAAGAGTAAAGACCTCAAGCATTTTCAGAATGTTCCACAAAATGTATTTCTGTTTATATCATTATGGAAGAAATTCTGATGAGAAAGAACATAGAGGCAGAAACAAAAAAGCTAATATTTCCACAAAGAAAGCTTTCTGATACACTCGATTTAAAAAGACAAGCTAGTGATAATTATAAAATAGTGGCTCTTAAGAATGTTTTTAAGAAGTCTTGTTCATAATACATTTAAACTTACAAAAGTATTAAAAACAACTAAAATAAATTTTTGCTCATTCTTGGAGAATAAAAACAACTAAAGAAGGAATAGCTTGAGGAAATATTAATGAATTCTAAGAAGAAACTCCCTTTGACTTGATCCCAACACCAGAAATTTAACTAATTTTCCATTTATATTTTCCTACAAGGTGAATAATTATATCTAAAGAGTAAAATAGATAGACTGGAAAGAGGGAGTTGAAAGCCAGAACACGAGATACTTAGAGAGACACACTAATATCTCAAAATGAGGCCAGTTATCTTAGACCAGGTAAATTAACCCCAGAGTGTTAAAATAACTTACAAATGAATTTGCTGAAGGAAATATGACAGACATTAATCTTTTAAAAATCCTAGTGAATAGCGATGAGCTACTGAAAGCCTAGAGAGAATCTAATGTCTCTCCAATATTCAAAAGGGCAGAGAACAAGGTAAAAAAATTCCCAAAGACTGTCTTCCAGAACAGGTTATAATGGTATAGCTTATGAACTTTAAGAAATGAAGCTGTTATTATTAGGAAATAATAAGTTTACTAGTGAAAAGTGATATAATACTCACCTAGTTTTCTTTCACTCCTTTGCTTTCTATGTTCTAGCCACAGAGTCCTCGCTTTCATCTAAAAATATAGCACATACGGGTTGCACCTCCTTTATCCAAAATTCTTAGGACCAGAAGTATTTTAGATTTGGGATTTTTTCAAATTTTAGACTGTTTGCATATACATAATGAGATATCTTGGGGATGGGGTCCAAGTCTTAACACAAAATTCATTTATATTTCATATACACCTTATACACATAGCCTGAAGGTAATTTAATACCATATTTTTAATAATTTTGTTCATGAAACAAAGTTTTGACTGAGTCAACTATGACCTCGTTTCATGAGGTCAAGTGTGGAATTTTCCACTTGTAGCATCATGTCAGCACTCAAAAAGTTTCAGATTTTGGAGCATTTCAGATTTAGGATTTCCAGATTCAAAATGTTCAACCTATAATAGAAATGCAATACATTTTTGTGGAATCAATAACCCAATTTCCTCTAATTTGACATCCTCCAATGGGTTTTCCCACACAGGCTCTGCACATGGTGTTCCCTCTACCTGTGATGCTCTTACTCTCTTGATTGACATTCCCTTAAACCCTACAGCTTCCAGGTCAAGGAAATTTTGGTCATACATTTTTTGTGGGGTAGTTTGAAGGTAGAGGCAATGTATTTTATAGACCCCCTAAGAAAAGATAAAGAATTATAAATTACCCATGGTTCAATTAATTTGAATACCAACCTTGGATTAAATGACTATTTCCAAGGGATAGAGATTAAAGAGGATATGGAGACAGTATATGTTACGTGTTCAGTGCTATTTCACATGGTAAAGCAATGATTCATTATCCTTTGTGTAGATAAAACTCACCATTACATTTGTCAAATAAGGTAAGCTTCAGGGCCCCATTCTCAGCTCTTTGGGTTCATTAGGTTCTCTGTATTTTTACCATAAGGAAGCTTTGCAAGAATTTTGTGGTTTTCTGCAGGATCTCTGACTATAATATCACAAGGACATTTTTTCTCCCATTGATCTTTTTCCCCCAGGCATACTCAGTTACCAACTATGTTAGTACGAGTCCATCTAGGTGGTCTTTCTATTTTCAGCTACTGTATAAATGATATGCAAGATAGAATTACAGATCAAAGAAAACATTTTACTATGAAGAAAAATTTATTCCTGTCACAGATAGTTTTTAAAAAGCTTTTTATTTTGGAATAGTTTTAAATATACAGAAAAATTGAGGATATAGTACAAAGAGTTTCCATACAGCCACTCCCAGTTTCTAATATTAATGATATCATTATTCTGGTACATTTGTCACAATTAATCAACTAATATTGACCATTTTTACTAATTAAAGTACATATTTTATTTACATGTTTTAGTTTTTAACCTAATGTCCTTCTGTTGCAGGATCCCATACAGGAAACCATATAATATTTCATTGTCATGTCTACTTAGGTTTCTCTTGGCTGTTACATTTTCTCAGGCTTTCTTTAGTTTTTTGTTACTTTGACAGTTTGGGGAAATACTGGTCAGGTATTTTGTAAAGTGTCCCTCAATAGGAATCTGTCTAAATTTTTTCTCATGATTTGGCTTGAGTTTGGGTTTTGGGGAGGAAGAACACAGAGGTAAAGTGCTATTCACATTCCATCATACCAGTGCTACATAAGATCAAAAGATCTTGTCACTGTTAATTTTGATCATCTGACTGAAGTAATGTTTGTTGCATTTTTTCATTATAAAGTTACTCTTTTACCCTTTCTCCCCTTTTCATACTGTATTCTTTGGAAGTTACTAGGCACAACTCACACTCAAGAAGTGGGGAATTATGCTTCACTTTCCTTGAGGGCAAAGTATCTACGTAAGCTACTTGGCATTCTTCTGCTTGGAACATTTGTGTCTATTCTTCCTATTTATTTATTTATGTATTTAATAATTTATTTATATTCCTATTTACTTATAGATTTTATTTCATAGTTTGGATTATAATCTAATATTTATTATTGTTGCCCAAATTGTTCCAGCTTTAGCCATTAGGAGTTACCCCCATCATTGAGGGGGGATTTTGTTTTTTGGATTTTTTTTTTTTTAGCATTTCTTTACCTTATGGTACAAGATGCTCCAGGCTCATCTTGAATATTTCCTATCCTTATCCTGGAATCAGTCATTTTCCCCAAGGAGGCCTGGTTTATTTGAGAATGGTATTCAAAAGCAAGATCTAGGTGTGCTCTCCATGACTCGTTCTAGCCTTCTGCTCTTGCTTATCTCTGCATCTGCTCCCACTCTTCACCATTTGCGTAGTTAATTGTTCAGCTCCAGTATACACACATAGTCATTTCAGAATTGTTAATTAATATACTTGGGAAACAACATTACCATAAGAGCAGAGCACAATGCTTATGTAAAGGTCACTTTGCCTTTACTTTTATAGATTCTACTCTTCCAAAGTTACTTAGGCCAACGGGTTTTTCTCCCATCCACTTCAGTGAGATTGCCTCACACATTAGTAACCAGATGGATTTTTTTGTCACATTCTGCATCCGATTCTGGGATCCCCTAATCTCCTAAATTATTTTTCTGTGTGCACACAGTAATCTTCAATCTTAATGCTTGGGTTTTGACAAATGCATAGTGTCATACATTCACCTTTACAGTGTTATACATAACAGTTTCATTGCTCTACAAATATTTCCTATTCAACCTTCCTCCTTCCCCCACAAAATCCTGGAAACTACTGATCTGTTTACCATTTCTATAGCTGTGTCTTTTCCAAAATGTCATAAAATTGGAATTATAAAGTATTTAGCATTTTCAGATTGGCTTTTTTCACTCAGCAATATGCATTTAAAATTTATCTATGTCTTTATATGGCCATAAACCTCATTTCTTTTCATCATTGAATACTATACCATTGTATGAAAGCACCAATATTTGTTTATCCATTCATCTATTGAAGGACATCTTGGTTACTTCCAATTTTTGTTTATAAATAAGGCTACTATAAACATTAATGTGCAGATTTTCTGTAGCCATAATTTTCTCAAATCAGTTAGGTCAATATTTAGGAGCACAATTGCTGGATTATATAGTATGACTATGTTTAGCTTTGTAAGGAACTGCCAGTCTACAAAATAGCTGTACCATTTTGTATCTTCACTACTAACAAATGAGTTGCTCAGCATCCTTGCCAGAATTTGCTGGTGTTAGTTTCCTGGATTTTAGCCATCCTAATAGGTATAAATTGATATCTCATTGTTATTTTCATATTTGTTTCCCTGATGTCAAATGACATTGAGCATATTTTTATATGCTTGTTTGCCATCTCCTTTGATAAGATGTCTGTTCATATTTTTTGCCCAATTTTAAATTGGTTGTTTATTTTATTATTGTTGAGTTTTAACAAGTTCTTTGTTTTAGATGCAAGTCTTATTAGATACGTTTTGTATAAATATTTTCTCCTAGTCTGTGGTTTGCCTTTTCATTCTCTTAACAGTCTCCTTCACAGAAAAGAAAGTTTTAATTTTAATAAAGTCCAATTTATCAATTTTTCCTTTCTTAGATTGTATTTTGTGTGTTGAATCTAGAAATTAATCACCAAACCCAAGGTCGCATAGGTTTTTTCCTGCATCTTCTTCTAGGAGTTTTATAATTTTGCATTTTACATTTATGTCTATGATTCATTTTGAGTTAATTTTTGTGAAAAGTTTAAGATCTGTGTCTACATTCAATTTTTAGATGTCCAGTTGTTTCAGCACATGTTATTAAGTGCATACATGCTTAGGATTGTTATATATTCTCGAATAATTTTCCCTGTTATCATTATAGAA
The DNA here is from genome assembly GCA_008086735.1 of Cheirogaleus medius. Taxonomy (NCBI): domain Eukaryota; kingdom Metazoa; phylum Chordata; class Mammalia; order Primates; family Cheirogaleidae; genus Cheirogaleus; species Cheirogaleus medius. Next base: position 671,946 of record VBSM01002616.1, on the reverse strand, counting down.
TTCCTTTTTTTAACCTAATAATCTTCATTGTTCTGAAGTCTGCTTTGTCTAAAATTAATATAGTTACTTCAGTTTTCTTGTGATTAATGCTAGTATGGTATAGCTTTCTCCATCTCTTTGCATTTAACCTGTCTGATTCTTTATTTTTAAAATAGCTTTCTTGTACACAATACATATTTGAGTCTTGTTTTTATAATTCTCTCTTACAATCTCTATCCTTTAATTATTTTATTTAGAATATTCATATTTAAAATGATTATGGGTATAGTTGGTTAATATCTACCATGTTTGTAACTATTTTCTATTTGTTAAAGTTGTTATTTGTTTTTCCCTCTTGTTTCTAAGCCTTCTCTGGTTAATTGAGCTTTTTATATGATGCCATTTCTCTTCTCTCTTATAATCTGGATTACAGTTACTTTTAACTTCTAGTGGTTATCTTAGAGTTTACAATATGCATTTTTAACTAACATAAGTCCACACTTTTAAGTAATCCAAGTCTGTATTTATATAACATTATACCATTTCATATAGTATACCTTATGATGGAGTATTCTTAATTCCCCTTTTCTATTCCTGTAACATTAGTGTCATTTATTTTATTTAAGTATATACTACAGTAATTTAATATATTACTGATATTGCTTTTAAACAGTTGAATTTTAGATACATTAAGAATAAAAAGGTAAAGATTTTATTTTATCTTCACTTATTCCTCTTCAATGCTCTTCATTCTTCACATAGATCCAAGCTTCTGATCTATATCATTTTTCTTCTTCCTCAAGAACAATTCTTATTTTTATTTTATTTATCTTATTTTTTTGGCTTAAACAACATAAATTTATATTCTCACAGTGCTGAAGGCCAGGTGTTGGCAGGATTGGTTCCTTCTGAGGGCTGTGAGAGAGAGTACGAAGAGTAATTTTTAAACATTTCTTGGAGAGCAGGTCTGCTGGCAATGAATCCCTCATTATTTGTTCAAGAAAATCTTTATTTATCTTTTCACTTTTGAAGGATAATTTTGTCACATATAAAATTCTAGGTGGTGAGTTTTCCCTTTCAACACCTAAATCTTTTATTTCAGCCTCATTTTCCTACCTGATTTCTGTCAAGAAGTCTGCTATAATTCTTATACTTATACTCTACAGTAATATTCTCTCACTCCATTCCCCTCAGCTATTTTAAAAATTTTATCTTGTTTTTTTTTGTTTTTTTTTTTTTTTGCAATTTGACTAAAATGTACCTAGGTATGGATTTACAGTATTTATCTTGTATGTGTTCTATGACCTTCTTGCATCTGTGGTTTGGTGTCTGTCATTAATTTTGGAAGGTTCTCAGAGATTATCACATTCAGTATTTCTTCTACTCTCTTCTCCTTCTGGTATTCCAATCACAGGTATGATATATCTTTTTAAGTTATTTCACAGTCTTGAATGTTCTGGTTTATTTTTTTCATTCATTTTCTTTTTGGATTTTAGTTTGGAAAGTTTCTATGTACCTATCATCATTGACATCATGAAAAACTAAGAAATTATCTTAAGATTTCTTAAGTGTAGCACATAAATTAAAGAGAATTGCCAGTGTAAACTTAATCAACTGTGTTCTCATGTAATCTCTTTGTTCTATTTTTCATTTCACTCTGTTTTATTTGGCAGGATAAAAATACCAATTCATTTGTTAGTATTCTGTGCAATTCATTTTTAGAATCCAGCTGTCATATTTTTAACCACCCATACCTTTCTTGGATCTTTCATGACTCTGGTTTTCTTAAATCTTAATACATTTACAGATTATGATTTTGCAAAAGTCTTATCTAGTTTCTATAATATCTGTCTTATAGGTGGGTATTTGTTTTACTTCCTCAGATTAGTCTCATTTAAAATTGTGCCATTTTCAATATATTAGTCAAATTTTTGGTTTACTTAATCATAGAGAGAGAGCTTATGGTTAAACAATATTGAAATTGAGATAAATTTTGAGAAATGGGGTGAGACTCTGCTCAAATCATAAAAGTAAGAAGGGAAAAACATAGGTTTATTTATAATTTTATTTTATAATATTAGTGAACAAAGAGATTATACTTGGATGTAATCAGAGCATGGATTTTTCTCTTCTTTGCTGAAGAATTTTTCCTCTGTAATTATGGAGTACTCTCAATGCTTTCTTTATAACTACTCTCACTGACTTGACAGCTTTCACTGAGAACTAGCCTCAGCTGTCTCACTAATCCAGTTAAAAGAGTAATATGAGAATAATATCTAAGCAGTCACCTTGCCCTACATAAACTGTGGCATCCAGGAAATTTTGGTAGGCTTAATTAGGATCAAATTTTGCTTCTCTATAAACCACACTTTTATCTAGCTCTTGCCATTAAAAATTAGGTAGTCGTAATAGTTCCTTCAATTCTTTCTCAGTTTGCCTACATTTTATTTACAGTGAGTTATGGAATGATATGGCTTCCTAATACATCCTCCCCCTCTCTTATAGCCCTTAGACTCCTCAAATCTTTTTTTTTCTTTTTTTCTTTCTTTCTTTATTTTTATTTCAGCATATTATGGGAGTACAAATATTACGGTTACATATATTGCCCATGCCCCCCTCCCCCCTCGAGGCAGAGCCTCAAGCATGACCATCCCCCAAACGTTGCACATCTCACTCATTATGTTTGTATATGCCCATCCCCTCCTCCCCGCTCCCACCCACCCAACACCCAACAAATGTTATTCCTATATGTCCACTTAAGTGTTGATCCTTTAATACCAATTTGCTGGTGAGTACATGTATTGCTTGTTTTTCCATTCTTGAGATACTTAGACTCCTCAAATCTTTTAACCACATTTCACACTCTTTTCTAATTTTTATTATTGACACATATTTTTCACTATTATTATATTTCTTTGGTAATTTATGTTGATTTTTAAAAATTTGATTTCAGAATATTATGGGGGTACAAAAGTTTTGGTTACATAAACAGATTTTGTACAGTTTGAGTCCATTGTAAGTGTGCCCATCACCTAGATAGTGTGCATTGTACCTGTTAAGTCTGAATTTACCCACCCCCTTATCCCCACTCCCACCTGTTTGATTTCTGATGAGTGTTACTTCCATATATACACATAAGTGCTGTTCGATTAGTTCCAATTTAATGGTGAGTACATGTGGTGTTTATTTTTCCATTCTTGTGATACATCACTTAGAAGAATGGTCTCCTATTCCATCCAGGTTAATACAAGAGGTATTAACTCACTGTTTTTTATGCCTTAGTAGTACTCCATGGTATACTATATCACATTTTATTAATCCACTCATGAATTGATGAGCACTTGCATTGTTTCCACATATTTGCAATTATTAATTGTGCTGCTATAAACATTCATGTACAGGTATCTTTTTTATAAAATGTCATTTTCTCCTTTGGGTAAATACCCAGTAGTGGGATTGCTAGATCAAATGGTAGTTCTATTTTTTGTTCTTTGAGGTATCTCCATACTACTTTCCATAGAAACTGTACTAGTTTGCAGTCTCACCAACACTGTATAAGTGTTCCTATCTCTCTGCATCAATGCCCAGCATTTATTGAAATAAATACAATTGAAATAATAAATTATATATTTATAATTTAAACAAAAAGAATGTATTTTAAGGATAATAATAAAACACATATATCAAATTATGTGGGAGAAAAATCCAAGCTATAACAGAAGTATGGATTTCATAGCTTCCATTACTTTAAAATAAATAATTAGAACAAGTTAACTTATTTATATCCTGTTCTAAAATTACCATAAAATATATAAACAAATAAAAATTTTAAATAGACACAAAATTTATAAATAAGTTGATTAAGGGAACAAATAGAATTGATTATTATCAGGAGCTCATTCTTTGAGCCAATAACAGTAAAATTTAAAAAGCCACAATAAACTTAATCAAGAAAAAGGGAAATATATATATTAATAAGAGAATAAATAACATATCAAGGAAATTATAAATTATAAGAAATATATAATGTATAATTTCATGCTACCAAATTTGAAAAGAAAAGAATTTTCTTTTGGTTATCAAATGTTCCTAAAGAATGATTAGGAAATTGTAAAATGCACGAAAAAAAGTATGATAATGGAAAACTAAAAAAATGTGGGGAACGATAATAAGCTATGAAAGTTTACTAAGAGACCTAAAAGAAGAGCTAGAAAAGGGAGAGCTGTATCATGAGCAATAGAGGAACAATTAAATAAATCTATGTTTATGTACCATCTTAGTAAACGACAAGATAACAAAAACTATTTTTAAAGTTATTTAAAAATATAAACTAAGGATTCTATTGAAAATAAAGCTATGAAGTTTTTTTAAAAGTAAAAGTAATGAGAAAATACATCAATTAACAAAGGTTAAAATATATTACAAAAACATCCATAAGAGATACACACACACACACACAAAATCCATAAACAGATCCATGTATAGGTTTGTGAAGAAGAAAATGTGAACTATTCAATCAGTAATATTTGAACAACAGGATTTACACACTGAAGAAAAATAGGATAGGCCTGTGTGAGTATTTAAATTCTAGGCTTATTAATATTATCAAAGTAGTAAAACATAAGTTAATATTGGTAGATGGAGATGCAAAGGCAATATATGTAACCAAAATGTTTGTATCCTCATAATATTCTGAAATTTAAAAAAATAAAAAAGAATAAATAAATAAATAAACAAACCTGCAAAAGCCAAAGTAAAAAACTGACAGATGTCTTTTTACACAAACTAAAAGTCTTTCTAAAACAAAGTAATGCATAAATAAGGTTAAAATGTAAGCAAACTTCTGAGGAAAATTTTGCAACCCATAATACAGACAAAAATTACTATCCAGAATATTTACACAGACTTCCTAAAGTCAATATAAAAAACAAATAGCCCAATAAAAATAATGGACAGGATAAATACTGGCAACTTACAATGGAAAATCACAAACAACTAAATAAATATATATAAAGATGTTCAACCTGACTAGTAATAAGAAAAATGCAAATTAAAAGGAATTATTTTTCATAAGATTGGCAAGAATTAAAAAGAGCGATAATATCAAGCCTTGGCAAGTATACAAAAAATAGTACTTTCATACACTCTTAGTGGGAGTATAAATTGGAGAAACTATTGATATTCTGAAAAACAAGTTGACAGTCTATCAAAATAAAACTGTGCATCACCATTGACTCAGCAGATCTACTTCTCAGAAAAAAATTTAAAGAAATATTCACATGTGAGCACCAGAGTGTACTTTGTAGAGTGATTTCTTTGTTGTGGTGGTTAAAATTGGAAACCTAAATGTTCATCAATAAATTATTTTTATAATATTCAACAGCTATTTTTTAAAATGAGACAAACTTTCATGTACCTGGACAAACCTTAACCCTAACTCTATAAAAATGGAAGAGATGCCAAGACTTTAAAAAAAAAATTTCTAGCTGATATACACAGAGATGTCCTTACCCTACTCTTAAGGATCATAATCCATACCACCAAATGGAGTATAAAATGGCTTGAAAATGAGAGATGTCGGTTGTGTCCATTGCTTGATCATAAAAAATAGTGTTTTAAATTTATTAACTAAGGAAAGGCTTATCTTTTGGAAAACCTTACAATGTTCTTTTGAGGAAAGGACAAGAGCAAACATTCACTTAAACCCAACATGAATCTGAAATTTGGTTTCTGCTAAAACCTCAGCTGCATTTGGCAAAACTTCACATTCTTTAATTAAAAAGATGTGCTAAAACAAACCAAAAAAATGTAGAAATAAACAACCAATGAAGTGAAAAGTCACTGCCATGAAAACTATGAAACACTGATGAAAGAGATTGAAGAGGACAAACAAACAAACAAAAAAAGATATTCCATGCTCATGGTTTGGAAGAATCAATATTGTTAAAATGTGCACACTACCCAAAGAGATCTACAGATTCAATGAAAATACCATTTTCTTATTTATTTTTCTCTTTCTGAGATTTCTATCAGATTAAAATTGATACTTCTGCCTTTAGTTTCTGTATATATAATAAACTCATCAGTTCCCAAGCCTATAATAATATATAGGAGCAGTCCTTACCACTCTGGACTAGTAAGGTTACTTTTAATAACCTTAGCCTTATCCTTTATCTAGTTTCCAAAATGTTGCTCTTCTATTCATTCAACAGATGTTCACTGAACTCCAGTTACATACCACAAACTCTCTGAGAACTTGTCCCTATTCTTTACTAATTTCCTTTATGTTTCTCTGATTAATTCATTATTGTATTTTTCAAAATTTTAGTTTACTCCTAAATTTGAAAATCTCCAAAGCTCAATCATTATTTTGTTTTTGCCTAGAATACTGTAGATTAATTTTCCATTCTTATAGCTTCTCTATATTGTCAATTTCCATATCCAAATTTGGTTTTTTTGGGGGGATATTTATGCATTAATATTATTCTACTACCTCAAACCCAACATAAATCAGTTGAATTGCATTATCTTCTCTCCCAAAACAGCTGCCATTGCCAATTCCCATTTGCTTCTCTGGATGCATTGTTATCCCAATTGGCCACTTAAGCTAAAAAAAGAAAAAGAAAGAAATTTCATTTGTATATTCGTTTTCCTCTCTTCTTTCCTTTATCAATCACATCAACTTCCATAAATTCACATCTGTATTAATTTTCTATTGCTGTTGTAACAAATTACCACAAATCTAGTGGTTTAAAACAACACAAATTTATTATCCTGCAGTTCTGGAGAAGTCAGAAATGGGTCTCACTGGGCTATAAGCAAGGTGTCAGTGGGGCTGCATTCCTTTCTGAAGGTTCTAGGGAAAAATTAGTTTTCTTCACTTTTCCAGATTCTAGAGGCTGTTTTTAAGTACCCAACAAAAATCTCCACCTCCTTTCAGAATAATTGTGAAATTTTTCTTTTTGAAAATTCTGTAAATTATTTGATGTTTAAATGATACAGTAAGTTCTGATTTTGTTTAATAAATGTCAGCTTGTTCTTTATGGTATCTAGGTAAGAACAGTATCATTTAGAAGTAAAAATTAAACAATTCATCTTAAGGTTAGCATTATTTTTTATTACCCCCTCAGACTAGCAAACCACTGATAAAAGCCCCAAGTATTACTCTGTCCTTTCTTGTTAGACTTAAACTCAATAATCCCAGATTAAGTTTCATCAGATAGCTTCAAAAACCCACTTTGGCAATTCTATTATTCCCTGCATTTACTCAGTATCTTTACCAAGTCTCCTTTCCTGAGGCCACCACCTGCCTTTTAAGACAAATTCCCCTTTGTCACTTGCTCCAAACTCCCAATCATTTCAGTGGCTTGCCTTCAGTTCCTTCTAGATATGACTGCAGCTCCTTCAGGCTAGATCGAAAATATAATTCTTTAAATTTCAGGATTTCTCAGAAAAGCGGTTTTTTTATTTCACTATGTCTAGCCTTACCATTTCGAATTACTGTCATATGGTCATTAATAAATCATGACATTAGTTTATCTGAAGATAATGTGAACACTTTTTCACCAACAGGGAAAACAGGGACTATAATTCAATATCCAATAACTTCCTTGAAGAAGAAAATATTTCTTCACAATGCTTTCCAGATAAAAAGTGCAATGTAATTTCAAAATAGCAGAATCATTTTGGCGACAAAGAGAAAGAGCTTCAAGGGTTCTGTGGTGTCTACTCTGATGTGACATGTTTAGAGATCTCTCAAGAGGAAGAAATAGCACTTATATGGAGGGGGGGGACAATAGTGTTGCTGTAATTGTTGATAAAAGGAAATAATTCCAACAAAAGAATCAGGATTTAAGACATGGTGAGTAGATCAAAAGATGTGATATTATGGGACCTGAAGTTAAGTTTGCTGAGTAACTGTTGTTGGGCAGCTGGCATGCCTTTAACTGTCCTAAAGAAGTTGAAGAGGTAGGCATCATAAAAACCAAATATCCTATTTTGAGGTCATTTCTGACCTGGCAGTAAAGAGTTGCTGAGCTAAAGGAAATCATCTTGTCACCATTTGACTTAATTATAAGACAGTTGGAGACTTGTTATAAAGGATCTTAAACTAATGACTCATCACCACTTCTAACCCTATTTTAAAAAGCCCTGGATTTATCAGAACTACTGATACCTGCTGAAAATTCCTCACACATAGTCCTTATCACCTCCCTGTGATGGGCAAGGTATAGCACTTCCTGCACAAAAATGACTTGTACAAAGTTTAGAATAGAAAGTATCTGAGAACAGTCACCTGTAAACAATTCTCATTACTGAGTTTCTTAATCACCAAAAAATTTCAACATCCCACACTCTCATTTCTTTTCCCATGGCATCTGTATCATTACCGTGTCAGACTTCGCATGCTAATGCTTCTCTCTATTGACAAAACAAACCCTCTATCATATCCATTGCCACGCAGGACGCTTTTCTGTGTATAATAAACTGCCCCATTTCTTTAACCGTTCTTCCAGGACCTCTTAATCTCTTTGCCTTGTTATCTATACTCTAAAAGTCCAGAGGACCAGAAAGGGGATCCCATCAAAACTTTCAATTGAGAATTTATAGTTTGTAAATATACAACACCCTGAAATATTTTCTGTGACACTGATTAATTTGACCCAAACTAGTTTGGAACCTGCAAAACTGGAATTGGACTGAGTACCATAATAGAATCCTCTTGTTACTTTGAATCCTTCTTTGTGCAACAAAGAGATCACAACTGCACTTTCTACCCTCTATAGAAATCCTGGATGCAATGGAAACACAATAGGCTCCATCTTAAAGCAGTTGCTATGTACTCTGAACCTTTGGGAAACCATCATTGACATGTTACTGAATTTTATTAGAGTCCAAGAGACTGATGATCGAAGGCCATTTAGTGATTTGGACCATGATTAGCAGTTTATAATACAGGAATGGCACAATCACTCTCTACCATTAAGTAGAAGAGATACAACCATTTGCGGTTGACAAACACTGAAATTATTACAGTGCTGCCTCTCATACTCTGTATGGATTTCAAAATAAGTATATAACTAATGGTGAAATAAATATAAAAAATTGCAACAAGATTTTTATTTTTTCTTAGACACTAATAATACGTAAACATCAAAAAGCCTTTTTTAAAAAGTTGACATTTTATTAAGAACTTTGGCTATGGGTGTACTTGGTCTGCTTATTGAATTATCCATCAGTAAGTACCCATATTACACGATCTTCCCTCAGCAAGTGGTCATAAACCAAAACATGGAGCACGCACAAAGGCTTGGACCTACCAAGTGCTGCTAACAAAAATTTACTTTGTTTTCTTTTTTTTTTTTTTTTTTTTTTTTTTTTTTTTTTAGAGACGGGGTCTCGCTCTTGGTCAGGCTGGTTTCGAACTCCTGACCTTGAGCTATCCACCCGCCTCGGCCTCCCAGAGTGCTAGGATTACAGGCGTGAGCCACCGCGCCCGGCATTACTTTGTTTTCTTGACTGCTGGATCCTCCAATTATTAAATAACTGTCATAATTACCCAGTGCCAGGTAAGTATGTCATTTGATTAAAATATATTTTATGCTAAATGATCATATATATTTATTTAAATGTGGAGTTTTTCTTATGGACATTACACAGAGCTACAATAAGTAATTCCTTTAAAAAACATATGAAGAAGGTGAATTTCTGTCAAAGAAAACTATACTTGCAGGTTAGGTTAATACTGATATATCTTGGATTCATTAGAAAAAAAGCCAGATTAAAAAAGCGAGTAGTGTATAATACTAATAAAAATGAGTAAAGTACAGAAGTTAGATTCGGGTGGTCTAAAAAAACCTAAAGTATTGACATTTTAATTTTTATCACAGGTGAAAATCACATAGTACCAAAAAACTATATAAAAAAAACAAAGTTCCCTCCACCACCCCTCTCCAACCTCAGTCTCACTTCTCAGAAGCAGCTGCATTCAACAATTTTGTCTGTTTCTCTAGCATTTACTGCAGTATTTCTAGATAATATGTTCATAAACCAATGTCTGCATTATTGACCCAAATCTATTAAATACTTCTTATGATTGTTGAGGGCTCACTACCTAAATCGCAGCCTTTGCCAATCTTTCCTCACCTGCCCACCCTCCTAATATAGTTATAAAATAATCTTTAGTTAAATTAAAAGTGTTTGCCGTATAATTCCCATGTAAAATTTCTTTACCCTGAACCAAGTAATCCATTAGCAGTGCATTTCTTTTATAACTCTTACTCTTTCCTTGAGATAATAATCTCTGCATCTTTCTTCCTTTTGTTTAGCTTTCTATATTTTCATTGGTAATTTTTTCAAGAAACTAGGATAAATCTATCACATGCTTTTTCATTCATTCTGTTGTGTGTAGGGTGTGACCTTTCAACTAGGATCTCATCCATCAATTCTGAGAAATATTCTTGTATTATTTCTTCCATAATTCCCCTCCTCTTGGATCCCATTTTTTCTGTTTTCTTTCCCCATAACAGGATTACAGGATTAATCATATGTTGGACCTCCTATATTTATCTTTTCCTTTTTTACTAATTTTTCTCTTTGTCTTTTTGTTTTTCTTTATAATCTTCCAAAAGTTCTACTGTTATTTTATTTAATCATCCATTTTTTCCTTAATTAATATTACTGATTTGTCATATGTTACCACTTCAAAAAGATTCTCTTTGAAGAAATATCTGATACAAATCTTGAAAACATTATGTTTTGTGAAAGAAGCCAGACACAAAAGGCCATATTTTTAAAGCCAGACGTATATTGTATGATTCCATTTGTATAAAATGTCCAGAATAGGTAAATCCATTGAGACAGAAAGTAGATTAGTGATTGACACGTGATGGGCATGAGGTCTTAAGATTGACTGCTAACAAGTATAGGGTTTCTTTTTGGGATGTGATTGGAAATGTTCTGAAATTAAATAGTGGTGAGGGTTGCCCAACATAATAAATATAGTAAAAACCACTGATTTGTATGCTTTACAATGGTAAACTTTATGATTTTTATTTCTAATTTTTGAATTATATCTCAACTTTTTTTTATTTCAGCTTATTACAGGAGTACAAATGTTTAGGTTACGTATATGGCCCTTGCCCCACCCAAGTCAGAGCTTCAAGCATGTCCATCCCCCAGACAGTGCACACTGCACCCATTAGGTGTGTATATATATCCATCCTCTTCCCCCCTTCCATCTGCCCAACACCCCATGAATGTTACTGCTTTTAAAAAGCATATATACATCCTAAATAAACTAAATTGATTTTTAAAAATGAAGAAAATAAAAGAAAAACATTCGACAATGTTGATTTACCAATAAAAAATCAAGTCATCAACATATAATTCATGGTACAGAAATTTAATGATTCCTATCTACATTCAATGACTAGACTATTACATACATGATGTTAAAAACCTGTATTTTAAGTTTATTTTTATTTCATATTTTATATACATTTTCCAAACTTTAAAAAGGCACACATATCTCTACATAAAACTTTATGTGTACAAAGTTTAAATGTCACCATTCTTATGGCCCTATCACCATATTTAAGAAATAAGCTTAAACTATAATATGGCAAAAGCTTTTTTAAGTTTGTGTTTAATTTTAATATTCATATGCTAATACATAATAATTATTTTTGAAATATGAATTTCAAAGAAAGGAAAACATCATAATGCAAACATGGTAGTTAATGTAAGAAAATCAGATAAAATTAATCAATCAAACAGTATGTATCAATTACAAAGCTATCTAGTTCTGTTCAACTTCTTACACAGCTTTATACATGTGTAATCAAAACTAGTCAATTGTCAGGCAATACACAGTCATTGGGAGCACAACCAGCTAACAGCCTGAGCCTGTCATTTAATTTTGCCCTAGCTAAAACCTCCATTAAAACATTATAAAATAAAATTCACGGAAATGTCAATACTATAACTCCTAAGTTTATACGGCCTGAACCAGAAAGAACACTGAGCATTAAATTAAAAGAGGGGGAATTCTTGACATTTAATAGTATGTTCTCTGTTCTGAGAAATGGGATAGGAAAGGTCAGTTGAGGGGATCTAAGATAAACCATTAAAGGCTTATTCACTCTTTCTCTTACCGAAGCATTTGCACATTGCCAGTCTTTTTAAATAAAGATGCCTGAAGACTTTACACAAAATTTAAGATAAGCTATGGTATCCATTTTATAAATCCTCTTGGTAAATAATAAATTGAAAGTATCCACCCCTTTCCTAGTCCCCCAAGTAGCTAAAGATCATTGTTATTCAAAGAGAAAAACAAAGTGCCAATATTTAAATTATTTTCAATTGTTTGAGAGGCCCTAACCTATTTTATGGCTTAGAATGTGAAAACAGACCAGATCTGGTCTGAATAATAATAGATGGCTGGTGTTCTAGTCTATAATATTCCCGCCTACATGGAAACTGGATGAGAATACCTACTCCCCCATTTGTTGCTTATAAACTATACACAGCCTTTAAGTTTTGACATAATACAATTAGATTTCTAAAATGAAAAGCACAGAAATTGTGTCACTTTCAAGTTGAAAAATGTTTGCATCTTTGATCACCAAGGTGGAGAGCTGCTGAGACTTTAATTTCCATAACTCACATCTTCAGAGTCTTCATTTTCACTTTCATCAGGACAGCTACCTTCTAGTATTGTTGACAACTTAGGAATATTATAACAGGGGTCTCAGAGGGTCTGGGCTTCCTTTGCACCTAGAATCAATCCAAACCAACTTCTTGCAACACTTAAGAGAAAATATTCAGCTAACCATTTAGAAACTATCTCCCTCCAGTAAAATAACTTAGTGTCATTAATCTTTGAATGCTTTACAACAAGCAGAAGAATTTTCAATAATTCAATAAATCACAACATTTCTACTTCCTGATTAAGAAGGCACAAAGCTAATAAAATTGGCTTTGCTTTTGAAAAGAATAATAAAAAATAGCAAGCTTTCAGCTGAGTTTCCAGTTTACGAGGCTCAATATTTCTTTCTTTTCTGAAATATAGAATATAATAGTTTTGTATAAGCAAAAGAAGTTTAAGATTCAGTACACTCCAATCATAGTACTGAATTTTTTCCAAAATAATTTTTATTTTTTTAATTTTGTCAGAAGCAGTGTGTTTACATTGACTATAATCCAGATTACTTCATGAATGGATAAAACATTGCATTCTTCGTCAACTACTCTGACAGACAGCAGAAAAACAGACTCCAAACTAAGACAAGTTTTAGGTTTCACCTACATAAGAGCCAAAGATCTGTCCAAAATATTGGCAGCCAGGACAAAAATTTCTGTGCAAGATCAAAAACAAAGTTGGTTAAACCCCTTGGATCTTAACATTTTTCTATATTCAATGCAAACTGTTATTGTCTCAAGGGTAGCTCCATCAAGTTCAGCCCCTTTTTCTTGTGGTTGGAATTTCTGTCTCTGTTCCAAGTAAAGTTTCAACAGCTCAGATAACTGGATCCATTCCAGACTGCCAAGACCTATGGACCCAATTCTTCACCAGGTGGGAGATGTAGTGTCTGACCTAGAGAGGACTGGGCACAGAGGAACATGATGGACTCATTCCTGGGTAAAGGACCTGCTAGCTCACTGGTGCCTTGAACGTTCATCCAACCCACCAATGCCATTATCATCTCCCCCTTAGCCTTAAAGACCCAGCTTAATGCCATTGCCTGGGCCCACACTCCCATTGACAGACAGTCCCTGCTCTCCAGACTACTGGTGTCCCAGCAGCTCTAGCCCATGCTATGCCACCAACAGAGGCTGACACAAACCTCTTATTGTTCATCATATTTTTTAATTTCCAGAAGATTTTTCTTGTTCTCTGATTGTTCTTTTTACATAGGACCCCATTTTTGTTTCAAAGGAAGATCATCTTTTCTTATCCCCTTGATGATATTAACTAGTTTTATTTGTTTGTTCCTTCCATTGAGTGTCTTTGCTTCTGTCCAGATGTTTTTTTTTCAGTTTGTTTTATTCTCTGCCTCCAAAATTGTCTTTTCTCAGATGCCTAATAATTGTCGGTGGTCCTTTCATATGTGAAAGTGAAAAGATAATTGGAAGATGAGCACTGATGTGTGTTGGTGAGGGGAGGGTATAAACTTTGCTCTCTAGGATTCTAGGAGCAAGGCAGGAGAAGCAGCCTGCTACTCTTACATTTCAATATGTATATTTTTACATAATCCCGTTATTCTGAGCTCCTGAACTCACCCCTACCCTATACTCTGCTGTGTTGTCTGAATCCAGAGGCTCTTTGGCTTAATTTCACAAGACTAAGCCTGTTGTTGCCTATGATAGATGTACGTGAGGTAGATTCCTGACTGCTCAGAGAAATTCAACCACTTCGTATATAGATTTTCAACTAATCATGTTGTAATCACACACCTCAACCTCACCCCATATTCCATGCATTCTGCAAGGCAAATTAGATCAATTCTTATAGGAACCCTACCTCTAGCAGCCATTTGGATTCCTATTTCTTCTGCTAAGTCCATATATCTTTAATATATCTTCTCCATTAGTTTACTGTTCTCCAAATTTTTTTGAAATCTTTCATCCACTGGTGTCGGTAATGTTGTCTTTGTCCTTGTGTGTTATGTGTTTTTTATTATTCACTGATACTTTAATGACTTTTTGGAGAGAGAGTTTATGGACAAGATGGTTAATCTGCCAAATTTAAATGAAATGGCTCAATAGTTAACTTGAAATTTCTAAAACATTGGACATCATATGTGTACATATGGTTTGGAACAACATGTAATACCATGAATCATATGCAGTATTAGAATGTATTTTCATCCCTACCTTCAAAATATAATCAGAATTTGAACTCTCTAGCAGCTCACACCCTAATCCAGTGACATCTCCGAAATCAATCTATATCTGTTATGTAAATTGAAACAATGTTGCAAATGACAGAAGTCAACCTGGATTTAACTTGATGCCTGAAGTCTGGCCAATAGCTGACTTCAACTCCATGCTATGCTTGCTAACATTTGGAAGAGAGATCCTATCTCATGCTGTACTGTTGTTCAATGTGTAAATACCTAGGAGCTATTTTAAGTAATAGACTTTCAGTTTCCTCCCCAAATTTAAATCCGACCTAAGAATTCTTTTGCTACCTTAATGTGTGCTCACCAGCCTCTTAACTATCATCCATGACTGCCTTCTATGGTTGGAGTCTAAAACACTAACAACCTGCATTCAATGGTAAAAAGAAGCGGATAGAGAATGCAGGAAAACCTCCTTCATTCCTGAACCTCCACTGGCAGGAACCATCTTGCCTAATGTGTAGGGTAGTTTTGTCAAAATATTAGTGTACTAACCTTTTGTTGAGTAATCAGCCTCCTCTTGATTATTGTGTAGTTGCAGTTGTTATTTTTGCTTTCAACAAACACATAAAGAAAAATGTAATCCACGTGGTCCTCAGAACAGGCAGCTGATCCCAATACCAACATTAGCATCTGATCCCTTAACAGCCCACTACAAGCACAGTTAATGCAGCTGGTAGAATGGGTTCTAAGAACATGTGAAATACCATGTCAAAGATTCCCAGAAGTGAGATTCATGCTATTTGAATAGGTGGGAGGCTAATAGCCACTGGGCATAAATAAAAATGCCCCAATTCTCCATTTTTAACCCTATTTCTTTAACCACAGATGGGAAAGGCCTCCAGCAACTAGGTCACACCCATCCTCTCCCATCCCCACTAATTTTTCTACAGAGTCTTAAAGTTCATCCATCTTGTCTCAAGCTAACTACTATTCCATCAGCACATTCTATTTTTTATAATTCTATTTTTATACCCTTCCCTTTTACCTTCTTATTCTTCTTATTAAACAGTACCCCCACTGTATAAAGATACTTTTTGCCTTATGTTCTGTTTTGTCTGATATTAACTTAATGATATCAGCTTTCTTTTGGTCATTTTTTGAATTATGTATATACATACACACACACACACATACACACACACACACACACATATATATATCCTCATCCATTTCTATGTGACTTTAATTAAGTAGATAATTTAATTTGGGTATTCCTTGTAAGCAGCATGTGGCTAAAATTGTATTCTTTTCATACAATCTAATGAATTCCTACTTTTTTATCCAATCTGATAAAATCTTCCTGGTGAGATTAGTGCAAATGTATTTATTGTGGTAATAATATATTAGGACTTGACTACAGTCTTATTTTGAGGTTTATGTTTAATCAATCTTTTCCTTAGATTCTTTCCCTCTTATCCATTTAATAAACATTTTTATGCATCCTTTTTTCCATCATGACCAAAGCTATAGACTGTATTTTTATTCTTTTTTGGTGTTCTCCTGAAATTTTGACATGAATACTTACCTAAAATTTTTAACAAAATTTAACAGTATTTCTACCTCTGCCTCCAACCAATCAGACCATCTTTCACAATTCTTTCCTACACCATGTTGTTGTTGGAGTTTTCATTCTATTTTTTATTTTAAACACATTTTTAAAGACACTTTAAAAAAGTTTTAATGGATTAGTCAAATTCCAGCAAAAACTGAAGTGTACAAGAGCATACATGTGTATGTGCACATATACAAACATACATACACAGCACATACTATGCTCTTCCTTGGTTCTGTGCATTTTCGCATGGTTGGCATGTCTAGAATATCTTTCTCTTTCCCACTTCTCCCATCTCCATCCCTGATATTCACTGTTTAATCCTTCCTCGTCCCATAAGAAGCATCTCTAGCTTTAACTGGTATAAGCAGTTTTCTCTGGTCAGCTGCCATTATCACATTACAGGGGCTTCTCAGTTACTTATGTTTAATAATTGCTTAATGATATGGCTATTTCATGAACTAGACAAACAGTCCCACGAGAGTAGTGACTGTGTGATTCGTGGTGTATCCTCTCAGTGCCTGGCACAGTACCTGACATATAAGTATTCAATATATGTTTACTGAAGGAAATAATAAATGAAAAGAACCATGGGCTTGCCTAAGGGTAAAAAGCAATTAGGGCTAAACACTTTCAATTAAGATTAGTAGTTATCTATAGCTTCAGAGTTAGCCAAGCATGAGGAACATGAGTTAGTCCCTTAATAAATAAACTGAAATTTAATAGTTTAATTGGAAAATAATATGGAAACAGAGACTATAAAATAGAATGTCTGTGTGTGTGTACATACACACATACACCTATGCATATTCTTTGGTTTAATTTTTCTAAAAGGTAACTTAACTCATTGAGTTCTGAGGCAAAGCTATTAATAGTTCCAAAGATGCAATTGATCAGGTCTCACTTAAGAATGAGAGAAGGGAGCTTGTAAAGTAGTATAGGTATATATGGAAACATTAATCCGCCTCTATTGGGAAAGCTTTTTAATAAAAATGATATAATGACACATAAACAGATGTTGTTTATAAAAACAGAAGATAGATTCAAGAAAAATATGGAGAACAGCACACATTTAATGAAAGAGAATAGAGATATGGATATTGTACCACTACAATCTAACCTTAAAATGGCTGAAGAAACTATCCGAATAATAGAACAAAATTGATACTCAACATTATAATATAAAAAGTTCTGAAATTAAAAATAACAAATATGAGAAATGGAAAAATTTCATCTGATGTTGAATAAACAAACTGAAGTCACTACTGTGATACATTCTAATAAAAGCCTTAAATTTCAGGGGAAAAAAATCAAGAATTCTCCAAACTTTAAAAGTGGGGAAGGAAATAAACAGAAAACTATCAGTAAACCAAATTTAAGAGGGTTTCAGACTGCCAAAGACAGTGGAATGATACATTCAGAGCTCTTAAAAAGAAAGCATGTGATTCAATACTGCCAGAGCATGCCCTCAAGTTGTCCCTACCGCATGGTGGCTGCAGGGGCCATTCTAAGATGTGCCAACTTCCAACATCTTTTCCATTCCTGTATCTTTCTTCAGAGAATAGTAACATATGGTACCTACAACACCAGTGACTGAAGGATTACAGGAAAACTCAGAATAAAATCTTTGTATGTCCTGTAAACTAATTACTCATTTTAGCAATACATAAATAATAGCAAGAAAGATAAGATAGAAGAATTGTCATTAAAAAAAGGCTATAATACAAGCACCAAGTAGGAGAAGTTGTTGTGAATTTTAAATAATTGCACTAGTTTTTGGATCAAAGCATGCTTCAAAAAATGTCAGCTATTCATATAGAAATCATGAAAAATGAGACAGGACAGAGACAGAAAAGATAAAAAGCATAAAATATCTGATGTAAAAATTATCCAAAAGTATTAGGATTGTTTAGGCAGATGCAATTTTTTGTATTAATGTCAGTCAATAAATATTTGTTTATTTATGTACCAGACACAGAGCCAGGAGCTGCACTAGACGGTGTAATATATTGATGAACAAGAACATATCAACTGTGCCTATTTTCTCCTTTAATGTCTCAGAAGAATTTTGTAAACTGTGGGTGATATTAATTAAATCCCCTGAATATTTGACAAAATGTTTTTAATATTCTTGCTTTTATTCAAATTCTAATTAAGGATTTGTTCTACTTACTATTGTAAAAAAAATTACCTCACAATTTGGCAACTTAAAGCAAATGTTTTACTTTATTCACAAAGTAATGGATCAAGAATATATAAGGGCTTGGCTGGGTGTTTCTCACTTGGGATCTTCTGTGTGAATATAGTAAGACAGCGGTCCCCAACCTTTTTGGCACCAGGGACTGGTTTCATGGAAGATGATTTTTCCACAGACAGGGTTGGGGAGATGGTTTCGGAATGATCCAAGCACATTACATTTATCGTGTAGTCAAACTTCTCTGCTAATGATAATCTGTATTTACAGTCGCTCCCCTGCACTAGCATCGCTGCCTCGGCTCCACGTCAGATCATGAGGCATTAGATTCTCATAAGGAACTGGCAACCTAGATCCTTCGCATGCGCAGTTTACATTAGGATTCATGCTCCTATGAGAATATAATGCTGCAGCTGATCTGACAGGAGGCGGAGCTCAGACGGTGATACAAGCGATGGGGAGTGGCTGTAAATACAGATGAAGCTTCCCTTGCTCGCCCTGCTGCTCACCTCCTGCTGTGCGACCCAGTTCCTAACAGGCCACAAACCAGTACCAGTCTGTGGCCCAGGGGTTGGGGACCACAGGAGTAAGATGTTGACTTGGGCAGTAATCAATCCAAGGTTTTTCACTCACCTGGTAGACAACTGATGCTAGCTAGCAGCTGGGAGCTCAGCTCTGGCTGTTAACCAAAGCACCTGCACGTGGCCTCTCCAGTTTGGCATTCCCAAGTAGTCCGATTTCTTACCTGGTAGCTCAAGCATCCCAGCAAACAAGGCAGAAACTACGTTCCTTTTCCTCACTTTAGCCACAATCTATTGGCTACAAGCAAATAAGTCATTCAGGTTCAAGCAGAGAGGACATAGACCCCACCTCTTGATATGAAGACGAGTTTACTATGTAAAAAGAGTATATGGGATGAAAGATACTATTGCCGCCATCATTGGAAAAAGCAATCTGTTGCCGTATTCAAGGTCATCAGTGGTTTCAGTATTCACCCCAAAAATAGTAAGAATGTTGCCTAAAGTCTCTAGAGATATAAAATTAGTCTTACGCATGTATCATCTTCCAATCAATTTGAATAACAACAAATTTTGTTACTAATCCCTTTTTTAATCTGCCACCTTGCTTCATGCTTTGAAGGAAAAGAGTTGATAGCCTTAACACAAGATTTGTATTTTCCTTCATGTGTTGTGAAGGAAGAGAACTAATAATAAAGAGAGCTTATTAAATGCAGGAGGAAGTGGTGGCACACAAATTATTACTACCTATTAAAAATGTTGCTTTAAGAGAACAGCTCTTATGATGGCCATTTGGGATAATCAGTAAAAGCAAAGGAAATATTTTTAGTTAATTTATTTCAGGCAAAAAAAAAAAAGAGGAAATAAATGCACTCTGGATAAAATTCACATGCTAGCCTGTGGTAAGTACTATTCTATATCTACATGTCTATTATATTCATATCTATTCAATCTTCACATGAACCTGCTGCTGAAGTAGCGACTCGATAGTGTCCCCAAAGTCATACAGCTAACTTGCAAGAGCTTGTTTGAAATCAGTATTCAGTGATTTCAAAGACTGTGCTCATTTCATAACATAAATTATATTAAAATACTAATATAACTACATACTATTTCTTGATGAAGGGGTCATCTGAATACTTCCTCAAAATTACTTTTCATTACAACATATTTTCTAAATGTTTTTCTATAAGAGATTTTTCAACTACTGTATAAGTGGCAAATTTTGTAAGTGACATAGGATTTTCTTGAAATGCAGTCATTTGTTTCATATTGGCTTTATTATCATTTAAAAATCCCAGGAAACTCAATAGGTGAAAATCTTTTCATTTTATATCTAAATTCATTTAGCCATGGCTCAGAAGTCCCATTCTAACTTAATAAAAGGAAAAGTTAAACTCAACAGGAACGTTGTTTTCTCCTCACATAAAATTTGTCACTGCATAGGTAATTTGTGTTTTCAAATCCTTCCAAATAACTTTACCTTGCTTGGATATCCAAAAACCATACAAATCAGCTTACATGGGATTAAAGAGAGAAATCTGAAAATGTGTATCCATTAATACATTTTCATAATTTATACAATGAAATCTCCAAAATCCTTTACCATTCCAGTTTTTATATTGTACATGTTAACTTCCATCTCAATAATACCTTAATAAATTATATGTTTTCAGAGTAGTAAATTATTGTTATTCCCCTGGGGTGACACAGGCAGGTCTTCCATGCTATTCTGTGCCTAGTTTATGCCTATGTTATATCAATTATGGACGGCAGGTGTTTGGATCTTTAACTTTACTATTTTAGGCATTGTGGATGCCTAAATGCCACACCATTTTGGGGTTTGCAATGCCTACTGCATAAGTATCTGATGGAGAATTGCAGCTCTGAACTGACTTTAGCCAATTTAGTCATGCACAAGTAATAGGTCCTGGTAGTTAATCATGGCCCTCTCCCTAAAAATCTTTGACAGGTGAAAATTAGCTACCCCAGCTGCCATGTTGCAATGATATAAATTTCAGAGTAAATTCTGCCAAATACATTTGTTAAACAAACATTTCTTAGCAAGGAAGTACAAAAAGATTACACAACCTGTTCTATGAACTCAGAAAAATCCCACCAGTTTGTCCTTTTAAGAATTCTAGCCACTGTTGCGCACGAAAGGTTCGTCAGCAGAAGCAGCAACAACATTCTACGGGCAGGATCTGGTTACCTTACTTGTAGAGTCAGGCAACCAGAATAGTTCTAATTCAAAGATGGACCAAAGACCATTTAGGGCTCTAACAAGACACTATTTTCATGGATAAAATTCATTGTGCTTAGAAGGCTAATGAGCTGGGCATCACATGTTGAATGAGTTCCATATAATTCAAGTGAATATAGTAGTCCCTGAGTAGTAAAGCCTTGTTGAAAAAGAGCTAGCTAAAACCTGCAGTCTGTGCATTCTTTATTAGGGTAATTTACTGCCTCTATGTAGTTGAAGCTTGCACAATAGAGCACATTCATACTATTTGCATGATTTATGCCAAAATGTTTTGATGCAAAACTGTTGAAATACAAAAACCGTAATTATTGCTGTTCAATCAATCGCACATTTACCCAGCCTACAAATATTGATTTAACACTTACCCCATTTCAGACACTGTGCTAGACACCAGGACCACAAAATTAAATAAGATATTGTTCCTACCCTCAAGTAGTTTATAATCTAGTGGGAGAAACATAAGCAAAGGGACAATTATAGGTTGAAGTGATAACTGCTAGAGTAAGGGCACACTCAGGGTGCCAATGGGATCTCAAGGAAGGACAACTATAACCAGATTTAAGAGTTTTTCTGACTAAACATTTTAGAAGAAATGATTCTTGATGTAATTTTAGAAGGCTACTATGAATTAAGTTAAATGCACTAAGTGGAGAAAATAATTTTAGATATTAATAAAGTAGCAGAATAGGTATGAAAGAACAGAGGTTTGAAACCTCACAATCCATTTTAAAAGCTGTTAAATAGTTCAGAATGGCTGAAGGAGTGTGGGGAGTAAGCTGAGTATAGACAGATGAGCTTAAGGAGACCAGATCATTTAGGTTTTATGTGTTAAGATCAGAGTTTGAATGTTCTGAAAGATATGGGACGTCAGGAAGAATTTTATTCCGGAAGTTATGCATGTTTTTAAAAGATCGTCCCAATATCCACGTGTAGGTTGGGTTGAAATAGGATTGGGGAGGAGGCAGAGTTGATGAGGGGGCAATACACCCGAGAAGTGGTACAAGTTTAATCCAAGGCATAAGCATTGGAAATAGTGAAAGAGACAGATTCAAAAGTATGAACCCATAGGACATGAGAATGAGTGGATATAGGGAGTGGGAGAAACACCTGGAATATCTCAGAGCCTTGGGCAACTGCATGGATAGAGCTACTCACCACATAAAAATGACTGACTGACAAAAATAATGATTAAATTTACAGTGGCTCCCATATGAGGCATTTATTTTTTATTATATGAAATACATCCAATAAATAAGTTTTCCCTTGAAGTTGTATAACTTTAAAAATGGAAGGATATGACAGGAGCTGCTTCTCATGATTGGATACTGTTACAACCCTGTCAACTCTTTGGATTCTCTTTAGTCTTCTTTTGCTTGGCTTGTGTTATATAGGCTCATTCCCTTCTACTTCTTTAAGCAATTTCCCTATAGTGTTTGTCCTTACTGGTCAGCCTAGGAGTGATTACAGTAAATCAGGGTACATATTTTATTTCTGCAAGCACTACAAACTATAATCTCATGAAATTATATTAAACAGCCTGCAGTAAGCATAGCCTATTGTACACAATTCTCTCCTAAAGTAATCATCAACAACTTAAACTATCTAGAAGTCAAAAGTAGCAAGTGGTATCAAAATTATGAATTATTCTAAGTGATGATCTCTATGGAGAATCACTGGCTCATTAGCTCATATATTTATATATTATAAAACTTAAAACAGGGACATTTTAATTATTATTATAATTATTCTATTATGCAAATATATATCTTATTTCCATTAAAATATAGTTAAAATTCCTATTAAATATCCCTTGTTTTCTAATAAAATGTGAGTTTTTCCTGAAAATTATGTAAAATTTTATTTATAAAAATAAAAACAATAAAATGTTTATAATTCCATAAATAGTATGGTTAATTAAAAAACAAATTCTACATCACAACAAGCAAAAGTAACTTTCAAAGGTCTAGAGATCTATAGGCTAAACCTATAAAATTCATGTAACAACATAACAAAATATAGTTTAAGATGTTAGTTATTTAAATGATATTTTAGAATCTTGAAGACTATTAAGAATAAGATTTTAAAAGTCAAATATTATGTTGTGCATGTTTGAAAATGTCACTTCTATTAAACGCTCTGCTATTAAATTGTATACTAAATAACAGATTTTACTATACCAAAGTCAATGAAGAATGCAGGCAGTAAGGCAAATTCAAAAGCAGAATGATTTATTGTGTCACCAATTCTAACAAAAAACATATATTGATTATGTATTTTCTAACTCTACATGGAAACAATGATATAAAATAATAAAAAAATTATAAAAACTTAGATCTCAGAAGTAGAGGTGTTTCCTACAAAAAGCTACATGTGAATATTTATGTTAAGAAGATAAAGGTTAATAATGAGTATGTTGTCATATTAAGATATTAAATTCCAGAAGTACCTTCTCTTTTTTTTTTTTTTTTTTTACAATTTGACAGCTTATACATTTTCTGGTTATATTCACAAGAAAATATGGTGTATCCATATTAAGAATAGGTTTTTGTTAAGGAGAGCTACATAAAAATTTATCAGCAAAAAATACTATATGCATATTGAGCACCCATAGTATTAGTCATTTTAACACAAGAACAATTTGTAGGATTTAAGAGGGTTGGATGAATTTTTCCAAAAAACAATATGACTTAGAAATAGTTATAGACCAATTTTTGCCTAAACTTCTTCTAGCATATTGTTTAATTTCAATAATCTAACTGAAATAAAAATGCCAAGAAATAAAGAATTTAGCCAGTGAAAATAGCACATATTTGTTTGTATATATTTTCTTTCTGATATTTTAGTAATAAGTTTTAGTACCTCCTCAAATCTTGAAAATTATGACTTTGAATTAACTGAGTTCATATACATCACACCTTTGATAGTGTTGCCAAGTATAAATGGATAAAGTGATATTCTACAAAGTATGTATTTTCATTTTTGAACCACTTATTTTTTCTAATTTATGTTATATTAACATATAAAAATTAAAATTATGAATCTGTAAACAACTCATAAAGTTATCTCTTCTCTCTATATTCCCAGGGAGAAGTAAGGAATAGAGAATTTAGAAAGAATGATTATAATACAATGCATCTAAACATTAAATAATATATATTTAGAAAGATATAATTTAGTTGTTTGGTATTCCAAAAAAAGATGGTTAGAATATCATATATTCATTTTTGGACACAAAGTATGTTTTTACATTTAGGGTAAGAATTACTAAATTATCCCTTAGATTCATATATGCAATAACAGTTAAATTAAATATAGAATAAAAGAAAGACCATAACTGGTCACTAGAATAACTACATTGTGCTCTACTGAGCAAACAATAGTATATAATTTAGAAGACAAAAATTTATAAGACAAGCCAGTGTTTAAATGGGTATTGCATGGTATATCCTCATCATTCTAAATATTTGAAATACAAAAAACATCTATAATCGCACTGCTCAAAAAATATCTCTTGCATATCCTTTAATTCCTTTAACATTGTCATATGTTTAAAACATGTTGAAGTATTTCAGTGTCATTGGCTTTGGGCCAGTTCCAATTCATCACATTAAGAATGGTGACAATTATATTCTGAGGAAGAGGTAGCAAAAAAAAAAAATGTAAAAGGACAAGAAACTTGATTACTATACAGATGTTCTCATATAGTTTGATGCAGATGTAACTTTCCTATTGAGGCTAATAAAAAAAAAACCTCTAAAATATATTCAAGATAAGTAATAAACCGAGAAGACATAACTTTACAAATTTATAGACATATGAGCATGCATACACATGCACAAACACACACACACATAAACACATACTCCTACATCTGTCTTTCTGAATATTTCTCATTCTGGACTCAAATTTTTTGAGAAAAAACAGAATAAAGGGAGTACTAGAAAACTATATTCTCCAGTGTTTCATCATACTTTACATTCAATTCATTTCTCCAATAAAATGCTTAGTGCTGATAACATATTCATCATTTAAAACTAAATTCCCCATGGAGTACGTAAGATGTTAACAAAATCTTCATCATCTGCTATCCCAATACTTAAACCTTCATAGTAATCTTCAAATTCACCATATGACACTTCATCAGACTTGCTGCAGGTGTCTTTTAATGTTTCTAGAAATGATGATTTGATTTCTTCCTCTGTGGAGTGGCCTGTAAAATAGCACTGTGAAACAGTTTTCTTAAAAGTTCAATAAAATGACTGATGATAATAAAAGAATAGTCTAATGAAATCTTTTCAACAATTTGAAATCTTATGTCAAACTACTCTCCAACTAATTTAAACATTAACTAGAATTAATTCATCTCATTAATTTGCCACTCCTTCCCTGCTCCTCTCTCTCTCGCACTGATCCATCCCCAGGATCCTAGCATAGAACTCACTTTTTTAAATCATAAATTTTTTAATAAGAGAAATTAAAGATGAAAGGAAGCTAAAGTTGGTCAGATAATACTCAAAAGAGAATAAAGAGAGGCTATACAATAGTAGAAAAAGGGTCAGAAAACCTATGTGACCCTCTGAAACATTTTAAAGTCAGCTTTCATTTTAAATAACAGGCTTAAATGGGAATGTCACTCAAATCATTTGTCTAATGGGGTGGACAAAATTAGAGAGAGAGTTGGATTTTTTTTTTCCAGAAACCAGAGATTTTCTAGTAGACTTAGATAATAATGCATTGTAAAGTGCCTTTCAAACTACAGGAATGAAATCTACTTTGGGTATCAAAAAGTTTGCTGTCTTTTAAAAATATACGAGAAGTAGAGGACAAAGTGTTCAGTGAAAAACACGTTAAATGAAAAAGGGCTAAATAATTGTGCTATGTAGAGATGTTAATATAAAACAATAAAATGAATTTGTTAATCAAGTCTACATATTAATCAAGATTTAATGTATAAAAAACATAAATTTTGTCAGGAGAAATTTCCCTCTCTGTTTACCATCTATACCTTGGAACACATGAGTTTTAACACACTTTTTTCTAAGAAAAGCATTTCTTATTTAAATTTATATTTCAAATAGTCAAGAATTTCATACTTCCTTTAAATACTCTCCACCCCCCGAAAAATACATACCCAGGGAATATCTGCCTTCCATCATTTGTAACTAAATTTCTTTTGCTCCTCTTAAAGACCACAAAATATTTACAACAATAAACATTATATTTCTAATACTATTTCACAGAAATATATTTGGGGTATCCCATTTCTATTAAAACTTAAAATATTTTATCCTAATGAATTATTTAATATATCAAAAAGGGAATATTCTCTATAGTTAAAATTAAATTATATGTAGTATAAAAGTCTTAACTTGAAATTCATTTTAAATTGTAAACAATCTATATCCCAGAGATGGGCATATGAATATATTATAATGTAAAAATAGATAATAATAGTTTTTTTCTTTTTTTAAATACAGTAACAGGTTTTCCTCTTATAATATTATTTAGCTTGCCAGATTGTTGTCCTTAATGTGAATGCAAAGACAAATTATGGAATTTCTGAAGCTAACAAAGGCTTATCCAACAACAAAAACAAAATCCTAATCAAAAATTTAATGACACATAATAAAACTAAAGCTACTTAAGCAACCTAATTATTAGATGAGAAAAAACAAAAAGAAAAAATACATCATGTTGAAGTCACCTAATTTTGAAATGAATAAACTATTTGGTTACTTTGTTCTTATATTTAGCATGACCAATTAAAGAAAAAGAAGCAAATAGGATGATGTGTTTAAAGGGTAAAAATATACCAAAGACAACTGAATAACACTAGAAATTCTCTTATGGTAACTGTGTTAATTTAAAGTCATTAATAAGCAAGGTGAAATATTTTGATCTGAAATAAATAGTTAGAAATTTGGAAGCCAGTGATGATTAGCTTTAACCTTCATAACCAAATCTATTGTTTTTCTTTCACTTCACAATTAAAAATAATAAATAAACCTCAGGTTCACACAGATGCCAATGAACAAATAAATAAATGACAAAAAATAAGCGATATACAAGGGTTAATGATGATAAGAAACCAAAATAATTACAGGGTTTCTTCTTTTAATATTAAGAAATAAACTTCTGAAGTAATAATATTTTATGCTATTTCATAGTATATAATTAAAATCATAAATTGAAAAAAAAATTCATAAAATGTGGTCATAAATATTCATAAAAGATGAAAAAATGATCAATAATTATATGAAAATATGTTTAACCTCCCTAGTAACCAGGAAAATGCAAATAAAATGGCTTCTTTTTAACCTATCACATGAGCAAAAGCTAAATTGTTCACAAAATTGTGGAGGAATTCTCCAAAGAATGGCAGCGTTATCTAGTATAGCCACTTTATAGCAAAAGTTGGGAATAGCATGTAAAATTTAAAATGTGGATTTCCTAGGGCCGGGGCTGTGGTGCCAAATGTAGGTGCCATCCCACATCACCATACCCACCATGCAGCCCTAGCCTGAGGAAATCTACATTTTAAATTTTAAATGTAGATTTTTTATTTCCTATTTTACTTACTAATTTTACTTACTGTTCCCAAGTAAGTAATTAATTCTTAGGTATTAATATCACACCAGGGAAACAGTAGAAAACAGACCTAAGGAGTCACATATAAGCATATGCTTCTTTGTTGATTATATATCAATAATCAGAAATTAAAAGCCTACCAATACTAGAATGGCTAGCTAAATTGTAGTATATTTATTTATAAAAAGAATAATATATAGCAGAGAAAAATAAGGTGGTTCAATGTGGATTAACATGGAAAGAGCCCCAAATCACATTGTTGAGTATAAAAAGCTAGCTACCTAACAATGTTTAGTGCACCTTCCATGTCAGTCTTTTCAAGGACTGAAATCTATATGTTAAAAGATAATTTCTACTTTTATGAAGGGAATGTAATGAGAAGGAGCTGTGGTGGTCAAATGTTTTCTTTATAATAAGAATGCATTTATAAATCAATTATGTAAAAAAATACAGTTAGAAGAAACATAGCAGGAAATGAATCTCTAGGATAACTTTGAGAAATTTACCACAGCCTCAAATTTTGATTAAAAAAATGGTCATTATATGTATTCTCCCATCCATAGAGAAATACACTCCCTCATTCTACCTTAAATACTCAAGTATAGGTAACTGTATAAGCAAATATAGTAAAACTAAGTCTGAGAACCTGCACATGTAATTATCTGTTCTCTAAATTTTTTAACTTAAATTCCTCAGGATCTCCTAAGCAGAAAATAAGAGTTCCATATTGATTATAAATATCTAAGAGACACATAAGTACAGACAATAAACCCAAGAATTTTTATATGAAGAAGGGAAAATAGCTGTCAAGTTTCTGGTTTACAAAAATTGTTTGTTTCCTCCCTAATGGCTTCAGTCTATGCTTTATATTAATATTATTTAAAGATGTTACTTTTATTAACTAACATTTTAGAAATCCAGTATATTTTGACTCATAATACTTACCTGAAATTACTTGAGAATGCTTCTTTGCACAATAACATTTTCTTATGTCTATAATAGGCACACTTCCAGTTCTGTTGCAATCTAGTTTCATAAAGGCCTAAATAAAGAGTGTGATGTTATTTTTTTTAATGACATCATTAGACATGAGAACCAATTTTCTATTTTGTAGTAGGTTATTTCTGAGCTATAAACAAAACAGCTGAAAAGTACTAAACTATTAGGTTGGTGCAAAAGTAATTGTAGTTTAAGACCATGAATTTTAAATCATTATAACTAGGCTCATACACATCTTTATTAATCAAAATAGGAACTATTACAATCAACACATTTTTGCCAAAAAGAAATAAGTTTGTTTATTCCTGTAGCGCAAAAATCTGTGCTTCAGGATTCCACGAACTCTTGGAAAACATTTTCTGCATCCTGCTGGTTGTACAAGTATTCTTCCTGCAAAAAGTTGTCCAGATGCTTGAAGAAGTTGTAGTGGTCAGGTGAATATGGCAGATGAGGCAAAATTTCATAGCCCAATTTGTTCAACTTTTAAAGCGTTGGTTGTGCGACATGTGGTCGGGCATTGTCGTGAAAAAGAATTGGGCCCTTTCTGTTGACAAATGCTGGCCGCAGGCATTGCAGTTTTCAGCGCATCTCATCAATTTGCTGAGCATACTTCTCAGATGTAATGATTTCACTGGGATTCAGAAAGCTGTAATGGATCAGACCGGCAGCAGACCACCCAACAGTGACCATGACATTTTGGTTCAAGTTAGGCTTTGGGAAGTGCTTTGGAGCTTCTTCTCTGTCCAACCACTGAGCTGGTTGTCTCATACAAAATCCATTTTTTCTCGCACATCTGATAGAGAAATGGTTCGTTTTTGTTGGTACAATAAAAGAGGACACTTCGAAATGACGATTTTTTTGATTTTTGGTCAGCTCATGAGGCACCTATTTATCAAGCTCTTTCACCTTTCCAATTTGCTTCAAGTGCCAAACAACCATAGAATGGTTGACCTCGAATTCTTTGGCAACTTCTCAAGTAGCTGTAAGAGGATCAGCTCCAATGATTGCAGTCAATTGGTCGTTGTCAACTTGTGATGGCTGGCCACTGCACTCCTCATCTTCAAGGCTCTCGTCTCCTTTGCAAAACTTCTTGAACCACCACTGCACTGTACCTTCTTTAGCCGTTCCTGGGCCAAATGCATTGTTAATGTTGCAAGTTGAGCTTTACAACCCCTATAAGAAAATCACTCGAATTTGCTTTTTGTCCTACATCACTTCCATAGTCTAAAATAAATATAAAATAAATGGCAAGTAATAAGTCATGAGCAAAAAAACATGAAGCAAGAGATGTGTATTAAAATGATGTGTAACATAACCACATTTATTTAAGAAAGTATTCCAATATCAAACAGCAAATTTCAACAATGCTAAAACCACAATTACTTTTGCACCAACCTAATAGTATATGAAAGAAGCATCTTAAATACAACAGAAAAGATACTGAAGCAAGATACAAGGAAACCTGTAGTCAAGTAGAAAGTTCTACAAGCATCCTGACCTTAAGAGAGTAACCTAACCTCTGTTTCCCTGGCTGACCTCTGCAAACTGAAGAGTTGGGTAAAAGACCTCTTGGGTAACTTGCAGGTCTAGGATTTATATGAAACTTATAAACAGCCATAACAAATTGCCAGGCAGACTATTTTAACTCAAGAAATGAGCTTGCAAATATTTCATCACTAAAATTAATGAGAAAGTGAAATATTTTTTAAATGAGTTTTGTTGCTCTATTTCTTGACATTTAACACTACCTTTTGAAATGCTAGTTGTTTTATGCTTCTCTAATTCAGTGCAAGTCTGAGTAATACAAAATATTTCACTGAGAAGAGGATTAGGTACATAGAAACATACAAGCTACCCAAAACAACATCTCACATTTGCAGAAAAGTCAAAACTGGAATCAAGTTTATTTATTCACAATATTGAGTTCATGGAACTATGTTGTAGAATGAACTGTGTTCCCCAAAAATTCATATGTTGAATCCTATCTCCTACTACCTCAGAATATAACAGTATTTGAAAACAGGATATTAAAGAGGTAATTAAGTCAAAATGGAATCATTAGGGTGGGCCCCAATCCAATATGACAGGTGTCCTCATAAGAGGAGAGTGGGACACAAACAACACAGACAAAGGGAAGATGATGTGAGAACCAGTGAAGAGGTGGCCATCTGCAAGACAAGGAGAGAGGCCTTGGAAGAAACCAAACCTGCTGGTACCTTGTGTTTGGACTTCTAGCCTTTAGAACTGTAAAAAAAAATAAATTTCTGTTGTTTGAGCCACCCAGTCTGTGGGATTTTGTTATGGTAGCACAAGCAAACTAACACAGTCCTTTGTAACTCTTCCTTTATCCTCTATTCCCTATATCAAGATTTATGAAAGAGACAAGCCTCCAGTTTCTATTCGGGACCTATCAGCGGGACATGAAATTGCAAATAAGTACAAATTTATAAACATTATGGGGTAATTTTGTTTAACTTAAGGTTTTTATAGTATCTCTTGGCCAGTAAAAGTAGACATTTTGATTTTTTTATTTGCAATTTATACTTGATATAATTGTTTATACTACTCTATACAGAATAGCTGTGTTTTACATTAGTTACATGTACATTTTATATTAAGTACTTATGCAAAAGAAAAGGAGAACTACATTGCTCAAAAGCATACTCTAAAAATGGCTACCAGAACCCTAGTAACATGTAGTTTCCTGTAACAATCAGGGCTCCTGTTTTTAATTCTAATCTAACGTGATCACTTTAATCTTCATGTTAATATTTAGCATGTATATGATAAAAACCAGAGAAACATTTTTTAATGTTCATTCTAAAATAAAATATATTGAGCACTGACACTAAGAATTTTATTATAGTTATTATCTCCTTTAATCCTAATACTAACTATATGAGATGGGAAACTGACACTCAGAGATATTTTATAATGCACATAGCCACGTAGCTACTAATTTATGGAGGCAGCAATTTATGGAGCTAGTAATTTATTAACCAAGATTCGATTTCAAATTTTATTTTCATTTTATAATATTTTTCTAAAACATATGCATGAGTTATTTTGCTTCATTCTGGGCAGATCTACATGAGTATGTGCTTGTTTGTTTTGTGTTTTACTAAACCCAACATACATTACAGATAAATATAATAGATTTAAAACATTTTAAATGGTAATTCATTATAGTTTTAAAATAATTAACCTAACAATCTATTAAAAGTAACAATTTGAAATATTACTTAACAGAATTACCTTTCGAACAAATGATTTCCTATATTCATTCATTTCACCAAAAATGGCACGTTTGAATGCTCCATAATCAACTTTGCCATTGCCATTACCATTACCATTGACATTCAGAATTAGCCATAAAGACTCAAAATCCTAGAAATGATCAAACAGAGATCACTGTTACATTTTTAAGTCATCTATGGTCACAACAAAATCATCATAGTTGTATTTTGTTACATCTTTTGTAACCCTAGATAAGATAGCTCATTTAATAAAAAAAATTCAAAATGTAACATATAAATCCAATCAAAGCTGCCAAGAAAGCTATTTTAAGAGACCTTTGTGAACAGTTCTATAAAACTAGGAGCCATTTAGGAGTGATAATAGCTCACAAATTTATCTTTTTTAAACTTTTGTTTTATTTTTGATTGACAAATGATAATTGTATATATTTACGAGGTACGATGTAATGTTTTAATACATGTATACATTGTGGGATGATCAAATCAGGCAAATTAACATATCCATCATCTTAAATATTTATCATTTCTTTGTGATGAGAACATTTAAAATCACTTTTTTAGTAGCTATTTTGAAATATACAAAATATTATTATTAAATATAATCACCATGTTGTGCAATAGATCACCAGAACTTACTCCATTGTCTAACTGAAACTTTGTACCCTTTGACCAATTTCTCTCCTTTCTCCGTGTATTCACTCCGGTAACAAATTTATCATTTTGAGTTCAATTTCATTCTATACAAAAAAATATGGTATTTCTTTCTATACAAAATATATGGTTATCATTTACTCAGTTTTGAATATTCAATTATTTTTAATGTGTTAGATCTATGATTAATTCAAAAGTCAATTCAAATTCTGGAATGCCTCCAATAGCATTATAACTACTAATTGTATTTTTGCTAGGTTCATGCTTGAAAGTATAGATTTGAATGACTCTAATATCACTCCATAAGTTACACTGAAAAGGGTAATTTTGAATATATCCTTTATGCCAGTTTGTTCACTTTACCGTTACCATTTACTCCTTTGGCAAATGTACTATTTGATAGAAAGTGCTGTTCATATTGTTCCTGACAACAAATAAATTACAGCATGCATTTTCTCAAACTCAGGTAAATGTATTTTCAACGTTTCAATCAAGCTGTTAGCTTTAAATGAGACTGTAAATAAAACACCTAGTAAGGTGCTTGGCAAATAATAAGTACTCAAAAATATTCTCTTCCGCTTCTCTCTAATTTTTTCAAATAAAATTTTAATTAGAAGAACTAAATCTCCAGATGCCCTCCCTTCCCTCAAATCTCAACAATCCATACATTTTTTTTTTTTTGGTCTATCATAATGCCCTTTACATTATGCAAGACTTTAAGTGTCTATGCAGTTGAATTAAAGATGAATTTGACCTTTAAAATCATGAGTAATATGGACCAGAGAAGACAGATTTGCTCCCCCAAGTCATAGAATACCAGAATTAAAAGATACTTCTTGAAGCTTAAAATAAATTATTTTCAAGACTTAAGATGTTTAAC
Organism: Cheirogaleus medius; assembly: GCA_008086735.1. Taxonomy (NCBI): domain Eukaryota; kingdom Metazoa; phylum Chordata; class Mammalia; order Primates; family Cheirogaleidae; genus Cheirogaleus; species Cheirogaleus medius. The sequence goes on along the minus strand of VBSM01002616.1, from coordinate 638,159 downwards.
ATAATTAGCAACAAATTTATGTAACTCTTTCTTGCTACGTCATAGTACAGAATGGAAAATAATTCAGCTGAAAAAAAGCTGAGGTAAATTCATTGATAGTATCTCCACATTAATTAGTCTCTTTAGGGTGCATATCATTTTTTTTATTTCAAATAAAGAATAATGAATATGCCTTCCCACAAACATTCTCTAGTTCCACAATTAGACCCAGGTTAATTCTTATGTTCTTATTCTTGAGCCCTTTGCATATTCTTATCATTGCATGAGCAGTTTCCAGTTATATTACAGAAAAAAACCCAGAGAATATTATTGAAAATATATGATAAAAGGGGGAAGTTTACTTATATTTTCATAATATATGTTCTCTCTCTGTTGGAATTCTTATATGATTATTGTACTTTTATTCCTAAATCTGATCATAAAAATTTAGCAAGCCAATCAAAAAGGGTACTGATGCAAATCAAAACCACAATGAGATATCACTTATCTCCAGTGAGAATGGCCTT
>VBSM01002616.1:569819-637553 GCA_008086735.1 Cheirogaleus medius | reverse complement strand
TGAGGTAAATTCCTTCCAGAAAAAAAAAAAAAGGTATTGTGGTAATGCAGAAAAAGTGCTAGATGGAGCCATATTATCTGGATTCTAGTTCTGTATCAGTTATTAATTACTTGTGTGTGATATTATGAGATTTATTTAATACGTGTGTGTGTGTGTGTGTGTTTTTATCCGTGGTTCCTGGTTCATAATTCCTGCAGCCCTTTTTACAGTCTTGTTATAATGTTGGGGCACCTTAGGCCTCAGAAGCAGGCCTCAGAAAATAGAATCTCTCTCTCTGACCTTCTGCTGCCTTCCTTTCACCTGCTCCTTTCTCTCCCCAAGGCAGGAATCTTCACTCACTTTTCTGTCTTGGAGCCGACTATAAATAAAGAAATTCTCTGACCTACCTTGTCTGATTGTAGGCCATTAAGACTCTCATTTTGGAAGGTGTCCTGCCCTATATCCTGGAGGAAGGAATGCTGCACAGAGAGGCCAAGAAAAATCTGGACAGGCCTTGCTGAGTTTCCCCACTCAGTCTGTTAGTATGAGATGATTTCCTTTTTGTCTAATCACATTCCTGCGTGGTTGTCAATCATGCCTATCCCATGAGTCTCCATAAAAGATCCAAGAGGACAGGGTTCAGAGAGTTTCTGAATAGCTGAACAGTGGAGATGACTGAAGAGTGGCACACGCAGGGTGGGCATGGAAGCTCCACACCTCTTCTCCATACCTCGCCCTGTGCATCTCTTCATCTGTATTTTTGGTAATATTCTTTATAATAAACCATTAGACGTAAGTTTCCCTGAGTTCTGTGAGCTGCTCTAGCAAATCAGTCAAACCCAGAGAGGAGGTCGTGGGAACCTCAACTTGAAACTGGTCAGTCAGAAGTTCTGAAGGCCCAGGCTTGCAAATGGTATCTGGGGGAAGAGAGGGTGCAGTGTTGCGGGACTGAGCCCTCAATCTGTGGGATCTGAGGCTATCAGATCCAGGTAGACAGTGTCAGGATTGAATTGAGTTACAGAACACAGAGCTAGCGTTTGCTGCTTGGTATGTGAGGAAACCCACACACACATTTGGTCACAGAAGTATTCTGTGTTGATTGCTGTGGTATGAAAGCAGAGGAAAAACACAGTTTGTGTATTTTTTCCATTCACACCTGTATGACTGTGGACAAAGATGCCACAGCTCTCTAATTTCCTATTGCTGTTTTATTTTTTTAATCTATGAAAGGAAGAGGTGAAGTTAGGCAATCCCTGGTGTGTATCAGTAGATGGGCCACAAGATTAAACATCATAAAAAAAACCAAAAGACGGGTACGTCAGAACAATGTTAGGCGACATCATACTGGCACAGAATTTTACAGTTGATAAGGCATATTCTCATGTAATTTTTTCATTTGAGCCTCCAATCAACTCTGACTACAGCAATTATTTCTGAATTACTCAGGCAAAGCCTGTCAATCAGTGAAGTTAAGAGACCTGTCCAAGATCACACAGTTCAAGCAGTAAGGCTAGAACATGAACCTAAATCTCATAAATTCAATTTCCAATGTTCCCTCCACAAAATAGTAATACATTACATCTATGTCAAAAAACATTTGAAGCAAAAGAAAACAATGCAAGAGAGTCTTTTATCTGAAATCCTTGAGGAAAATGAGTTTCAAGTTCACATACTTTTAGAATAAAATACAAACTTCTTAGTGTGGTCTGCAAGACTTTAATGTACCAGACTTTTTTCTCTCCATTCTTCTCTTTTCCTTCCTTCTATACATCTATTCATTCAAAATAATGCATTGTCTATTTGTTTAGCACTTGCCACATGTCAGGTTCTATTTGAGGTGCTAGAAAAAGAGCAGGATGCCAGAAGCACCCTGTTTGGTCCCTGCCCAGATGGGACTTACATTCTACTTGCAGGCGAACCAGACAAATGTACAAAGTGGCATGAAAAAAATAAAACAGGAAGTTGGTACAGAAAGGACCTAGATCAGCTGGGAGTGCTCCTTTAGACAGAGTGTCAGGGTAGTGCTCTTGGGAGAGAAAGCTGTGGGCTGAATGTTGAGAAAATCCAGCATGCAAAGAACTAGTGAAAGATTACTCATGGCAGAGGGAACAGTTTGTGTGAAGATTAACCATTTGCAGTTTGGGGAACAGGCTGCACTGCCTTTTTAATTCAAGCCTTCACATGTGCTTATCCTTTTCAAGAAATACTCACTGTCTGATCCACTCTCCTCTCTGTCTCTTGTCTGGTTAATTCCTCCTCATCCTTCAAAACTCAGCTTGATTGTATCTCCTCCAGGAATGCTTCCGTGATCTTCCCTTTCCTTCCCCATAACCCACTTGGAATTAAGTACCCATCCCATTTTGTCAAAAAACATTCTCTATTTCACATATATTTTGTTTTATTTTCATTTTCCTTCAATTATGAAGATCTTGAGAGTACAGAGTATGTTGTCTCAGAGCTTAGCACAATGTCTGGTTATTAGGCTCTTAATAAACATTCAACAAGAGGAAAGTTGAAATTTTAAAAATCAACAAAACTTATTTCCTGATGGCTTAACACTAACAACAGGGAATAAAGGAGAAAACAAATGAACTACTAAAATTGCAGTAGAAAAGGGAATAATGTCACCTAAAACTAACATATTATTTGCAACAGAGAATTTTCTATGGTACATACCTTTTCAGACACTTCTAAGTGAAATACTTTTAGAGCTTGCTTAAAATCTGCCTTATCTAAAAGTCCATTTCCTTCCTTGTCCAATTGTTGAAAGTATCTTCCCAATCCAGTCCAAATACGAACACTTCTTTTATGTAGTTTTTCTTTTAGCACATCTGTTCAACAAGAAGAGAAATGGAAACTGTTCCTATGCACAAATGCATCAAGCTACAGTTATCTCTCTTGTAAGAAAATTAAAGTTGATGTAACTGAAATAAAGGCCGTGAACATTCAACCAAACCTCGTGTATGACTGACAAAAAACTTTGAAAAATAGAATGGTTTTAATAAAGAGGATTAAATATAAAATCACATGCAAATAAACCAGAACTATAGCACCACTGTGTGGTGAAAGTGTTGTATTTTAAATACAGGAAAATAATGTTTCACTTTATCAGCAAGAAAATAACCTAAATGTTACAAATAAGACCTTTGTTTTTATTGTCTGACTTCTTTATCTAACCACTCTCACATCTTTAATCCTTTTTGCTTTTCTTTGTTGTTTATCAACTGAACTACAAAATGATGCCAGGCAAGTGGCTCAAAAATTATAAATTCAACATGTTTTAAATAGTTTGAAATCTTCAAATTGTAACTTATATGTTAAATAGCATGAAGGTTTTGGAATGTTATCCTATACTTATATTTTTAAAGTAACCCCTCCTTCCAGAAATTCATGAGCAGTTACATTCCTAGGTTCCTGGCATTCTCCTTCTAGCTCAGTTATTTCACTTAATGCAGTTTGTACCATATTTACTTAAGAAAATATTAGTAAATTCACTAGAGCAGTTATTAGATACAATACATTAGAGAAAAGAACAAATGTCACTAGCTTCAATAATTAACCATAATAGAATAAACTATTTACAAACAATGGCATGAAGAATATTTGAGAGTTCAAATACCAATCTCAGACAACTTTCAAAATGTGTTTCTTGCCTTCTTACTAAGACTTCCCTTATCTTTATATGATAAATCAGGATTCATCAAAATTCATAAATTATATGTTGATTACTGTGATTACTTGTCACACAAGTTATACACAAGAAATAATTTTCTCCCTTCTAGACTGTGAGATCCAACGAAGGAATATATACTGAATATATACTGATATACTGCAGTGGTTATAAAACTGGACTCAAGAAACAAAATTTATAAAATGTTTTAGCATCCAAAGCTGACATATATCTAGTTTATTATTAATACCTACAACAACCCTGGAAAGTTAATTAGAGAGGTATTATTATCCCCACTTTAGAGGTGAAGAAAGACGTATGAAGGATTTTGCCAAAGTCATACGTCTATTGAACAGCAGAGCCCCAACATAAATATGGCTCCCAGTCTAGCATTTTTTCTTTTATACTAGGCCACTGCATATCTCTTTAGAATATTATCTAATATGTACGACAGTATTATATTACAAAAATCACTTTTATATTTTATTCAGTTCATGAGTAAAACCTGTATTACTTAGCAATATCTAAAATTATTAAGCTCATAATTTACATAATACTAGTTATTCGGTTAGGACAATTAAAGCAGAAATAATCCTAAAGTATTTCCAATAAATAAATAAAATATGTTAAATACAGAAATATTTTTTTAATAGACAGATAGAAAGTGCCACTGAGAAATATCTGGAAAATACTATTTTACTGATTACAAAAAAATGGTTGAAAATTCAAACTACTTGAGAGCAAAGTAATGACACATACCCTGAATGGCCTTGATGACCAGCCTATCATTGGCTTCTTGAGTGATTATATCTTCTTCATGTTCTACAGAAGCAGTTCTGCAATTGACATGTTCAAAATGATAAAAATATATGCAATTTTACAATTTTGAGTGTGGAAACTCTAAGCTCTTCTTTGCTCCAGACTCAAAGAAACCCTCAAAGTTGGAAGAATGCTTAGAATTTAATCAAGTCCCAATTTTGCCTGCTGCTTTGATGCCCAAAAAGATCAAATCAAGAGCTGAAATCCTTAAAATCTCCCAAGAACTACCTGTGAACATACTCATTTTTGAGGTTGTTTCAATGGTCTTTTAAAGATTTAACTAAACTATTAAATTTAAAAGCAGTTTTACCTTGCAAAGGTATAAAATGTAAAAATGTTATTTTAAAAAGCCCTCCCAACCCCCACCTGCCAAATGCATTCACTTTTAGCATTACAGTAAATGACAAAGAAACACAGACTTCCTTATAGCCAATTTATGAGATATGGCCACTCTATTAATATATAATATTACAAATATATATACATATATTCCTATGACTAAAAAATATATTTAAAAGTATTTTTTATTCATAGCAGTATTTTTTCACTATGCATTTTATCAATCAATGAATACTATAAGCATATGGGACCCAATAATTTTTTTAATGCTAAAAAAAAAAAGCATCATAATAACAATGTGGGGAAAATTGTTGTAACATTGTACCAATATCCCATCTTTTAAAACTTATTACTTTGGTAGCATTTAATAAAATAAAAGTATCAAAGCGAAGGCAAATTAATAAGGTATCTTTAACATAAAATGAGAGTTTTTAAATCTTTAACTAATTTTAACTGTTCCCACACATGGAGTATATTTAATATTTTATACATTGCAATATGTATAAAATATATATTTCTATTTTATACATTGCATAAAATAGAAACATATAGCTATGCTTTATTTTTAAAAAATATAAACCTTAACTAAAGGCTAAATGCTTTGTAATAGAATCTCATTTTAAGACAATAAGAAAATAGTCTTTCACTTACCGTCAAAATGACAAATATATATTTGACTTACTTGAGAGAATCCAAAGCTATTTGATCAACATTTGTGATTCGGATTATAAGTAATGTATTTTCTTTTATGCTTTCTGGAAGGCTGGGATGATCAGAATTCAAAAATGTCAAGGTTGCACCCTGAAGAAATGAACAGATGAGTTATTTAAAGCTATTAATAAAAAATATATAAGAAGTAAAATACAACTAAAACTAATTTAAAATATTTGATTTTGATTATATGTGACATGATATACTTTAATAATTTTTTAATAAGTTTTTTAAAAGGTATATATTTGTAAAATACTTAGAAACTACACAGGCTTCATCCACCTAATACTATAGAAAAATAAAGCAACTAATCTCACAATCAATCTCTCAGAACAATGTTCTATTTAATAATCTATGTGAACAAAAAAGTCAGCAATCTGAGAAACTCAGATATTTTTATAAGAATCAGAGGAAGAAAGGTCAAATTAGTTCAATCAAAATTACAACATCCAAAATACAAAAATAGAGCTATTGGCCCACAGAAGTATGTACCACAAATTGATGAACTGTGAGAGTCATCACAGTCTTTTACCTAGTTCTTTGATGACAGACATTGCATAACTATAAATCTAATTTTATTTTTTTATTTTGATGCTTTAAATCATCAAAGCTTCACCAAGAAAATTCCTACCATTTTTTTTTTTTTAAGCGACAGGTCTCACTCTGTTGCCCAGGGATGCAATGGCATGATCATAGCTCACTGCAACCTCAAACTCCTAGGCTGAAGCGATCCTCCTACATCAGTCTCCCAAGAAGCTGGGATTACAGATCTGGTTAATCCTATGAAAAAATTCTTAATCCAAACTTAGAAAATTATTATTTTAATTTCTGAGTTGCTCAAATAAACAATACCAGTGTAAGGACAAATACAAATTTAAAATAGAGCATAATTCTTCCCATTGATTATAACGGAATAGATTTCCCTCCCCTCTTGTTTCTTAGAAAATTTGAAGTTATAATGTAAACACTTTCTCCTTCCTTTGAAATGTATATAAATTCGTTTAAAAATTAGATAGGCCTATTTGCTTTATGACTCAGAAAAGTCTTTCTGTAGGACCTGTGAGCCACTCTTTGAAATGCAAAACTCAAGGGAGATAGCGCCCCTATCTCCCAGTTTCTGTGAGAGGCTAGGAGAGCCTAACTTCCTTAGGCACTTTGCTTCAAGCGCAAAACCACCTCCTGTCACAAAGATGTGAAGAGTTTGTTTTTCCTCTGGATAAAGCCAATTAACTAACACAGAAAATCACTCCAATTACCAGGTGAATCAAGGATGAACTATGTGTGACAAATGGGGCTGTCAAGCCCTCTTACTTGAGGACTAATTGTTTATCTCAAAAACATGTATGTGTAGGAGTAAAAAGGAGGTGATCCCTTCCCTCCCCATGATCAGGCTCACAGCCAACATCCCTACAACAAAAGACAAGTTTACAAGAGCAAAGCAATTACTTCCCAATATACTTTAGGCAATTCTTTAACATAGGCTGCTTTTAATAAGTTCCAACTCATCTCTTCTCCAACTCCCACCTTGAACTTCGATACTCCAACCAGACTGAAATACTTCCAGTTCTCCAAATAAGCCATGTGATTTCTTGCTTCTGTTCTTTGCATGAGCTGTCACCTCCATGTGGAAGCCTCTCCTTACCCTCTCTTATCTCCCTATCCCAGCCTAGCTAACTCCTAGTCAAGGTTAGATGGCACTTTCTCCAGGAAGCCTCCTATGACTGCACAAAACTAGATCATTGTCCCTCCTTTCCGGCTCTCCTATCTGTGTTTCCAATTAGACTGCAAGCAGGGAATGGTTCTAACTTACTGTTCTATCCCTAGTGCTTAGCATATGAACATATATTTGTTACTTGAATGATCACTGTGGATAGTGATGCATTTTAATCATGACACAATATGTGAATATGATTTAAAACGTAAGACCACTATACAAAATATAACATTATCCACAATCCACTCATTCTAGGGAATTGTGACATACTATATACCAGGAATTTTCCAAGGTGGGAAAATCACAAGGAGGATAGATATATGACAATTCCAGAAGCCAATACCTCTCCACATGGAGGAAACTGCATCTTCAAAGGATAAACCTGATGTAGGTGGAGCATTACTCCTGGTGCTACTGAGGTAGCCATTTACCCGCTGATATAGCTTTGAAAAGCCTTTCAAAGTACCAAGAGACAAGCTTTCCTGGGAACAACCCATATTGTAGGGGGGCGTTACAAAGAATAACTGCCGTGCTTAGATTCAGACCATCAAGATTGGAGCCTGGGAGGCAGAAACTCCTGGGGAAACATCCACCCTTAACCCATTCACACAAATGTCCCTGCTCAGGAAGGAGGAGAAATAAATTGAAGACTAGAAGTCTTGCCTCTCCACTCCCTCAGGACCCCACAAAATCCAACACCTGGTATTAAACATTTGCACACATACACTTAACTTACAACATGAAAATCACCAAGTTGGTACTGTTTTCCTTTTCTTCGTCCACACTGATGATGATAAATGCTTTTTTGAATAAAAGGGAGCACACTTGTTCTAGAAGTTAAATGAAAAAAAATATACAGTTATTTGGCTTCTCAGAATTATCTTGAGAGTTCTAATAATGTTTTATGGCATACCTATTTTTCCCAAATTGTCGATATTCATAAATTGTAAGGGACTGGTCATGAGTGAAAAAGAACCCGATCAGCTCTCTACAAGCATTGCGTCCATTTCTAGAAAAATAGAATGATATCAAATTTTTCAAATAGAAAAATTTCAAATTAAATACTAAACGAAAATTGTGCATCTCAAAGAAGGATAGCATAACTCCCTGGAGTGTGTGGCAACGAGCAAGGGTTACGAGAAGCTATAAGGAAAACATGACACAGCTCACTGAAGTGTCAATCCAAGTTAGATTTGGATAGAGAAAAAAACCTTTATCTTATACTGATATGAATATAGATATACTACAGTGTAGATTACTAATTCAACACAGACTTTTAGGATAAAGTGGAATACTTTAAAAAATGTTGAGCTTGCAAGAAAGCAATGAAAGATATATACTTATTATCTTTTATCATCATAGAAAAGATTAAAATCACTGAACAAATATGATAATTTAAAAATACATTTTGCCAGCTATCTACACAAAGAACATCAAGTAGCATTATGTGTTATTAGAAGTTTATGAGATTGAGATAACACATTTAACAATCATTTTCCTTGTCACCTGCTGCATCCATCAATAATCTATTAAGTTAAATCATTCAAGTGAAATTAAATAAAGCAGTTTATATAAATATTAACTTTTAGTTTAGAATCTTCTAATAGTAATATATATCCTTTAAAATTCATTTCTAAGTGTCTTTCTAAAAGACATTTATTTAAATCACTTTTAAAATAATTTTTAATTAAAATATTTTTCTTACAGGTTCATGTTTCCTGTATTTTTCTAATAGATTAGTAGTAGATATTACATAAAAAAGTTTCTTTAAATTCACTTAATTTTTCATTCAAATGATACAAATTTATCTAATCTCATTATTATTATTTCTATTTGAAAAAATACATTTTTATAATTGTGGGATTAAAAAATTTAATAAAATCACAATTACCTTGATATGATCCTACCATCAAATTGTACTTTATGAGAAAGCACATTTTCGGTTAATGTAGAATGGGTTTTTATCCTGTTAAGAAATACATTTTGTCAATAATTTTTGAAAGGTACTTATATTTGATGTAAATGATAAACATACAAAAAGGTTATGTTAAGATTTTGAAACAGTACAGACTGTATAAAGATGAAGGTACAAGTCTCTTTTTTTAAGATTGTTAATTATGGCAAACACAGAAGAAATCCCCCTGAGATATAGTACATAATACATGAATGACTTTTATGTTAGAAAACATAGTGTCAAATTGCTATACAAGTAAATATTGAGCAGAGATGGCACATCTGTGACTGGCACTGTTGCAGGGCTACCCAAAAGCCATTTCTAACCCTCTTCTCCTTTGCCTCCCTCCCACCATAGAATCTGCTGTTAACCTCTTGCAATTGGTTATTAAGGGACACAGTCTGCAAATAAGCTTCCAGGAAAGACTTTCTTTTGTCCTGATCAGAGCGTGGCATGGGAAGAGTTCCTGCCTGTGAATGTGGCAGGGATGTGACGCAGCAGCCACTATTGCCATCAAGCCACCATGTCAGACAGGCCAAAAAGATCCAGGGAAGCCATCCCAGAGTTGTCATATCACTGAGCCACTGAACAAAAACCCATAATGGCCTATCTCTGAGCGGCTAATTATATAAGAAAAATAAATCCTTTCTAGTTTAAGCCACCATCAGGTTTTTAATGATGAGTAGCTGAAAACATTCCTTATCCAACTAACAGAATAGTGAGAAAGAGTGCTGGATGAAGTCTGAACCTTGGCATAGGTCAGTTGTTTATTTACTCTTTGTGACCTTCGGTTAGTACTGATGGATCTCACAAAGGCTGCCAGCCCTAAAATTCTGTTTAACAACACAAAGCAAAGCCCAAATGCACATACTCTGGCTCCCTACCACCAATAATCTCTTTTATATTAAGAGATTTGAAGATTCAATGATATATCTTTACTTTCCTTCCCAAATAATTTTATGACATTCCTCCCACAAGAATGCAAGTGTAATGAAATACCAATAATGTAAATAGTAAGTATGTGGGTCATTGGGATCTTGAATGTCATACCTCTATAAAATCTAGGTATCTACAAAAAGGAAGCAGGACACAGAAAACAAGAGGCTGTAAACCAAATGAGAGTTTGTGAACACAGAGTAGAGCCATGAAAATTTAGTCATCTCAATTCAATTTAATCCACTGGGATTAATGTGTTTACTGAATGTCCACTGTGTGCCTAGAACAATTCTAAATGCTGAGAAAATAACAGCAACAATAACAGCTACCATTATTGAGAGCTTCCTAGACACTAGTGATTGTTAAAATCATTTTAATGTGTATTGCTTTATTCAATATTTGCAATTCCTCTGAGGTAAGTACTATTATCCCCATTTTACCAATACATTTTACACAATCAGAGAGAGATAAGTAAATTACCCAAGGCCATATGAGTAGTAAATGGCAGAGCTAGAAAAAAACCTTCCTCTTAACCATTACATTATGTTACTTTTCAATGATGAACAGAACTCACTTTAACAATGATAAGTTGAAGTAATAGCTTCAAGGGCTCTATAGTCTTCATAAAAAGATAAAAGAAGTAAATATGCATTTATATTATAAAATGCAAAGTGCCATGTTGGGTGTTAGGTGCCCAAGAAATGGCACAAATACTTCTCTCTACCCAAGTTCCTAACAAGTACAGAAAGAAGAATCAGGAACATTGAAGAGCAAAATATAAATTTTATTATTGATAAAGCTGTTAGAAACCATGGCTTAGGTATACAGCAACAGTAAGCTAAGTCCGTAACACTAGAATTAAAGACGAACCTACTCACTTCCATTGGGTAGGAACTCCATAAAACTTAATGCACAGGGTAGAATGTGTGCTTCAGTAGGCAGCTGACTCCCTGGAAAAAGGGAAAAGAAGGGCTGCACAACATGTGCCAATTCTTGCTTCCAAATTTATAAATCAGAATTATCTTCTCCTCCTCTGGGAAGAATACATGGGGGTGGGGAGGATGAAAGCTATAAATTCAATAATTCTAATCAATACCCCCATAGCATTTCCCGTGGAATTTGGGTTTAGCCCTTGTTTAGCCTTAAACAAGCTGCAGGTATTTACTCTAATGCAAAGCATTACGAATTAACACAGGATAATACTGATGCAGGAAAACAGATAGATGAGACTAAAGAGTGTAAAACCCAGCTATGCACTTACAACAACTTGACATATGGCATACATGGCATTACAAGTCAGAGGGAAGATGACTTTGTGGTAGGCGGAGATTTCCTCAAGAAGATACAAAGGACATTAACATTTTCTCTAGAGGGAAAGATTGGTAAACTAGTCTACATTAAAATTAGAAACTGTTGTTTCTAATTTTAGTCTTTAAGAAACATATAACCAAGAGAAGGAAAAGGTGATCACAGAGTGGGAAAAGATATGTGCAACAGATATAGCTAGAAAAAAACCTCATATCCAGAATATATAAATAAGATCCAGAGATCAATATGAAAAAAGACAAAGCAACAGAGTTGAATGGAAAAGTACTCAATTACATTGGTCTCCAGTGGAATACAAATTAAAATCACCAATACACAACCATAAGAAGAACTAAAATGAAAAAGACAATATCAAGCACTGCCAAAGATGTGGTACAACTAGAATACTCATACTGCTACTGGTGGGAGTGCAAATTGCAGCAACCAGTTTGGAAAACTACTTGGCAGTATCTTTTAAAGTTTAACATATGTGTACTAAATGGTCCAATAATTCTACTCCTAACTATACGCTCAGCAGAAATGAGTACATATGTTCACCAAAAGGCATGCACAAAAGGAAAGTTCATGGCAGCATTACTCATAAATAGCCAAATGTCCATCCACATCTGTGAATGAATAAGTTGTGGTACATTTATACAATGAAATACTGTACAACAATAAGGAAAAAAGACAACTACAAATAATAAAATGGATAAAACTCCCAAACATAGTGTTGAGTAAAAGAAGCCAGACATATCTCACTGTGCATATGTATATCAAAACATCATGTTGTACACCTTAGATACAGAAGAATATCAGAGTTATGTGGTATGAGAAAGTCTTGACCTGCCATCACTGACTTTAAAGATGGAGGAAGGAACCATGAGCTAGGGATGAAGGCAACCTCTAAAAGCTGAAAGAGTCAAGAAAATGGATTTGCCCCTGAAACTTCTAGAAGGAATGCAGCCCTGTCAACACCTTGATTTTAGGCTTCTGAGCTCCAGAACTATAAAAGAATAAATTGATATTGTTTTAAAATACTAAGTTTGTGGTAATTGTTACGATAGCAATAGGAAACTAATATATGATGCCTTCAAATATTTAAATCTATGAAAGTGAAGGCTCTCAGAAAATACGAATGAGACAAAAAGATAAAAGGGATAAAAAAATACTAATAATTAAGCAGTCCGAAAATATAAAAGAGCTACTGTAAGTACCAGTAGATTTTCTGTCTATTAAAGCTGAGGCTAGATGTCAGTTGTCACCGAAGTTGTTGAGGAATTTAAGTGGACTGCACCAGGGGACTATAAAAGTCTATATCAACCCAAAAATTTTATACACTACAAAGTAAAATGCAAAAAAACAAAAAAACCTTTATAAGGAATACAAATTTTTAATATATCAATGAGATTTAGCCATATATTGCACACATACAAATGTCTCAGTTACTACATTATACATTTTCTTATATATTATCTCTGAAGGTTGCAGATTTTTTTTTCAAATTACAAATAAAAAATCTGGAGAGCAAAGAAAGTAGAATAAGGTATTTCCCCCAATATCTTAAGGTGGCAACTGGGAGCTGAACTCTAAAAATTTCACTTCTCTTTATATATTAAAAAAAAGGCAAAAACACAAAAAAATTTCAGTTAGATACAGAAGTACATTTTAAAAATACTTTTATAGCATAGTGCATCCTCATTTTATATAATTAAAATTTGCTTACTTCGTCTCATGCAGTGTTCTTTTTCTAAGTCGAACAGGGGCTGTCTTTGAATCTGGAAGAATACGAGCACTTTCTTTTTTCTCAATGGTTAAATTTTGTTCTGGGTCACTGATTACAGCCCTATACAGGAAAATAGAAAGTTTGACAATGAAACTTGATAATGTGTGATATTCACATATTTATAAGCAGTTGGAAAAGCTCATATAGCAAATGCAAATTTATGTTACTGTCAAAATAATACTTTTATCAAATACAAATAAATTTAATTATTTAAAAATACTGGCCATAAAAAAGTGAATATTGCCATCTTTTTTTCCCATCAGATTATCTAAAAATAAATTGAAATTTTGGAGGGAGCTAAGAGCTGCATGTCTTTCTCTTACTATTCTTTAAACAAACAGATACCATATGGGTGTCTGATAATATAAGGGGGGAGAACACAGGAAAAGTAGAATTAGAATAGAAAGTGATAAGTGCCACAACAGAAACAAACATAGAAGAGGATGACTGAAGTCCTGGAAAACAAGATATAGAGAAAACATTTGCACTGATTCTTAAAAGGCTAGTAGAAGTTAACACCCGGAAGAGGAGGAAGGGCACCACAAGCAAAGAAACAGTTTGTACGAGGCCACAACCAGGACAGCACACAATGTAATGGATGACAGTACTCTGGAACTCTGGAACTGGACTGCCTGGGTTGAATTCCTACCTCTGACAATAATTAGCTGTGTGGTCTTATCTAGCCATTTAGCTCCAGGCTAGAGTTTCTTCATTTATTAATATAAAAGAGGTAATAATAGTACCTCCCTCAAAGAACTGTTGTAAAGATTAAATAAATTAGTTAATATAGGCATACTGCTTAGGAGCGTGCCTATTATCTAATAAGTATTATAGAAGGGTTCAATAGCAAAGGCTCTGCCTCCCAATTGCCCTTTTACTACATATGCTACTGAATATGAATAAATACAGAGGCATGACCGCCTATCAGGTAGCATCATAAGAGGCTAGAAAAGAGATAGTAAGGGTCTATAGTAAGGTGACATAAACATAGGATTTGACAGAAGAAATAAGACCTAGTATTCGATAGATCAATAGGGTGACTATAGTTTACAATAATCTATTGTACATTTAAAAACAGCTAGAAGAGAATAATTTGAATGTTTCTAGCATAAAGACAAGACAAAATTTTAAGGTGATGAATATCTCAAGTATACTAATTTAATATTTACAAATTATATGAATGTATTAAATTATCACATATAACTAAAAACTATAAAAAAGAACACAAAAAAATAGATGTAGTACAAAGAACAAATTCAAGAAACACTGGAAGAACTAGGAAACTAATTGGATTTGAGGTCATCAAATAGAAAGATTTATATAGTAACTCCACAGTAGAAATGAGATCCAATTAATAATGTAAGGAATGTAGGAGTCATATTGTGGTTTTTGTTTGTTATTGTCATCATTAATATGGTAAAGATAGGTTATCGTCATATCCTCACTTTCCTCTTTACCCAGCTTGGATTACATGATTCATCAAAATATAAACTTCTACACATCCTTAACAATCTTGCCCTCTCTGGTTTTTTTCTACTCACCTGGCAAAACCCCAAGTCTGAATGAGTTTGATGACTGAACTGACTAAAAGAATAAATGAGCAGCCATTTTTTACAAAGGTATCATGAGTCTTCAAAAAATATGAAGGTGAAACAGTAATTCAGGAATAGAAGAATTTATAAATTTAGTAGGTAATTTCCAGTGCTGGGACATTCAGGAAAAGCTTTAGGTATTTCTACCATGTACTATAGATTCTGTTCATTTGTATGCCAAGTTATGAACCAAATCTTTTTAAATTGAGCATTAAGATATTTTTTAAATTTCCCAAATGAAAAAGTCTGGCATTTACCAAAAAGTGGCATCTATTCTATTCTCACACTTTATCTATAAGTTCTATGTTAAATATATACACACAGAATGTTAGAGTTATAAGAAATCTTAACATTAATTTGGCAGAGGCAAAAATCAAGACATAGAAAAGGAAAATATGAAAGTTCCAACAGTGAATTAGTCATACAGCTACACTTAAAACCCAGTTCTGCTGACTCTAATCAAGTCTTCTCCAGTTCATTCATTCATTTGCCCATTCCACATGTATTTACTGTACAGCTACCATACTAGGCAATGGGAATGCAAAAATGAATAAAACTTCCTAAGAGCCCTACCTTCAAGGAGGTCACATTCTAAAGAGGCAAACAGATAATTAACACGGTAAATACAACAAATATAAGGTAAATTACATATCCTTGTTGGAAAAAAAATGAAGTTGTAAGAAGATACTAAGTTTTGAGGAAGGGGCTACACGTTTTTTATTTGGTGGCCAATGTATGTCTTAGCAAGTTGACTTCTAAAGAAAGATATAGGTAAACTGAGTAAACAGCCATGTAAATTTCTGGGGGAAAAACATTCCAAGCAGAAGGAAAAATAAATGCAAAGTACCTAGAACAGGAGTGGAACCTGGTATGTTCCAAAACAGGAAGCAAGCCAAACGACTGGAGCAGAGTAGACAAGAGGGAGAGAAGTGCAAGATACAAGGTCCAATGGTAGGCTTGGATAGACTGTATTATTGTATAAGGGTGAACTAAAGACTGAACTCTCACTTCTCTGAGGGGCCTGGAGAGAGCCACACCCACCTTACCATTACATTCTGCTAATCAAAGAATTTCTGAATCTATGTATGACCTGTAAGCCCCCATTTCAAAGTATCTCACCTTTTGGGGGCCAAACCATAACCTCCATGCACTGATGTACAATTTTGCCTGCAACTTCTGCTTTCTGGAAATGTACCCATCTTTAAAAATCCTTGCTTGTAAGCCATCAGAGAGTTCCAGTCTTAAATGTTAGTTGCCTATAATCCTTGCTTGGCACCATGCAATAACATGCCTTTTTTTCCCACTGTAACTCTCAGGATCAGTATCTGACTTTGCTGCACCAGGCAAGTGGATCCCGGTTGGGTTCAGTAACAAAGACACGTGAGCAAAAGTTGATGATTTTTTTAAGCTACTAGTTTTGTGGTGACATATAACCAACACATAGGTCTTATAGGTTTTACTATGATTGGGATGGGAAATTACTAAAGGGTTTGATCTGGCTTGCCTGTTAATAGATAACTCTGGCTACTGGGTTGAAAATAAACCAATAAGAGGCAAACACAGATACAGAAAGACCAGTTAGGCTGAAATAATCTAGGAGACAGGAGAAAATGGTTTGAAAAGGATGGTGCAGCAGAAGGTGTAAATTTATTTTGATGGTAGGACCTACAGTGTTTGCTGACAAACTGAATATAGGATTTGAGAGAAAGAGAAGAATCAAAGTAATCACCAGGATTTTAGGCCTAAATAACTTGAAGAATGGAGTTATCATGGAGGAAAATTAAAGATGATGTGGTCATCATGGGAAAGAGGGCAATAAACTTTCAGAAACTCAGATTGGAAAAAGTTAAATTGATATCTTAGTTCAGGATATATGTGGCTTTCAAGACATGGTGCTGGACGAGATCACTTAGAAAGCAAATATAGGAGAGGTCCAAGAATTGAGCCTTTCGGCATGCCCACGTTTAAAGACTGGGGAGATGAAGAAGAACCAGGAGAGACTGAGAAGGTGTGGAAGGTAGGAGGAAAACAAGCGAGTGTGGTGTGTAGGAAGCCACATGGGAAAAAGAAAAGTGTTTCAAAGAGAAGAAAATTTTCAATGAAAAAAAATGTTGCAGATGAGTCAAATAAATGAAAACTGAGAAATCACCACTGTTCTAGCAATACAGATAGCACAACTTATGAAGGACAGTGGTGGTGGCATGCTGGAGGTGAAGAAATAAATCAAATAAATGCACGAGATCATGGAAGGAGATACATTGGAGACTCTCAGCATAACTAATTGTTTCAAAGAATTTACTTGAAAAATATACATGTAGAGTATCACTCTTTCTCTCTTCCACTTAGCTAAATAATTTTTTCAGAGCTAAACTGGTCTTATTTTTTCCTTGATGATTTCTTAGATTACTCCATCCTCTCTTCTGAAATCCCACCATATTTCCATGTTGTCATACAATTTTACGCTGTATGTGTTAAAACTTTATATAGTTTTCTGAGGCGTTTTAAAATTCTCGACAGTCTCACAGTTCTCAAACGGCACCAAGGCACCCTGGGGTCCTGCAGTGAACTCATGGGGCACTGTGGGACATTTTTAATTTTTGAAGGAAACACAGTGACATTCAACAACACTTGCACACCGGGTAAACTACTAGCGCAATGTAGGTCACAGTTTCAACAATATATCATGCTAAGCCTCTTCACTGATGTTACATCTTTGCTAAGCTGGGTTTTCCACAGTTGCTGTAATAAAAAACAAAATATGTGAAAATCAATGTAGAATAGAAAGTTAGGGTGGCAACATTTTAAATGATTTTAAAATTTAAGATTGTGCAGTGCCAAAAAAATTCATATAGCTCATTAGTAAACAAGAATAAAATTAAAATATTTTCTTGCAAGTTATGTGTATTATTTTTTCAAATGTTCATTAGGTTGTTAGGAAATAAATACTTATTGTTTAGACAAAAATAATAAATAGACTGTTAGATATTTTTATTGGTCTAAGAGAGTACTGTGAAAAAAATACTAAAACACTAAGAGTGCAATGAACAGAGAAAGTTTGGAAACTTCTGAGTCAGCTGCTCATTGATTGACCAAAAATATGGATGTCATTCATGAAAAAGAAATTTAATGACAACTTTCCAAATGGATTTCTATTATTAGTTACTAATTCTCACCTGGATAAGTGGTCTATCATCACTTGCTCTGCAACCGTCTGTTTTTTCTTCTCTGCAGCCGCAATTTCCTGAGAAGATAAAGACAATTTAATTGTCCATAAAGCATAACAATGCAATAGTTAACAAAAAAGTCATAAAATATAAATTAAACACCTCAAATTTCCTTCTCAAATATAGATTACTTTCCATCATTAACAAATTTAAATGCCAATTATTTAAACTACAGTATTATCTATTTCCTAAAAAGTAATGCACTTACATTTTGGTAGAAATAATCAGATATTCCAGTGAGCTATCTTTGCATTTTATGGAGTCAGACTAAAGGAGGAGGAGTATAACATCCCTCTCCTCCCTGCCTTCCCTCAAGAGATGTCCTCCAAAAAGGCATCTTAACTTGCTCCAAGAAGAATACCAACCCTGACACAAAGAGAATTTGATCTAAAACTATTCGCAGTCAAAAAGGCCAAAACTGAGTTTGAATCATTCAACCTTACATCAAAAATCTGAGCCAAATCAAAACAAAACTAAAACTCCCATCATTGAAAGTTTAATGATCGTTTCTTTGAATATAATGTATCAATAATATTTAATCAACTTTTCTCAGTTACTGGCTTGATTAAACCATCTTCATAGTATTTTTTGCTTTCCCAACTCGTCTGAAAGTATGGATCACATCAAATTGAAAGGTTTGTAATTACTCAATTCTAATCAGATTATCATGCAACTATAATGACTTAAATGTTTCTTTTGAGGGGAAAATAAGAGAGGTTAAAAAATTAAGAAGCCTAAATAAAGCTTATTCTATTTTTAGAACATAAATGTCTGTCATCCCCATTGATCACTCTAATAAATGAAATCAAGTAAGATCACGTTGTTTAAAATAGAGGCTTTGTAACCTTTGGGAGAATGCTTTATTTAAAACTGACACAAAATATCAACTAAAAATATCTAAAGGTATATCAGAAAAAGAAAAAGTAAAAACTTGTAAGAAACCTGAAAAAGTTCAGCACAATTATTTAAATGTTAGCCTACACTGAATTTAGTTTTGTTGTTTGGTACAAATTTAAGATATATAGTTTATACATGCAAATATGTCCCATATAAAATTTATATAATTTAATACATCTTGTGTTGTTCTCTAAGCTCATAACACTTTATAAGGTTTTTATTTAGGAATAACTTTACGATAACAATTAAAAAGTTAAAATTGTACAACTTACAGGTAAAGCAAGGTATATTTTATAATAACTAAGGGTGATTCGGAAAGTGGACACTGACTAAAACATGGAAATTGTATACAGAAAATATCCACATCAGCCAGCCAGGACATAGATGGAAAACCAAGAAGCAAGCCAAAGAGGTGAGATTAATGGTGATCATATAGCCCATGCAGACAGCCCACCTGAGTGCTGAAGTTTATGGTGGCTTATACTTTGCAGAAAAGGTTAGAACCACCCTCAGGCACATTGATTTAAAGGTCTGTGAAACACATAGAAGATTAGAAGCAGAAGTCACACTGATGCAAGGAACTGTCAACACTGAAAAATGACAAAAGAACTAGACGAGATGGATATAAAAACCATACTTCACTGCTTCTGTCATTCATTTAAGTAGTTAAAAATTAAATAAGGAAGTCTCCACCTATATTTTGAAAACAAATTGGTGCCAACTGCATATGCCTTGAAAGCTTACTCATATAAACATTTCCTTGGGAGGAAAAGACAGATAAATAAGTGCTACCACAATAAGGTAAAACTTAATGATGAATTTGGATACATTGCCACTAACAATGTAATTGTAAACAAAAGACATCCAATAACATCCAGATGAGTTTCGATTATATTATATACCCAATAAGCCTTGAGTATTGGTAACATCCATTTCAAATATAACTTTAGGATATATCAAAATAAGCTTTATTTGGGACATTATTTTGCCTTATAAAGTAGTTTTTAATGTTTAGGATAATCCTGGTAATACTCTTTATTCTATTAAGCATAAATATCTAAATAATAATAGGCATAGAAAACAATATGCATGTGGTTTTAATAAAAGAACTATCACAAATTTGCAACTTAGGACATCCACAGAGAATCGGTCCACCTGTCTAGAGATTGATTACACATTACTGTCAATTCAGAACATAATTGATTCTGGATGATTGTGACCCAAATAAAATATATATTGAATTTCTACTCAAATAATAATAATGTAACTAGCTAAATCCATATTGCTTTGTTACTAGTTAGCTATCTAAACCAGAGTTTTCCCAACTTGTGAGCCACCACACTGACATTCCATCAATCTGTCACAGGTAAATCTAAGATATTAATCACCTGGGGCATCTGGGGTAGCCAGTGAACTTCAAGTAGCATGGTTCCCTTACCCAGGACATTACAGAAATGCCATAATTATCTATTTGTGCCAGAACTAAGCCTAAGCAATATTAGCCTAAGCAACTAAGTCTAAGCAATATTAATCAACTTAATTGACTTTGTAAAAGACATAATTTAAAGTTAATATTGAAAATCTGGAGTTTTGCTTCACTTTTCCTTAAAAAAAATTACTTTATTTCCAGCATTTTCCTTAACTAGCCTGAATTTCTCTAGTGTTTGCAGCTTATGACTTTCAAAAAAATAACCAGGTAAGCTACTTCTTTTGGGGAGGAAGCAACACCAAATAAGCCCACTAACATTAATAGCGGCCAATTAACATTCGAGAGCTTGTTTGGAAGTTCTAGCAAGGGAGCTCAGCTACTGGTATACCCCTGACTAAAGAAGGATCCCCCTCTATCAAGGAAGGTCATCCCCTTGGATGGAGCGTGCAGCTTCAGGAGGGACTCCCATGGAGCCCTGAGGGAGCAAGGTGACACCTACCTAGCCAGCCAGATCAGCCGAAGCAACCCTGGTGATCAATGTGGTGACAGATGTCACAGCCAGATTGACCTCAAGTCTTATTTTGAACAGTATAAGCTAAATTTTTACAAACTTGCAAAGATTCAAGACAATTTTTCCACAGAATATATACCAAACACAAGTCAATCATTTATAAAAATGAGGACTCAATTTTCACATTAATGAATATTTATCTCAGTCCAAATTCAATTGTTGCAATTATATATTCAATTATAAGTCTATAAAGGAGGGCAAATTATCTTAATGGCTTTGCAAATAAGTAAAAATGCTGAAAACTTACTGCATCCAATTTTCTTGCACTCTGTTCTGTACTGTAAGGGTTGTCAGCATAACCTTGCTGTAAGAGGACTTTCCTATCCAGAGTTGTAAGGTCATCTGTGTTGGCTTCGTCACCTTGTGCACACTATACATAAAAGCAACAAATGAATGATCATACCCATATTTATACTATTTTTAATTGAAAATTAGAGTTTATTATACACCAGGCTAAGTGTTTCAGATATGTTATCTAATTTTCCCCCTGACAAATGAATGAGGAAGCTATTATTATTATTCTCTTCTACCGGTATATATGAGAAAACTATTAATAAGCCACCCAGAGTTTAATCTTGGAGATACACAGTTAGTAAATGGAAGAGTTGTTATTCAAACGTAGGTCTAATTCCAATTAGTAATTAAAATTACTAGAATATTGGTTTTTAACAAAATAAGGGAATATATAACTACTGAATATCTCAGTGATTATTTGTATAGGGGTTAAGGGTACAGACTCTGACATTGCATTGCCCATGTTTAAACCCATCTCTTCCACTTTCCAGCTAGATGACCTCTCTGTGCTTTGGTTTACTCATAGACAAAATGGGAATTAATAATAGTAACTACCTCACCAAAAGGATTGAGAGATAATATGTATCCAACACTTATAAAAATTATGTGACACAGTATTAAATAGAAAGTAGCAACTATTATAACTATTATTGTCCATGGTAAGTCTTTGCAAAATTAATAAATGTGGGCATGTCCATTCCATTAAAAAATTAAATTCATAAATAAAAGTATTAAAATATGGGTGTAATCTTTGAGGTAAGAATTCTTTGGGATGCTAAAGAGATAAGCACCAAATTTTTCTTAGAATATAAGATGTGTTTAAACTACCTTAACAACAACAAAAATGTCCCAACAGAGAAGAAACTTGTCAAAAACTTAATAAATTTCAAGAGTTTTTATCCCCAGGACTTATTTTTACTTTAGATTTTCATTGAAAGGTCACACTCCATCTTCACACTCTGCTCTGTCTTTATGACCTTTGATTGCTATATAAATTATTATTATATTAATATATTTGTTAATGATTCATTGCCTGCTTCTCCTAATGTGAGTTCCATGAGGACAGGAACCTTGTCTGTCATTTTTATCCCTGGTGCCAAAACAGGATTACACATGGTGAGAATGTGATAAATATTTATTCAATAAATGAATAATGAACCTTGGTTAAATATTTACTATTTGAAAATCAATTTATGAGGACACTTCATAATTTTATTTATTTACTCATTAATATACCTGTATTTTATATGTAGTGATTTATTTATACAGGCACCGAAAAAGATGCCTAGCATTACATAAGGTAAATTGAGAAGATTAATTTAATATATATATTTAAGTATAAGCAAAGCACTACATTATGTTTAGTTTGAAAAAAAACTTTCAAAAGGATTTCATTTTCTTTCAGCTAGTTTTCAACCTTCTATAAAAGGAAAACAATTGCGACAGCCTGCTCAAAGGTGTTCTTGCTTCCAGCTTTGCCCTATTCTCAATAAAACTCATTCTCAAAAGAACAAATCAGCTTTCTGCCTCAGAGTAAAAGGCAAAGTCCTTACACGGCTTATGAGGCCCTCTGATCTGCCTCCCAGGCTCCCTTGAACTTTGCCTATAGAGTTAAGCATTCAATAACTATTTGTTGAAATAATAAATAATAAATGAATGAATTATAGTGATCATTTCTAAAACTAAGAGGTGGGTTTTTTTTAATAGATGGGTGAAAAAAGATATATCTGGAATGATCAATAATAAGTACAATTAGGAAATTAAGATATTTTATATGAAATTGAAGTTTAATGATTTTCATGTTTTATTTAAAGATGTTTCATTATTTTAAAAACATATTATGCACACATAAGTTTACATTTTAGGTAGCCAAACAATTTGACAAGAGATTGATTCATCACCTTTTTATACTAAGTGGAAGGAAAACTCAACAAAGGAAATTTGCCATTAGAAATGTTATGGTTTGGATGTTTGTCCTGTCTAAACATCATGCTGTAATTTGATTCCCCCGTCTTGGAGATGGGGCCTAGTAGGAGGTGCTTGGTTCATGGATGTGGATCCTTCATGAATAGATTAATGCACTCTCTCAGAAGTGCATGAATTCCCACCCTATTAGTTCCCCCAAGAGTTGGTTGTTAAAAAGAGCCTGGCACCTGCCCCCTCTCTCTCTTGCTTCCTTGCTCACTATGTAATCTATGTACAGCTGGCTCCTCTTCACCCTCCACCATGAACGGAAGCAGCCTGAGGTCCTGACCAGATGCTCAAAGTTTTATTTTACTGTTCAACTGATTATCAATTGATTCATGTATCAGCCTGATTTATTATAACCATCAGCTATGGTCATTAGTTATTGTCCTGGATCTTAAATATATGTAACCTTAGCTTTTCTTTCTCAGTAAAGTGAATCAATTTACATATCGCTCCCTGCTTTAAAGAGGGGCTTACAGCTCTGGTATCAGGGACTTCTTTAATTTTCAGAGATTACCATTAAAGAGTTAATTCATGAAATTGTCACAGAATTTACCAAAAGTCCATTTATACAGCAGTTTTGATTCTTAAAATTATATACACTTAAAAAGACATCAAATGCTCAAACCCCATAAACATATGATTGTTATACAGAAAATCTAAGGAAACCTTTTTTATAGAAGTTCTTCTGTAAGACTACCAAAAACATATTAAACATAATAATTTCACACTTTTAATGTAGACTTTAAAAATTAAAGAAACAAAACAGTATCTTTCCCAGCAGAAAATATGCACATATTGGCTTCAATAAAACTCTTTATTCATTATATATATATATATATTTACCAATTGCATGGAAAGATTTGCAAATGAGATTTGTTCCTCTCTTAAACCAAAAGTAAACAAATGTCCATTTGAACTGTGTTCAAGGAAATAAAAGTTTTACTTTGAAAATATTTATAATCATTTTGCTGCCACTCAATAAAGCAAGTGCTTATGGAAACCCTCATTCTGTTTTCCCAGCATATTTAGTGATACAAATATCACATGGTATATCTTGTAAATATTAATAATACATGACCAGATGCTAAAGGGTTGTGAAATTATCTTCCCTAGAAGTATAGACACCAGGTTACCATATTTGTGTGCATCTGTTTGGGTTTAGAAAAATGCCTGTAAGACTAAAAAGATCAAATAATCCCATTAATTTTATTACTCTTTCAGCTAAACACTGTGCAATTTATTTACTTCTAGATAGTTCCTACATGGATTAAAGAAAAATAGCTGACATGATACACCTACTTATCAATTTACCATTTTTTTTTACAGGAAAATGCTAAGCAAGTACAACCATCAGACTTCCCTGAAAATATATTATACTTATAGAAGGTTAACTGCATTAAGAATTCTATCCAAGTATCCTCTTCTTTTGGTCAGTATTATTGTACACTACATTTCTAAACAATTCTTTCCAAAAATCAAGATTGACTTTTCCTTATGAAAGCCATTAAACTTATTATGTTTAATTTGCTCTGATATTCATGAATAGTGAATTCATACCTAAGTAATATTAAATGAAAGGATAACAATTTCAGTAATTCATGAT
This sequence comes from Cheirogaleus medius, assembly GCA_008086735.1. Taxonomy (NCBI): domain Eukaryota; kingdom Metazoa; phylum Chordata; class Mammalia; order Primates; family Cheirogaleidae; genus Cheirogaleus; species Cheirogaleus medius. Next base: position 612,759 of record VBSM01002616.1, on the reverse strand, counting down.
GTTAAAAATAACTTTCCCAAAATGAGGCAAAAGACAATCATGAAGTGATAGCAGTTTTAAAATAAAACAAGGTCACTATAAAGTCTGAAACCACTTTTCAACATTAACACTTAGACTGTGAGACCAACTGAGTTCAAGACAGCTAAATCAAGTATATATCAAATATATATAATCAAATATATACATATATATAAAATTGTCTTATTTCCAATTTCAAGACAAGTGAAAAGCTTCTAACAGAGAAAAGATAACTAAATCATGTGGCTCGAGTTTTGTGTCTGAAAATGGTGATAATAATCCTTTAAAATTTTTGTGAAGAATGAAATAGTTCTAAGCAAAATACATAAAATAGTCCCTGAAACACAGAAATAAATGTTAGCTCCTATCTTACTATGACTAACAGCAAAACATATCAGACAAAAAGACATTTCTGTAATATGTGCAGTTTTTTAAAATCTCGTTAGAAATTTATAAAGCCTCATACATTACCTTTTCATCTATCTTATTTCTTGGAGATTGTTGATGAGTGGTATTTGATTTTTTCTTTTCTGCATTTCTCTGACTAAACTGCTTATATCCATCTCTCATTTCAGTTTCATATTGTTGATATTTTAGTTTATATTTTTCTGTTGGCGGTGGTAAATTTTCAGGTATCACATCCTGCTCCTAATTGTAGAAAGAAAAGCATGCTATCCACCAGAAAAAAAATCAAAATAATTTTTATTTTCCTTATTGACATTGACATTTACCTTAGCATTTATGCCTAAAAGACAGACCATTATAATCTATTTTCTAAATACAGATGATATTTAAAATATTCAGCTGGTACAGCATCACTGACCAAATTAGAGCAGATAGAAGTGCTTGGAAGGGGCACTCATCCTAAATATCAGAAAGACTGTAACATATTTTCTACCTGAAGATCAGTAATGGTTCTAAAAGAATTTAAAAGGAGAAAAATCAACTTTCCTTTCTTCTTAGGAGTTTTATATAAGCTTTATTTTTCCTGCTCCAGAAGAACTTTACTGTTAATCATTGTTTTCCAGAACACACATAGCGACTGGAGATCACTAATGCTGGGAAGCACTGGTTGCCATTCCTATACTATTGACATATTCTACCTTCTGGTATTATTTGGTTCCCTGCCACATTTCTATAGAAGTAAGAGATAATAAAACCAATGGATAAGAGAAACCTAAAAGAACTACTAAGTAAATATGAGGGCATAAATACCTACTCAGGGAGGGACACACACTCCAAAAGGAGCATATAAAGCCAGTCCAACCCTTGAAAAGTATGGAAGATATCCAAGTCTACCCCAGAGGAGAATGATAAGGTAAAGCTTCAGGGTAAAAACCATAGCAAGATATAGACTAGGGTGTTATTCATGAAATTTTTCAAAATGAAATTGAGGAGAACATGATGAGAGCCAACTACAAGAGGAAGACTAATAAAGACAGGAAAGCCCTACTTAGAATACTTGTCAGAACCTGTATTCATAACATGAAATGAAACACTAGATATGAGGTATAAATATGCCCCAAGGAAACACCATGGAATAAGTATATTTACTTACACTAGTTACATCTGAAATATTAACTAGTCCCAAGGAGACAACTTGGAATTCACATAGCTACTTATTTACTCCACAGTATTCTAGTAGCCTAAAGTACGATTCTGTTTCCAAGAGACCAATCTTATAACATATTGTTAAACTAGCAAGATCTGGTCTAATATTTTGCCATATTTTTAAAATCCCTGGATTCCATATTAGAATATACCTGTACTTTACCAATTTTATCAAAATTTTTAAAATGTCATTCCTTTGTGTGAAAAAAATGCAAAACAAAGTAAAATTATTTCACCAGCATTGTTGTTGCTTGGGATTTGAATATATAAAATATTTAAACTTGGCAAATATATAGATATAATAAAACTTCTGGAGTAGATATGGTGCTAATAATGCATACTATAATTCTGAAAGATGGTAATAAGCAAATAAATACTAACCAGTTCATTTAGATGATGCTGAGTATATGGTATTTGACATGGTGTGACCCAGCCAAGAGAAGATGAATTTGGTGGGTTAACATGAACCTGCGCTGCACTAAGTGGAATATATGAAAAATCATCCTAAAAAATAAAAGGTAATGATACTTATCATATTCCATATGTAATATTATGTATGAATATATATTATATTAAATACTAAGTAAAAATTACCTCATCATCAGAGTCAACAAGGCTTCCCAAATCAAGTCGTGGAACCCTAAAAGAAATAATCTATGCATCCCATAACTTTTTAAAAATGAGATTTTAATAACTGTAAACTATATATGCTATATCTTATAGAAAAAGGTACACTGAAGCCAATGATATGCTGGCTCCTACTGCCTTGTGATAGGCTTTTGTTAAATGTTCAGTAATTTTTCAAGCTGGTTGTTAAACATAGGCAGCATTAAAAATAAAATTATATAAATTTATCATTAAATTATATTAAAAACAAAAGTAATAAATACTCAAAATTTATCATTTCCTAATGATTAAGATATTTAGGTCTATCATAACTGTTTGGTAATATATTAGTGTGCATCCTTTCCAACTTTGTGCTCAATGATGTTCTTAATACATAAATAGCTTGAAATCAACCAGGATAGGATTATTTACACTGAAATTGGCAAATGTTGTAAATTAGGTCTTGATTTATCATTTTGTTGATTTCTGAGACTTAAAAAAGCAGTGGAGAAAAATGTTAATTATGCAGATTAAACTTAAAAGTGTGCCATGTCTATAGCTATCACACAGTGAATAGCATCAAAATAAACTGAGGAAATACTGCTTTGGACTTCAAAACTATTATTTGATTCAGCAAAGAAATCATTCACATCATTTTACAGTAAATGAAAATAACAACCAACATTCACGTTCAAACTACAATGGTTCATTAATTGAAACCATAGGTTAGCTAGAGATACAGAGTTCAGGAGAAAACCAAGAGAGCATTCTATGAGAATCCATTGGCTATATAGGATCTATGTTAATGAGTTTATACATTTTATTTGTATTTGTAGATTGCTACACATCCTTTTTATCAGTAAAAGTTATAATCAACTTAATATATACTTAAATTTATTTATAATGAACAAGTAAAATTTATAATAAACATATTGTCGTGGCCCGTTTGCAGGATGGGGGATGGACATATAACACAAAGAGACACACAAAGAAAGGCACAGACACACATAAAGACGGTACAAGACTGCAGCACCGAATGCTCCAGTCATTTTATTCTTATACTCAAAAAATCAAAGTTACTTCCTTATACGTGACCACCCAGGCATTGCAACAATGGCCATAGATTCCGGAACATGTAGCCTAAGGACACAGATGTCCCATGACTCAGGGTCTTAATGCAGTTGCTTAAGTCCAGGGCCATAAGCCAGAGTTTGAGATAAGCACAGATAAGCAATGCAGCCACAAAGGGAAACTTTCTGTTCCCATCCCTTTCGGCCTGGCCCCCTGCAGCTGTGCCTGTCTTAGGTTGTCTCCCCCCTTGAGGGATCTTACCCGTCATGGGCTAATCAGCCATCCCATGAGCTCAGGCAGTACCCATAAGGGCAAGGTGTTTATCAAGTGGCCTCCAGACCCCCAGGGCTGTGGGGCTGGGCAACATTTGCTTACGTGCAGAAGATCAAACTCTTTGTTATGCCTTCAAGCAGCAACCCTGCTTGTTAGGTGAACCTAAGCCGGAACATATGACTGTTACACCGCTCTGGGCTGGGCACATATTCCTTCTCCTAAGATTAATTCTTAAGCTGCACAATTATATCCAAGTCTCCAACACATATAATACACTTTCAGAAAACCAGTTGTTGAACATTTCCCAGCACGCAACTGACACAGCCATTGTTACATACTCAATATCTTATATATAGCACTTGCACCTAACTCTCTTCTTCATGTCTAGATGAGCATACAGGTTTCTATTACATAGAAGAACCACATGAAATTGTTGATGTTTGTTTATTTTTAACCTCTACAAATGTCAATGTTATGTGGTTCAGCCTAGTAAATTACTGACTTTTTAATTTTTATTTTCCAAGAATCCTGAAGTCTCAAATACTTGATAGAACATAAAAATCATATCATTCAAATTTTAAAATGCAAAATTAATATAAAACATAAATTAATGTATTCTGGTCCAAAAATAAAATAATTTTAATAAGATTTGTAAAATTGGCCATAATCCTCTAAATTAAAGCACAGGTAGATTTATCCTTAAATTCATTTGGCTAAACCAATTATGAAATGGAAAACATTTAATATATTTCTTTAAAAATGCATTTAGCTGAGTTTTATAAATGAAAAAATACTTTAACTTTTTCAGAAAAATGTAAAAATAAAATTAAAGAACATAAAAAACAAAATAAATATTACTTATCACAAGAGCTATTTTAATTTTGGCATAGTAATTTCAGGCCATGCATATGCATATAGAACTTTCTGTGGCTCACAATCATAGCTACATGTATAATTTTGTTTTCTTTTTTTAACTAATCAATGTGTCATAAATATGAGCCCATTAAACGGTTCAAACATTTAGAAATGTGACTTACACTGGTGGACAGGAATTCTGAATTGCCCATGATTCAGAAGTCCATTCTTGCTTTAATGAAAAAAAAAAATAGAATCAGTATTAATATACTCATTATACTGTAAGAGATAAGCAATGAGAGAATGCAATAGAGCTATAATTTTTCTCAGTAAATCCATATAAGAAATACTTATTAAGCCCCTTCTCCCTGCCCGTGAGACACAGATAAGATGGTAAGCAAGACAGATAATTCTTGCCCACATAGCATTCTGTCTTCTGGGGAAGGCATTCACTCAAATAAACAATAATGGAAAAAATAAGTTTATGACAGAGCACCTTCATAGGATGTGTGCCCAGCCCACTCTAGGGAATTTAGGAAGCTTTTCAGAAAAAAAAAAAATGCACCCTTTAACAGGGGTTCTAAAGGATCAGGAGGAGTTAGCCAGATGAAAAGAGAAGGGAGAAAATTGCTTCAGCCAGGAAACAACTTGTGCTGCACAAGCCCACAGGCAAGAGTCAGCATTTGGTTTTTTTTGAGCACTTCCTTATAAATATCTCTCTCTTTTTCTTTTTTATTTCAGCATATTATGGGGGTACAAAGGTTTAGGTTACATATATTGCCTTTGCCCCACTCAGTCTGAGCTTCAAGTGTGTCCATCCCCCAGATGGTGCGCATCATACTCATTATGTGTGTTTATACCCATCCCCTCCTCCCCCCTCCCATATGCTGACACCAGATGAATGTTATTGCTATATGTGCACTTAGGTGTTGATCAGTTAAAAACAATTTGCTGGTGAGTACATGTGGTGCTTATTTTTCCATTTTTGGGATACTTCACTTAGTAGAATGGGTTCCAGCTCTATCCAGGATAATACAAGAGGTGCCACATCGCCATTGTTTTTTGTCTGAATAGAACTTCATGGTATACATATACCACCTTTTATTAATCCACTCATATATTGATGAACACTTGTGTTGTTTCCACATCTTTACAATTGTGAATTGTGCTGCTATAAACATTCCCAAGGAAACTATCATTAGAGCAAATAGACAGCCTACAGAATGGGAGAAAATATTTGCTCTCTACACATCCAATAAAGGGCTGATAACAAGAATCTATCTAATCTAACTGAAAAAAAAATCAACAAGAAAAAAATCAAACAACCCCATCAATAAATGGGCAAAGGACACAGAATAATAGCCAGCAAACATAAAAAAATGCTCAACATTTTTAATCATTAGAGAAATGCAAATCAAAACCACAATGAGATATCACCTAACCCCAGTGAGATTGGCCTCTATCAAAAAAATCCCAAAACAACAAATGCTGGGGAGGATGTGGAGAGACAGAAACACTCTTACACTGCTGGTGGGACTGCAAATTAGTACAACCTTTGTGGAAAAGAATTTGAAGATAACTGAAAGAGCTAAAAATAGAAATACCATTTGATCCAGCAACAGTACTATTAGGCATCTACCCAAAAGAGCAAAAGACATTCTATAATAAAGACATCTGTACCCAAATGTTTATGGCAGCACAATTTACTATAGCAAGGATGTGGAAACAACCCAAGTGCCCATCAATTCATGAGTGGATTATTAAAATTTGGTATATGTTCACAATGGAATATTACTCAATTATAAGAAATGACAGTGATCTAGCACCACTTATATTTTCCTGGATAGAGCTTGAGTCCATTATCCGAAGTGAGGTATCACAAGATTGGAAGAATAGGCTCCACATGTACTCGCCATCAAATTGGCACTGTGTTGAGGGCTTGCCATATAATTGTGCAGCTTAAGAATTAATCTTAGGAGAAGGAGTATGTGCCCAGCCCAGAGCGGCGTGAGAGTCATACATTCCGGCCAAGGTTCACCTAACAAACACGGTTGCTGCTTGAAGGCATAACAAAGGGTCTGAGTTTCTGCAAATAGGCAAGAGCTGCCCAGCCCCACATTAATAGGGGCCTGGAGGCCACACGATAAGCACATTGTTCCTATTATTGTTGCTTGGCCCTATAAGATGGCTGGATAGCCAGAGACGGGTAAGATTCCTCAAAGAGGAACAACTTAAGACAGGCACAGACGCCCGGGGGCCAGCCAGGAGGAACTGGGGACCAAAAGTGCTCCCTGTGGCTGCCTTGCTTAACCTTTGCTTATCTCAGCCTCTGACCTATGCTTTTAGCAACTGCCTGGAAACCTTGAGTCAGGGGACATCTGTGTCCTTAGGCTCCGTGTTCCGGAATTTATGGCCATTGCTGCAATGCCTGGGTGGTCACGTATAAGGAAGTAACTTTGATTTTTAGGGTATAAAAATAAAAGGACTGGTGCGTTCTGTGCTGCAGTCTTGTACCATCTTTATGTATGTCCATGTCTTTCTTTGTGTGTTTCTTTGTGTTTTGTGTTCATCCCCCATCCTGCAAATGGGCCACGACAGCACTGACTGATCAACACCATGGTACTCACAGGGTAGTAATATTCTCCAGGGATTAGGAGGGTGGGGAGGGGAGGGAACTCACAACTAATCGATGTGGTGGTGGTGAGCATTGTAGAGGGGAAGGGCATGCCTCTAATCCTCACTTGGGTAAGGCAAAGTCATAAAATGTAACCAAAATGTTTGTACCTTCATAATATCCGGAAATAAAAAAAAAATTAATCAGTGAAATATACAACAGTGATATTATGAAGGTTGAAAAGAAAAAAGTCCTAATACTAGAAGACCAGATTCTCTTCCTACCTAGCTACCACAAAATGTAACATTGATTCTAAAAAATAATTTAATTTTGATTTAAATATAAAAATAGAAATTTAAGTGATCTATCTCTATTTTTAAGCATATAATCATCACTACCCTGGTTGCCTTCTCCACATTTTTGCCTATCAAAATTCTGTACATTCTTCCAATGAATACCGATATCATTCCTCATTGAAACTTTCTCTAACTCTACATTCAACCATTGCCTCTTCTTTGAACCTCCATATATTTTGTTTATATTTTGTATATGTTTCTGTAGTTGAATTTAACACTGTTGAAATTATAATTTTGCCTACAAAACTAGAGGCACATAGAGAGAAGTCTTCTCATCTCATTTATTGCTGGGTCTTTAACATCTAGCATTGTGCTAAGCAAGCACATTGGTAAGTAAAAAATAAATAAATTCAAAAGAATCCAGTCACTGAGATTCCATTTTAAATAAACATAATGGCCAGGTACAGTGATTCACATCTGTAATCCCAGCACTTTGGGAAGCCAAAGCAGGAAGATCCCTTGAGCCCAGGTTCTTGAGATTACAGTGAACTATGATTGTGCCATTGCACTCCAGCCTGAGTGACAGGGTGAGATCTTGTCTCTAAAATATATATATATATAAATAAAATTTTAAAATAAACAAAGTACACTTTAAAGTAAGTTTGGTTCATGGTCTTTCAAGCCTCCTCTGAATATCAACTATATTATACATAATATAATCATTAAAAGTATTTTTAAAGTTTTTAATAATATAAAGATGCTTATGCCTCATGTTATATAAAAAATCAGGATACAAAATTATATATGCAGTTTACAATGAGGTAGCAATTATGTAAATTCACTAAAATGTTAATAGGGTGTTTCTTAGTGTTGGAAATATTGATATATTTTCTTCTTTGACAATTTTTATATTTTATGTACATACACAGATAATTTTTCATATAATAATAATAAGACAATAAGCTTATTTTTTAAAAATAAAACTAACTCAAGCAGTGGCAAATTTTCATGTAATTATTATCTTCAATTTTGGTAGCTCCATTCTATAAATCTAAAAAATGTTTACCCCAAATATTTGTGAGTATAAGTCATCATAAAAACAGAAAGAAAGCATCAGAAAATCATTTACTGAATCATCCTTAAAGAGCAAAATTATATAGCTTACATACTTGTAATGACTTCTTTCTTCCAGAGAATGGCTGAATTTGGCTCCTAGAAGAAGCAGCAACTCCTTTAACCTCTAAATCCATTCACATTCATGTGGTTATCACGCGGTATACTCTGAAAAAGGTAAAATTAATATAAAATGATAATTCTTACCCTAATTTTAAATAATTCATACAAATTACATAATAATACTACATGGAAAGAAATCATATGGTTAATCACTTTTATTAAATATTTCTTTCACCAAAATCAACTATTTCTAGAATAGTTAAATTATGCCCTGTGGCAGTCTGAATAATGTGCCCCCAAAGGGGTCCACATCTTAATCCGTGGACCCTGTTAATATGTTACCTTACATAGCAAAAAGTACTTTTCAGGTGTGATTAAGAATTTTGAGATGGAAAGATTATCCTGTATTATCTAGTGGACTCAAAGTAACCACCATGGTCCTTATATTAGTCAGGAAGGAAGATTAGAGTGAGACAGAGAAGATGTAAGGATGGAAGGGCTGGCCAGAGAGCAGCAAAGATGCTATGCAGCTGGTTCTGGAGTTGGAGAAAGAGGCCATGCATCAGAAACTTCCAGAAGACAGAAGAGACAAGGAGTAGACTATCCCCTGGAGCCTCCAGAAGGAACCAACCTGCTGACAGCTTAGTTTTAGCCCCTTAAAACCCATTCTGACTTCCAGAACTGTAAAAGAATAAATTTATGTTGTTTTAAACTACTAAGTTTATGATAATCTTTCAGCAGCAATAGGAAACTCATGCATGTCCCTCTTCTCTACCACATTGAGATATACATTTATTTTCTTCATTCATTTTCTAAATCTTTGTCAGTTTTGGTTTTGCCAGGGTGGGATGATAAAAATATTTTTAGCAAACAGTATATTCTTCATCTAATACAAAGAATAAAATAGAGTGAATCATCCAATTCATATTATGTGGTGATTGGTAAAAATGCTTGCAAGGGAATGTTGAAAATAGCAAGCTTGCAAATATTTATGAAATAAAAATTAAATGACTATGTCTTTCACCAAAATTTTGTATATTTTATTTTATACTTCATCCTTATATTACCAAGGATAAAATTTTAATTATTCATTCATACTTTCTCTTTCTATAAATAGACTTGGATTTATTTTAATAGTAAATTATTTTTGATTTTTTAAAGATAGCATGTCACAGTGCCAGCTTGAAGTTAGATTTATGTTATAATCCTGATTTTTGCCACTTTTTCATAATTTAAGCTTAAGTAAGAACTTCATCTCTCTGAACCAATGTTTCTAATGTGTAAAATGAATTTAATGTTAGCACTTTTCTCATCCTGCTGGAATAATGTAACATTCAATATGTGGTAGCCATCATTGTTATTAAAACGTACTTTTATTTCATCACCAATGAAACCTTTTTACCTGAAAGATAACCCAGTTCCTTACTAACTTATATACAGGGTTTCCTTTATCCCATCCACAGACCACTCCTCCCCTAAAAAACCCTTGCCTTTAGCCTAGAATTCTACTCTTAAGAGTAAAATCAAGAAGACTTATCAACCAACAGTAAAAATAGACTTATTCTGAAAATATCACAAATCATCAGATTTGAGAATACTATAATAATATAGCACTACAAATGGTTTTCTTTTCAGAGCTATTTTTCACAAGGAAGCAATTTTTTTTAAAAGTTGCTATTGGTTTGGTATGGGTTTTTCATTCTTATTGGTTTGTTGGGGTTTTGTTGTTGTTTGGAGGCTGCGTTGGTTGGTTGTTTAATCACAAGAGTTATTCCCTTTGCCATGATGATTACTAGCTAACAAACCCAAGTTGAGATAGGATGCTGAGCAGTCAGCACAGTGATTTTCCCCACATACCAGTCTCTCAATAGTTTATACCTTAGCAACTATTATAGCCATTTCAAATCACTATAGGTCATTTTGGAGCACTATAATTCATTTGCAAATAATATTAATAAAAACAGCAAAATTTAAACCCTCAAGTGTCCAAGTTCTCCTAGTCCTTGTACTTTCCCAGTCATGACAGTCATCACTCTTCACTGTAATTAGCTTTTCATTTCCCTAATAAACTGTCAAGACCAGGAAGGTTGGTATCTCCTACCCTTAATATAGCATAGATACTTAATAAATATTTATTTAGTCAACAAATTAATGCATAGCCAAATATATGTGTACATTTTAACATATTCTTAGATCAGTGTCATTTCTCTGTACCTAATGACATAATCATAAAGCCAACATATAAATCCTGTTTTCAAACAATTAGATAAGGTGTTTAAAGCAATGAATGATAGTTATTTGTCTTAAATACTAGACTATAAACTTATAAAGGCAAGGATTACTGATTTTGCTCACCCAGTATCTCAGGACTTAGAAAACCTAGAGAAGAGTAGGAACTTCATAAATATTTATTAAAGAAATTAATTCAGTCAATTCAGATATTAAGTTAATTCAGAACTACATAGTACAAAAATATTAATAGTTCATTCAGATATAGTAAGAGTATTCAAAAGACAATGTCATCATATATGGAACACTCCAGGATTTATAGAATTAGAGGAGTCAAGCCACTGACACACTACTTAGAAAATCTTAAGAGATAAAATAGCCAAATCTTTTGATTTTAAAACTGAGAAAGCTGAAACCCAGAAAAGTGAATTTTACTTTGCCAAACTGTTTTCCAGTTATTGCAGAGCCTGAGTTCATACACAATTTTCATACTTCTTTCCAGTATACTACACCCTGACCGGAACAAGTAATAGAAGAATTAATTAGCTGCAGAGGCTAAAGAATACCAAAAACCTAAACTTGGTGGCACAAGAATCAGCATTCCCAATGAATGGCTGTGAAAAACCAATCTCTGCAACATATGCCAAGGGTTGTCCTTTTCCTCAAGTACTGAATATCCAGTTAGGATATGTTGAGGCCCAGGGGGTGACAGGAGAAGGGAAGAACACTTCTGAATGGCTTCTGTCCCCACTCCAAGTCATGAGATGTTTTTGCTAGCATGCAATAAATGTTGTTGCCTGGTATCTTAGTGCTACCAAAAGAATTGAGCTCACTTCCCACTTCTCTCATTTTTTAAGGATGATTATTTCCAGTTCCAAATATCATCCTTTCTCTCTTGGTGAATGATACTAATGGCTATTAATATTGCTTATACCAAGTCAGAATATAATGGAAAGCAAAGAATAAATTGCTCTAATCCAGCTCATAAACAAGAGAAAAGGAAAGAGATTTGTAAATACAATTTAGTATTTAAGGTCCATGAGGGCAGGGACCAAGTCTATTGTGGATCCAGGGTGATCACAGACCCAGGTCTCTGACTTGAATCTGAGGTCATTCCTAATTTTAAACAAAGCAGAGTAAATCTCCTTGCTATCCCATCAGTCCCCCTAAAATTAAATTATACTTCAGAGCACTGGCAGTGTACGCAAAGGAATTCCCCAATCCCTCCTGCCTGGGATTTCCGGACAGGCGAAGGACACAATGGACAGCGGAACAGGCTTGACTTAACAAGTTCTGCAATGGACACGTCCAGAATAGGAGGGCTGCAGAAGGTATAAAGTAGAGCGCTTCCACCCAGAACCGTCTTTAGAAAACTTCAAACAGGACAGACTGGAAGGAACAGTTCCCAGAGAGGGCTCTGGATAGTTCAGGCCCGCGTCTGCAGGTTGCCTGGCAACAGGAGACTCAACGCAGGGCCTCTAATTGCCATCTCTCATTTCCAGACGAAAAAAGGTTGTCGGACCCAGTCCCTGGCTCCTTTCAAGCCATCTACTGCCCCCATTACGCGCCCCCAGTTCCTGGGCGTGGCCTGCCCCACCGCGCCCGAGACCCCGCAGTGCTTGCAGACTTACTTGCTGGGAAACCCAAAGGGGTGCAGTTTTTGCTGCGGCAGCCAGAAACACAGCCGGATCGGCTCTGTGGGGCCCCTAAACCCCGGCAGGGAGCTGGAGCGGATTCACTCACCTGTGCTTTTCATACGCGGGGAGAAGGACAAAGCCCGGCCTGGATCCACAACGGTTGTTGTGTAATTCTTCGTATAGCTGAATTCTATTTAATATATTTCATAGAGCACCTATCGTATGCCCAGCCCCCAGACTGATGTTTTGAGAGGGATAAAAATTTAAGTATATTCTGTAATATCCTCTCTCAAGGAGCTTGCACTTATTTAAAAACACAAAACTGAGTATGTTACAGAGATATATAGATATTAGACATAGATATAGATATTACTTTAAATATGTGCACATATATACATATAGATTATTACATATATAATTACATACGTATGTATGTGTGTATTTATGTGTATATACGTATATACAATATACAATCTAAAATGATATAATAGAAAGGACAAAGGCCTAGAAGTCAGAAAATCTCCCTTTTATTCTTAACGCTGTCAATTTTTTTTTTATATTTGCTCTGTACACAATGTCTTTGGGTAGTATCTCCTCATCCGTAAAGAGGAAGGGCGGTTTGAGATATTTCTGAGGTTCTACTCCACTCTGACATGTGCTAACTTTCCTATATTCCACAGGTGAGTGTCAGATACCCAAATTGGAAGTCAGATCCAGTTCTCTTCCCACATAATCATGTTGTTTTTCTAGTCTGCAGTAACTTTTCAAAATTAGCTCCCCTGAAAATGTGTTAGCCCATTTTGCACTGGTATAAAGGAATACCTGAGGCTGGGTAATACACAGGGAAAAGACGTTTATTTGGCTGGCGGTTCTACAGGCTGATCAAGAAGCATCTGCTTCTGGTGGAGGCTTCAGGAAGCTTCCAATGAAGGGAGAAGGAAGAGCAGGCTCCTCACATGGCCAGAGTAGGAGCAAAAGAGGAAGTAGGTGGTGCCAGGCTCTTTTAAACAGCCAGCTCACTCAATCATTATTTCAGGGAGGGCACAAAGCCATTCATGAAGGATCTGCCTCTCCAAGATCCAAGCACCTCTTACCAGACCCCACCTCCAACACTGGGGATCAAATTTCAACATGAGATTTGGAAGATCCAAACATCCAGACGGTGTCAGTATTATCAAAATGTGCAGATTGGAGCCAGTGTGGGAGTAAAAACACAAATACATTTTTAAAGCATAAAAATAGTAAAGTCAATGGGTATAATGTTATCATCCTTTCTATTTCTCCACTGCACTTTATAAAATTCATCTGCCCATTATCCCCACATAGAATGAAAAGCAAGAGTAAAAGTTTTAAAAAGCACATAAACATCAAACAAAAAAACTAAACTTTTTTTAAGAATTTATCAAAGACTGTAAAAAATCCCAGGGTCCAACTAACATTGGCCATTCTGTAAATATATATAGAAGAAAATAACATTAGTACATGCCCTTGCCTGTTCCTGGTACTTAGGCTTTTTATACCTAAATTGTTTCAGTATTTCTGAATATAACTGTCTAAGCCATTAGGAGCGTGGTCTAAAAAAATACTTTTATACAATTCAGGTATTTTGTTAAGACATTTATTATTATAAGAGTAATAATCTTAGATTATGTTTTGGCTATATGTATTGTAATTTTTTGCCAATTTTAAATTCATTACTCTATGAAATTTCCGTTGTTAAAGCCAGTTAATTCATTCATACACTAAGTGAAACTACATTAGCTATATGTTAACCTTTATTACTTTGCAGATTCAAAATAGATAGCATTTGAAACTCAACTTTTACTTTAAATTTTCATTTATTTGTTCATTCATCCATGCATTCAATAAACATCTACTGAACACAAACTATCTGCCACTATACCCAATGTTAAGAAAGATAAAACATATAAACCTATCTAGTATTGCTTTTTAAATTATTGATTGAGTTAAAAATATTTTTTGTCTATATATATGACATGTGAAATATCGTTTCTGCTCTCAAGAGGCTTACAATTGTGTACAATATTATTAGAGAGTTAAAGAGTACTCATTTCTTCATTCATGCATTCAATAAATTTTTACTGAAGGCCTACAGTACCTGTTTAAAGTGCTAGAGATACAGCAGTGAAGAAAACAAAGCCACTGTTGTGGTGAAAGTTACAGTCTAATAGAGGAGACAAACGTTAAAGAAATAAATAACACAAATTCAGGTAGCAATTAACGCAAAGAAGAAAATCGTAACAGGTTAAGTGAATAACTTAACTGCCAGATTGAGGTATAGAGTGATGAAAGAAGATTTAACTGAAGGGAACTCTGCGAAGCACATTGCAGGCAAAAGGAACAGCAAGTACAAAGGGGCTGGGGGAGAGCATCCTTGTCAAACTGATGGATGTGGCTGAAAGCAGAGTGAGCTAGGAGAGAATGCAGGAAAGGAGCCAGAGAGTTAGGCACGGTTAGATTATGTAATGCCTTGTGGATCATGCCTAGGACTTCAGATTTTATACTGTGGCTCCCACAATCAAGTGAGCCAATTCCTTAAAATCTCTGTCTCTCTCTCTATATATATATATATATTTATTAAAAAATTTTCTCTATATATATCGGTATGTATATGTACATGCATATACTTGTATGTATACATGTATATACACTGGGAAAGACATGTATATGTATATGCATGTATATGTATATAGCTATATATCTATCTGTACACTTATACGCACACACACATACATATATGTCTATATCTATGTATATGTATATTGGGGTATGGGATATCAGAAGCTTAGTCTGGACTGTGTATGTGATAGTAAAGTAGCATATGTAACAGTTCTGATAGTACACCAGAAATATTTTCTCTATGGCCCAACAGAATTTCCATTAGGATCCTTGCATTTTCTCCATTTTATAATCTAATTTTCTGCTTTTTATTAAAAAAAATAACACTTTCATCAATTTTGTTTGTTTCCTTTTTAGTGTAAAGGTTGACTTTGGCAGAACATTCAGTAGATGTAAATATATTAATATGTTCACTTGAATTAAATAGCATTGTAAAAAAACATTCAAATTATTAATAGAAATACTGAAAAAAATGTCATCTAATGTCATGAAAAAAATGCTGGTTTATTATTGAATAACAATAAAACTGATATAATGGATTTAAAACATTAAGCCAAACGAAGTTGATTTATATTGCAATGTAGGTCAAATAAGCAACTGAATGTACTCCCTCTAGTATGTAGAATACCAATGAAAACAGTCCTTTGGAGTCTACTTGTCACCAACAGTAGGTCTGTTCCAAACTAAAAAAAAGGAAAGATTTTGTCAAGAGGAACTACTTGGCTACACTTTTTCCCGTGTTTATTTTTATCTTTCTTGGTGTTAAGTCTCTTCAAATGAGAAAACAGAAGCAAACTATTAAATGTTTGACAAGTGAGTAATTTAGCACATAGTATGTCATCAAGTGTATGCATTGCCTATTTTTACTCCCAATCTCTGAAGAAACTGGCAATATGGTGCTGCAGTTTATTTATAATTTTTTTTTTAAAAAAAGCTATACACAGGAGCTGAGTCTATGAAACTAATATGTAATCCTTTGCACAGGTCTGGCCCATTGTCAGCATCCCATACTCGTTCTTTACCTAACATTGTGCTGCCTTCGTGTTGCAATCTGGATTACAATCCAGGCGCACTGTGCGGCGACTCCGGATTGGATATGTGGAAAGTTGTTTGGATGGTTCCAATTCCTGCACCAGGGGAAGACTCAGGGCTTTCCCCTGTAGCCCAGGGCTTTGTAGCAAGCGAATCCTGCCGTGTGTCCCGTCCGCATGACAACACTGCCTACTGGGGCCCAGCACTCTGAGCGTCCCAGTGCTGGGCTCGAGCCTGTGCAGGAGGTTGGAGCCAATGGAGAGCCTGGACCGAGGGGCCGAGGAAATCGGGTTGTCGGAGCCGTTACTGGTCTACGCAGTCAGAGAATCTTGGGCGTCCTCCCATGGCTCTGAAGAAGAAATTTAGTTGCTTATGGATCTTAGGTCTGTGTCTGGCAGCCAGTAAATCTTCCGAAGTCCCATCCATCACAGACCGCAAATTTATAGACGAGATCGTCACGACCCACAACAAATGGCGGAGCCAAGTCGACCCCCCTGCAGCAGACATGAAATATACTGTGAGAAAGACCGTGGGCTGGTTTTTATATCTTTGGTTCATCCTAAAGTATCTGGGCGGTGTATTGCATGGACTTATTGTACTAATTCGATCTGCACTTTATACATGTAGTTTTAAAAAAAAATCACCCTTTGAGCTGTCTCCAGGGTAATGGTGGTAGTGGATGAGAAAAGAAAACTTAAATCTGCTCCTTGACTAGTACTTAGTGTCTTGGCCAGGGGACACGAGGAGGGCGGGGTGCAGAAGGGGCGGTGCTTGGAAGTAGCTTGGTTTTCACCACTAAGGTATTTTATGTAATTCGCACAGGTTTGTTGGTTTCCCCCCACTTTTTGGCTAGCAATTCCTGTCTCACACAACCAAGTTACTAGGTATAAAAGAAATAGCACAAAGATGGAAAGTCTCTTGTTTTCATATCTATTTTTATTAATATATCATATAAAACCCAAAGTGAAAACACCATGTGTAGTGTTCATTTGAAAAAAAAAAATTGCTCTACAAGGATGTGAATAAGGAAATCAGCACTTGAACACTATCAACCATTTTCATGAAAACTAATAACTATGTGAAAGTTAATTCCAAAAACATTGCAATGGTTGTATCTTTTGCAGACCTCTGTCATATAGACAATAAGGCAAAAGCGAGTACTCTATTAAAGACAAAGCGTAAAGAGCATTGTATTATTAAAATAATCTATAGATTACAAATTTTTCTAAAAATTACAAATTTTTAACAAATTCTTGACTGAATTTTATTCCTGGAAATTTTCCCTTGCATTATAACTTTTTTCTTGCTTGTAAACATGATATAATTATGAATACAAATGTTGATAGTATTAGTCTATTTTATGTACTATGCAAATGTAGATACATTATAACTCAAGTCTATTCCAGCTTTCTTCCTTTCTATCCAACAGAAAATAAAATGGAAGTAATTATAAAATTACAACTCAGGCACTAAAATAAGTTCAAAACAGCACTATTCTACTGTACAGGAAAATGATATTTTGAGGAGGAAGGAATTTCAAAAAGGTTTAGAAAATAAAACAAAAATAAATTGATCTCTTTAATGCAGAATTGTTGAAATATTTTAATATATTATGTTTACCTTAATCTCCAACAGTTTAGGGGCTGGGCACAGGGCATGAATGAACTAGAAATAAATCTTAATCTGAAATCATAAATGCTAATATTAATAGTGATATTGGTGATATCTTTTGAAAGAATTTTATTGTATATTGTATGATTAAAAGAGTAAATGTTGGATTAAATATAATATAATTCCTTCATATTTCCTTCATAGCATTGACTACTTAAAGTGAATAGCAATGTATTGTGAGGTTCATAATGATGTATTATAGAAGCAAAATTACAACCAAAGCACAAACAATGAAGTGGTGATAAATAGAATTATTCTGTTGAAAGTTCCTTACATTGTTTGTTAAGAGTTATAATAATATTTCCATGAGGAAAAGGAGAAGTTAAGAATGCACATTTTAATATCTAGAGTAACCACTAAAAAATACAAAGAAATAGACCTAAAAATGCAATAAATAGAATACTAAAAAGTCCTTGATTAATATTTGGGAAAAAAGTCAGGAACAAGGAACAGAGGGGATAAATAGAAAACAGCAAATGGTAGACTAAAACTTAACCATTTTAGAATTACATTAAACACAAATACTCCACACTTTAATTATAAACAGAAATTATCAGATTGGATTAATGCTTTTTGTAACAAAAACAGGTCATAGAAAGGATCAAAGTGAAAGAATGGAAAATCATGTTAAACATAATTAAGATAGAGTGCTACATTTATATCTGACAAAGTAGAATTTAAGACAAGGAGATTTACCAGAAATAAAAGAGAACATTTAGGAATGATAAAAGGGCCAGTTCTACAAAAGACACAACAATTCTTAATGCAAATAACTCTAATAACATATTTTAGTATACAAAAATTGGCAAAAGTAAAGGGAGAAACAAAACAGTTATAGAGATTTTAGTCTTAGTGAATAAGAGAACAAGTAGGTAAAAAATAGTAAAAATATAGAAGATTTGAATGTCAAATGATTTTACCTGACTGACATTAAACACTTTATCCAGCACTCTAAAATATTAATATTTTTATCAATATATATTATTAAAACCTCATAAAACAGTATGAATGAAAAAATTTAATGAAGTCATTTTGAATTTCTTTTTGTCTCTTGTTTTTACATGGGTTCTTATTTACAGGAATGCTTCGTTTTTTCAAAATATCTGATGGTTATCTTATTCAAAAAATATTTGTAGAAATAATTTAACTCTTAGGATCACAGTTAAAAAAGTTTTAGAATTGTTGTGTGTTTTGTAGAACTGGCCCTTTTATCATTTCTAAATGTTCTCTTTTATTTCTGGTAAATCTCCTTGTCTTAAAAATACATAAGATCAAGATCATCAGAGACTATTATAAACAACTATATGTTTATAAACTAGAAAACCTAGAAGAAATGGATGAATTCCTGGAAGCATACAACCTCCCTATATTGAACCAGGAAGAAATAGCATTCCTGAATAGAACAATAATAAGTAACAGATTGAATCTTTAGTAAAAAAACAAAAAAACTCCCAACTAGAAAAAGCCCAGGACCAGATGAATTCACAACCAATTCTACCAGACATACAAAGAAGAATTGGTGCCAATCCTACTGAAACTATTCCAAAAGATTGAAAAGAAGGGAATCCTCTCTAAGCCATTCTACAAAGCAAGTATCAGCCTGATTCCAAAGCCAGGAAAGGAAAGAAAGGAAAGAAAGGAAAGAAAGGAAAGAAAGAAAGAAAGAAAGAAAGAGAAAGAGAGAGAAAGGAAGGAAGGAGGAAGGGAGGGAGGGAAGGAGGGAAAGGAGAGAGAGAGGAACAAAAGAAAGAAGGAAGGAAAGGAGAAAGAAAGAAAGAAAAAGGAAGGAAGGAAGGAAGGAAGGAAGGAAGGAGAGAAATAGAGAGAGAGAGGAAGGGAGGAAGGAAGAAAGAAAAAAGAGAAAGAAAGAAAAAGAAAGAGAAAAGAAAGGCAGACCCATATCTCTGATGAACATGGACACATAACTCCTCAACAAAATACTAGGAAACTGAATTCAACAGCACATCAAAAAGATAATTCACGATGATCAAATGGGTTTCATCTCAGGAATGCAAGTACGGTTTGACATACATAAGTCAATAAAATGTGATTCCCCATATAAAATGAATTAAAAACCAAAATAGATGCAGAAAAGGCATTCAATAAAACTTAGCATCCCTTCATGATAAAAACCCTCAAAAAACTTGGCATACAAGTAACATACCTCAAAATAATAAAAACCACCGCTAACATAATACTGAATGAGGAAAAATTGAAAGCATCCTTCCTAAGAACTAGAACAAGACAAAAATACCCACTTTCACCACTTCTATTTCACAGAAGTCCTAGCCAGAGCAATCAGGCAAGAGAAAGAAATAAAAGGCATCCAAATTGGAAAAAAAGGAAGTCAAAGTATTTCTGTTTGCTGATGATATGATCTTATACCTAGAAAACCCTAAGGACTTCTCCAAAAGACTCCTAGATTTAATAAATGAATTCAACAAATTCTCAGGTTGTAAAATCAACATACAAAAGTCAATAGCATTTCTATACAACAATATGACCAAGCTGAGACCCAAATCAAGAACTCAATCCCATTTACAATAGTAGAAAAAAAAAACTAGGAATATATTTAACGAAGGAGGTAAAAGATCTCTATAAAAATAACAACAAATCACTGTTTAAAGAAATCATAGACAATAAAAACTAATGAAAAAACATCCCATGCTCATGGTTTGGAAGAATTAATATTGTTAAAATGACCATGCTGTCCAAAGCAATTTAAAGATAAAATGTAATTCCTACTAAAATACCAATTTTTCACAGAATAAAAAAAATTCTAAAATTAATATGGAAGCAAAAAAATCCCAAATCTCCAAAGCAATCCTAAGCAAAAAGAACCCAATGGTAGCCATCGCATTACCTGACTTCCAATTATACTACAAGGGCATAGCAACCTAAACTTCATGGTACTGGCATAAAAGTAGACAAAATGGAACAGAATGGAGAACCCAGAAATAATATATCTACAACCACTGATCTTCAACAAAGCAGATAAAAACATACACTGGGGAAACAACACACTATTCAATAAATAATGGGTCTGGAAAAATCAGATAACCATATGCAAAATGATGAAACTGGATACCATCACTTAACTCAGGATGAAGTAAAGACTTAAATGTAAGATGTGAAATGATAAAAATCCTAGATGAAAACCTAGGAAAAACACTTCTGGATGTTGGCCTAGGTAAAGAATTTATGACTAAGACCTCAAAAGCAAATGCAACAAAAATAAAAATAGACAAATGGGTATTAATTAAACTAAAAACCTTCAGCACAGCAAAGAAAATAATCAAAAGAGTAAATAGAAAAACCTATAGAATGGGGAAAAGTATTCACAAATTATGTATCTAACAAAAGACTACCATCCAGAATCTACAAGGAATGCAACAACTCCAAAAAAAAAGAAACAAACAACTCCGTTAAAAACTGGGTAAATGATATGAACAGGCATTTTTCAAAAGAAGATATACAAATGAAAAAAAAAGAAGAAGATATACAAATGGCCAAAAAACATGAAAAAATGCTCAACATCACTAATCAGATAAATGTAAATTAAAACCACAATGAGATACCACCTTACTCTAATTAGAATGGGCATTATTAAAAAGTAGAAAAAAAAATAGATGTTGGTATAGATGCAGTGAAAGCAGAACACACACACACTATTGGCGGGAATGTCAATAATACAACCTCTATGGAGATCAGTATGGAGATTTATCAAAGAACTAAAAGTAGATCTACTATTTGATCCTACAATCCCACTACTGGGTATCTACTCAAAGGAAAAGACATCATTATATTGAAATATATCTGCACTCATGGATTTATTGAAACATAATTTACAATCACAAAGATGTGGAATCAAACTAAGTGCCCATCAACCAATGAGTGGATAAAGAAAATGTCATATATATGTGTGTACATACACACACACACACATTCATACACACCATGGAGTACTACACAGCCATAAAAAGATGTCTTTTGCAGCAACGTGGATTGAAATGGAGGCTATTATCCTAAAGGAAGTAACTCAGGAACATAAAAATAAAAGCTGCATGTTCTAACTTACAAGTGGGAGCTAAACTGTGGCCATCAAGGACACACAGAGAGGTATAATTAACATTGGAGACTCAAAAAGAGGGGAGAGTGGGAGAGGGTAAGGGATGAAAATTACCTGTGCGGTGCAGTGTACACTCAGTTGTACTTTGGGTGATGGGTACAAGATCCCAGACTTCACCACTATATAATATATACATGTAATTGAATTCAACTTGTAGGCCCTAATTCTATTTAAAAAAAAAAAAAAAGCAAAACATACACTTACTACATGTCCTAGCAATTACACACCTGAGCCTTTCTCATTTTCCTTTTTTCCTAGAAAAGGTAAAATATATTGCTTCACAAAAATCTGTTCATAAATATTTATAGCAGCTTTATTTATAATGGTCCAAACTTATAAACATACAAATTCCCATCAATAGTGAAGGTTAAACAAATTGTGGTAAATCTTTACCATGGAATACTATTCAGCAATAAAAAGGAAAAAACTATCAAGGCATAGAACAACATGGGAGGATCTCAAGAGCACTATTCTGAGTGAAAAAAATCCAATCTTAAAATGGTTACATTCTGTAGGATTCTAGTCTTATAACATTCTTGAAATGACAAAATTATAGAAATGGACAACACATTAGTGATTGCCAGGGGTTATGGATACAGTGGAGTAAGTAGTGACTGAGTGTGACTTTAAAGGATTAGCATGAGGGATCATTGTGATGATGGAACAGTTTGTATTTTGATTGTGGGGGTGATTATTTCAATTTATACATGTGATAATATTGCATAAAACTACACACACACACACACAAATGAATGCATGTAAAACTGTTGAAGTCTTAAAAGGTCTGTAGATTGTACAGATTGTACCAATGTCAATTTCTTGATTTTGATATTATACTATAGTTACAAAACACATCATCGGCCAGGCACGCTAGCTCACACCTGTAATCTTAGCACTCTGGGAGGCCGATGCAGGAGAATCACTTGAGGTCAGGAGTTCAAGACCAGCCTGAGCAAGAGCAAGACCTCCTCTCTACTAAAAATAGAAACATTAGCTGGGTGTGGTGGCGAGCACCTGTAGTCCCAGCTAATCAGGAGGCTGAGGCAGGAGGATTGCTTGAGCTCAGGAATTTGAGGTTGCTGTGAGCTAGGCTGATGCCACGGCATTGTAGCCTGGACAACAGAGTGAGACTCTGTCTCCAAAACAAAAAAGGAAGACATCATCATTGGGGAAATTAGTGTATACAGGACCTTTATGCTATTTTTGTAACTTCTTGTGAATTTATAATTAGTTCAAAATAAAAAGATTTTTAAAAAATCAACTTGGCAATAACTACATCGAGACTGTTACTTCTATGATAAATTGTTTCTGGACTCTATTCTGTTCCATTTGGCTATCTATTCTTGTGTTAGTACTATAATATCTTAATGAAGTTTTGTGAAAAATCGTGATATCTGGTAGAGAAATTCTCCAGTTTTTTCCTACTTGTAAAAAATTGTCTTAGCTATACTTGGTCCTTTGCATTTCCATATAAATTTTATAATCAATTTCTACCAAAAAAAGCCACTTGGATTTTTATTAGAAATAAATTAAATATCAAGATCAGTATTTTTTTTAATATTGATTCTTCTGGTCCATGAACATTTAATATCTGTCCATTTATTTAAGTATTTTAAAATTTCTTTCAGTGATGTTTTATAGCTTTCGGTGTGGAGATTTTGTATATCACTTATACATATTTGATATTTTTGAAGCTATTAATTTGTAGAGATATATATGAAAATACAAATGATTTTTTGTGCATTTTTCTTGTGTATGGCAACTTTGATAATTTCACTTATTTATTATAGTTTTGTTTATCTATTCATTTGAATGTTTTATCTATCCAGAAGTGACATCTGTGAAAAATGATAGATTCCAATCTTTATACATTTTATGTCTTTTATCAGATATGTTTATAGCTCATATATTCTATTATACTACCTAATCTTTTGTACAGTGTTAAATAGAAATAAAGAAGGCAGACATCTTGTTTCTTTCCCAATCTTGAGGGAAATCTTTTACTATAATATTTCACCATTAAGTAGAGAGGTTTTGTGGGATTTTTGTAGATACCCTTGAACAAATTGAAGAAATTCTTCTCTATTCCAAGTTTTTTTTTCTGTTTTTCATTATTAATGAATATTTATCCTTTACTTATGATAAATTTGCATGAAATTCTGAATTATTAGACTTTGAACTCTGACATATTGTAATCACATTCAGATTTATTTGTTGGGTGTCTCTAATGGAGCAAGCCATCTGCTCATTACTGGAAATATAACCATGAACTGTCACAGAGTGGGTATTAAATAAGTGTTACTGAAGCAGAACTAAAAAGAAATGACTAATTATGAACATAATAAATACCAAAGAAAAACTATATTTTATTAAAATAACAAATCTAAGTAAAATGTAATTGATAACAGTTATTAGAATAATTTTGATGCAAACAAATATGCACAATTCAATGTAAATTATTTTTATCTTTCAGAGTTGGGATGCAAGTTTAGCAGAGGCGGCTCTAGCATGGGCAAAGAAGTGTGAATTCAAGCATGACACCTGTTTAACTAGACCAAATGGATGCGTTAAAAATTTTAAATTTGTTGGACAAAATATATGGTTAGGTGGACTAAATGGATTTACACCAAAAGCTGCCATTAATAGTTGGCATAAAGAAGTTGCATATTATAATTTTGATAATAAAACATGTTCCAAAGTTTGCGGACATTATAAACAGGTAAATATTTGATATCTTATTAATTGGTCCTTATTTGTGCACATTGCAATTGCAAGACAAAATGTTTTAGTATTTTCTTCTCGGTTTCTTTTTAATTTATGAAAATCTCAGCTTTATTTGGGAGATATTTTTACTGGGAATAGAATTCTATATACTGAGTTTGTTTTTCTGAACTAAAAAGCTTACCCCACTGTTACTTGCATTGCTTTCAACAAAAATTCTACTGTAACCCTCTTATTTAATCCTTTGTATGTAATGTGTCTTTTTATCACTTACTGCCTTTAAATTTTGTTCTTTATCATAGATCTTGAGGAATTTAATAATAATTTACCATAGTTTTCTTCATGTTTCTGTGCTGCCATTCACTGGGTTTCTTGGAGTTATAAGTCTATAGTTAAATCAAATTTGGGAGAATGTTGGCCATTGTTTCTTGAAATATTTCTTTCTCTCCCTTTCTATTCTCTCTTTCTAGGGTCTAGTTATGTGTGTAGAAGGCCACTTAAAGTTGTTCCACAGTTAATTGATGCTCTTGTCTCTTTATTTCTTGAATTATTTTTCCTCTATGTGATTAATTTTAGATAGTCTTATTGCTGTGTCTTTAAATTCACTAATCTTTTCTTCCATAATGTTTAATCTACTGTTAATCCTATTTAGTTTGTTTTCAGTCTTAGAACTAGAAGTTTAATTCGTGGGTTTTAAAAAATATCTTCAATGAATATATCTTTCATCTTGCTTTTTAAGCATATAGAATACAGTTATAATGATTATTTTAATGTTTTCTCTGCTAGTTCTAGCATCTATGGTAGCTCTGGCTTAGTTTTAATGGATTTATATTTTACTTCATTAGTAATCAAATTTTCCCGCTTCTTATCATATTGGGTATATTTTATTATATTCCCAACATTGTAAATTTTGCCCTTTTGGGTGCTGGATTTATTTGTGTACCTATAAACATACTTGAACTGTCTTCTAGAGCATAGGTAAGTTATCTGGAATTTATTTGAGCCTTTTGGGGCCTGCTTTTAAAATATGTTAGGTAGAATGAAAGCAGTATTTAGTCTAGAGTCAATTATCTCTCACTACTGAGGCAGAATTCTTCCACATACTCCACCCAGTGCCCTGAAAATGATGCAGTTTCCCGGTTTGGATATTCCTGGCTTTATGTAAGCCTTGGTATTGTTTCCTGTAGTTCTTTTGTTATTATTATTTAACAACTTTGGTTTACTTAATATGTTTCCTCTAGTTCTGTTAGATGATTCTTTCCCAAGCCTGGAGTAGATTCTTCACATGCATGCTCTGACTAGTACTCTGCTGAATAGTTGATGAAGACCCTCTGCAGATCTCCACAGTCGTGTCACTGTACGATTCTCATCTCTTCAGTACTCTGCCCTCTAACTTCTGCTTCCTTGGTCTCCCCAGACTCTCAGTTCAGACTTTCTGAACCATGTGAGTCTATCAAGTTTCTCCTGATTTTCCCCTCCCCGAGCCATAATCTGGAAACTCTCTCAAGGCAATAAGCTGGGACAATTACACAGTACACAGCTTTTTTCCCTAACTCTCAGGGGCATTATCTTTTGTTGCCTAATGTTCAGTAGCATGAAAATCATTATTTCCTACAATTTTCCCAATTCTTTTGATTGTTTCAAGGTAGAAGCATAAATGTGTCCCTGCTACTCCTTTTTGGTGAAAAGCAGAATTTGATTTTTAGCTAAGCTTTAATCCTAGACATGGTACTGAGCTCCTAAAAAGGACTGCTAAAGCAATAGAAAGAGCTCACTTTCTTCTCCAATCTTACTCATTTGTATAAATTGAATTAATATACAGTGTCTGAAAGCAAGTCATTTTTATCAGAGGTGCAGTGAACAAAGAACAGCAGTTTCCATTTTCCCATCTCTTCACTCTTTATTCAACAACAGGATGCTCTAAGTCTGGACATCCTCTAGTATATCAGGAAAGATGTTGGTAAAAAATATGGTTTGGCTATTGCTGTGAAAATTGAGAGAATGAATCAAATGTCAAGAGTCCTTATAGCAAGCAGAATACAATATACTTAATGTGGCATCAAAGCTGAGTCACAGCCTTTATGTTAATATATCCTTTGTCTTCTCTTTTATTGTAAGGAAAAAAGAACCTGTTCCCAAATGCCCCTTCTCCTTTAGCATTGCTACATGAGAAATGGGAGCTTACTCTTCACTGGTTAATTTACAAATAAGTTTAATAATTAGTAACAGGTTCATTCTTCTTATTAATTCAACAATTATATCTTGCTTAATGTTCTAAACAACACGAGATAAAAATTTTTTGCATTTGTCATTTGATAATATTCTATTAGAGTTACATCTATTGTTCATATTAATGTTACATCTAGTTTCTTTAATGAAAGCAGTACATTTTTTTCTTTTTTTGTCCTTTATTTTTTATTTGTATATATTCATGAGGTACAAATGCAATTTTGCTACATTGATATTAATATATTCAATAGTAGTGAAGTCAGGGACTTCAGTGCATCCATCACGAGCAATGCACATTATACCCACCAAGCACCTCTCATCATCCACCACCTCCCATGCCTCCATCCCTCTGAATCTCCAGAACTCAGTACATTTTAAATGTATACATAGTCAACATTTATTTTTATCATTCTCAAAGCCAAAAAAAGTTTAATTTAGGTAAATTAATCAAATGGAATTACATGGTGTAGCTGGTTATTCATGAACAAAATTTTTAAACATGATTTCTTGAAAATATATATACTTGCAGTTGTATAGTTTATAAATTTTTAAAAACATTCAAAAAGAAAGGCATCTTTTAATTATCTAGCTTAATCTCATTTTATTAAGTGGAAAACTAGCTCAGAATTGATATGTCACTCTCCAAAGCTACACAAATGGCTGGAAGCAAAGCTCATCTCTTACATCTCAGTTCACTGTGCTTTTTATTGTACTTTGCTGCCTCTCAGGCAACCAAAGAGCCATTAAAATATATTTTGCAAAATTATTGATTTTGTCTATAACAAGGCCATGGGAAAAAAGTAACTAATACATAGTTTAGGTTAATACATTTTACTAATAGAGTCATAAAATAAATGAGTTGAGAAAATTTATTTCTGTTGTCAAAAATCTATTCTGTATCAAATTTCCTTGGGTTATTTTTTAGATAGAGTAAATCATAATTTTCCATTTGTTCATTTGGAAAAATGAAGAACAATTTTATTCTGTCATTATCACAAAAGACTACTAATGTTCTTCACCTCTTTATCTCTCTCCTATGACTAGTTCTCCATAGGAGTCTTCACCCTTTTGAATAACTTCACTATCCTTTGCAACTAGATAAAAATATTCACCATCCTTATGGCATGCATTTTTCTAATCAGCTCAATATATTCTTAATTCCTACCTGTCTCTTGTGACTTGACACAGGTGAGAATATAGTTAATACCAGAAAATTAAAAATGTAATTACAAATTATGTAGGATTTTTCTGAGAAAAACAAATAAAGTTATTGTTTTTATTTATACTATTATTTTAATATTGCTTGTATGATATGCCCATGGAGAGAATTAAAATATATTTCACATATCATCTAGAACATCCTATAATTTTGTCTATGTCATTTTATACTATGATTTTGGCTTTATGTTATATTCTTCTTTTGATTTATGAGAATTATCAATGAGGAAAAAGCTACTTAGGTAGCCCTCATGAAAACAGCCTCAACAAAATAATCATTTTAAACCAAATATTAGAAATTAGAAAAAAATAGCAATAAGTATTTATGTATATTCTTTTTGTTGTTAGCATGACAAAGATTATACCTACTCCTACAATGTACTGTTTATATGTATAGACTTGTTTTGCATATTATATTTTTAAGTTCCTTTCCTCATAGGTAGTGTGGGCCAAGTCATATAAAGTTGGTTGTGCAGTTGAAAATTGTCCTACCGGTCGAGCACTGTTTGTATGCAACTATGGACCTGCGTAAGTTATTTATCTTTTAAAAATATTTTAAACTGAAATTAATGTTAACAATGGTTTCCAGGAAGAGGCTCTTATACTAGACACAAATATATTTTTGATAAGTAAATTCTCCCTTTATGATGCGAATCAAATGAAATATGTGGAAATAGAAGATGGTGATAGAATATTGCCTTGTGTAATGAAGAGCTATACCTGTCATAAAATATTTAAACTTTAGAGTGAAAAAGATTGAGATTTTAAGTAAAAAAAGAGATAATATAACTACATTGCCTCAGTAATATCTAAATACTGGAACACAAAATGGTTGGCATTTGCTTCTCTAATACAATATAAGTGGAATGAAAAAATGATTAAGAATGATGGTAAAAGTATATTACCTTAATAAAATAACCAGAAAAATTTTAATTGTCTCACTGATAATTGCATATATAAATGGAAATATAGCCTAAGCCTAAAGGTAGACTCCAAAAATGAAATTCTAGAACTCTAATCCCAGTGGATCTGTACAAGAAAAAATATAAAGACAATTAATAACCCAACTCTTCAACAAACAAAAATTTAAAAATAAAATGTACAAAAGATAAAAACAAAGACAAAGAATATACAGGATTGGCAAAAAGGAACTGAGATATGCCAAAATTACTATGGATAGATAGAAATGTGTATATATATATCTCTCTGTGTTTTCTTCTACTGCTTCTCAAAAGCAAAAATAAAAATGACAAATTCATAACCTTAAAGCCTAAGGCAGAATACAATTTTTATAAATGCAAGATAAATTGCAGAACTGCTGACACTTATTTGTTGCCATCATTTCTGTTGAGGAGACTAATCACTGAATTTGAAAGTGAAAGAGAAAAATAATTAATAGAGGCTATAATTAATAATAATAATATATAATATTAATAATTAATAACAGGCTCATGGTGCAGTAGAACAACATGTTGCTTTGAATAAGCCAGGTTTTTGAGTTCAAACAAATCATGTACATAACAGATTGCTTATGGGCCTTTCAAAAGCATAACAGGATATTGTCATATCATTCCTGGCTTGGTAATAGGGACCAATATACTCTACCAACTAAAACAACAACCAAAAAAAGAAAACAGACAAGATATATAAAGCAACAGTTTTTAAGACACTGGCCATTATACAACAAAGGACTGTGTTCTCTGAGAAACAGCAAAAAACCAAAGTTAGCCCTATAATTGCCCCAGCTTACTACATTGAGAGAGTTTTCAGGCCATGGCACATGGACAGAGAACTAAAGCAGGGGTTGATAGACTCTCTGAGTTGAAGAAATTGAGCTAAGTCTTCAGGAAAACCTATACAGCTAGAGTTCATGGAAGAGAGTACCAGAGAGAACTACATGCAGAGAACCTAAGAGATGTGCAAAGGATATTCCCTGAATATTCCAGAATACTTATTACTACAAGTGTGTAAACACACACCTGAGGCCAAGGTAAGAGCCATCCAAAAGAATTGGGGGAAACAATTTCTGGCCCTCACACAGGGTATAAAAAAAAAACTGCTTCAGATCTACCTAACAAGTCATAAATTGAAACCTGAAAGTATTAAAATGTTCCCATGTAACTTAACTGCATCCAAAAAGGAAAAAAAAAAAAAAAAACCCAAGTAGATTTACAGAAACGAATAATATCTAGCACCTACTACTTACAATGTGTGACATCTAATCAAATACTACCAGGCATGCAAAGAAGCAGGAAAAGAAAACTTATAATTAGGAGGAGAATTAATCACTTGAAACTGATGCAGAACTGACACAAATATTAGAATTAGCAGGGTTGATTTAACATTTTAAAATAAATCGAGATAGTTCACAATATTAATCAACCTGAAAATAAGGGATCATATGATCATCTTAATAGTTTCCAAAAAAGCCAAACATTCATTCTGGATAAAAGCTCCCAGCAAACTAAAAATCAGAAGGAAATGTCTATAAGCCTAATAAAGGGCATTTATGAGAAACTCATAGCTAGCATTATACCTAATAGTAAAAATATTTTTCTATAAAGTACCAGATAGTAAATATGCATGCCATATACAGTCTCTGTTACTTATTCATCTTTCTTTTTGTTTTGTTTTTACTAACCTTCTAAAAATATTTAAAAAAACAAATCTTAGCTTACAAACTGCACAAAAACAGACCACAGGCCATATTTGGCTGAGGGGCCATACTTCGTTGACTTCTGGTCTCTAGGTCCATGTAAATCCAATCAACTCTGCCAAAACTCTCCTTAAACTAATAAAGTTAGAAATTTTTTAGGATACAAAATCAATATACAAAAATCAATTACATGTCCATATGCTAGCAATTAACAATCAGAAATTGAATCAAAATAACAATACCATTTATAATAGCATCAAAAAAGTATAAATTATCTAGTGATATTTATAGCAGAAAAGGAAAAAGACCTGTAGACTGAAAACTACATCGTAGTTATGAGAGAAATTAATAAGATATTAGAGATAATTAGAGATATATACATTGTTAGAGAGATGTACATAATTACATATATAGATAGATTATATATTACATATATATAGATTACAGACATACATAATTACATAATATACATAATTAGAGAGATATACATTGTTTCTGAGTTAGCAGGATCAATATTTTTAAGATGTCATTTTTTCCTGAATTGTTCTATGGCTTCAATACAATCCAAATACAATCCCCAACAGGATCTTATTATAGAAATTGACAAGCTGACCAGAAAATTCATATAAAAATTTAAAGGACTTAGAATAGTCAAAACAACTTGACAAAGAACAGATTTGAAGGGCTAATACTATTGTTTTCAAGAATTATTAAAACTATTGAGTAATCACAACAT
The DNA here is from genome assembly GCA_008086735.1 of Cheirogaleus medius. Taxonomy (NCBI): domain Eukaryota; kingdom Metazoa; phylum Chordata; class Mammalia; order Primates; family Cheirogaleidae; genus Cheirogaleus; species Cheirogaleus medius. The sequence continues at coordinate 581,341 of VBSM01002616.1, read as the reverse complement.
TGTGGTATTGGTGTAAAGTTAGACAAGTAGATCAGTGGAACAGAATACAGAGTCCAGAAATAAACCCACACATGGTTGACCACACATGTTCTATTGATTTTTCACAAATGCACAAAGGCAAAGTAGTAGGAAAAGATTTTTCAACAAATAGTGCTGTAATAATTAGTTAATCATATGCAGAAAAATAACTTAGATCTATACAACATACAAAAAATAATTCAAAATGGATCGTAGACCAAACTATGAAATCTAAAACTATAAAACTTTTAGAAGAAAACATTAACAAATACCTTTGTGACCTTTAGATAGCCAAAGATTTTTTAACTACCACACCAAAACCATGATCCATAAAAAGAACAGATTGATGAATTATATAGCATTAAAATTAAAAATAACTTCTATTCAAAAACACTATAATGAGAATGAAAAGACAAGGCACATACTGGAAGAAAATCTGCAAAACATATATCAAATAAAGGACTTACACTGAGAACATGGGAAGAACTCTCACAACTTGATATTAAGAAAATTTAAAACTCAATTTTAATAATGGCCAAAAGATTAACAAGGAAAATATATGAGTGGCAAATAAGCACATGAAAAAAATGCTCAACATCATTAGTCATTAGGGAAATACAAATTAAAGCCACAATAAATACCACTACACAACTATTAGAATGGCTAGAGACTGGCCATTCTAAGTGCCAAAGACAATGTGAAGGACCTGGAATTTTCACACACTGTTAGATCTGTGTCCATATGAGAATTTATACATGAAAGTTCAAAATGTTCAGAGTAACTTTATTTCTAGTAGCCAAAAACTTGAACAACTCAAATGTCCATCAACAGATGAATAGATAAATAAATTGTGGCATATTGTTTAATGGAATGCTACTCATATTATTACATTTTTCTTTACTACTCTATGTAAGTAAAACTTACCTAGTCTTCCACAGACACAGACATGAAAAAAAAAGAGGTTTGTTAAAATGTATTAGCTTGTATTATTGAAAGGCAGACATAATAGCTGTCAAATCGTTATTTTCTATAATATCATCAAATGGAACCAGATAAAACTATTGATTGTACTTTTAAGTTAAATTATAAAGTACATGTTTTCATTTGCAATTTAAATTTTACAAAATGAAGAAATAATCATAGTATCTATGACAAAAAACGTTATGGCTATCACACCATATTTATATTAGGTTCCCATCTAATTTGTTTTGTATAGAATATTCAAGAATATAACTGCCATGTGATTTAGGGACATCCTGTAAATAACAGTTTTAATAGTTTCTTTCTACAAAAGAAATGAGCATAAAATTGGAACAAAGTTATTTTTCCTTTTCGACATTCATGACTTAGTGAATGATCAGAACAACTTGCATAAATGCATGCACTAAATTAAAGAAATTTATAGTCATTTGGCTAATCGATGTCTCTCTTTTTTGCAGAGGAAATTATTTAAATTCTCGCCCCTATACGACAGGAGAACCTTGCTCTCTGTGCTCAAAGGAAGAGAAATGTGTAGAGAAGCTTTGCCGTAAGCAAAAAGGAAAAAAATAATCATGACATTCTATTGGGAGAGAAAAGTTTTCACAAATCCATTGTATTTTTAAATTTGGCTTCTCAAGTATATAATTTATGGGCAAGATTTGATTGTTGCTGATTATATAAATCCTTTTTCATCAATCATGATATTTAAACTCAGACAATCCTTCCTTTCTTCACTGATTATTTTTCCTCTCAAGCCGTAGAGCAGAAAGGAATGAGGTACAACTGTGTTTCATTTTCATTCTATGAATCTGGATTTGTGTTTTCTCTTTTTTGTTGGTCAGTCTTTATAAAAAACCGAGTTTTACTTAGGTGACTTCTTTTTTTGAGAGACAAGAGTTATAGCATAATGGTAAGTATGTAGGCCTTGGAGTCAGATGGCTTAACTCAAAGGTGATTAAGAGGATTAACTGTGATGAATTATTACAAAGTTATTTGAGCCCCAAAGTAAGTTCTCAAGATATTTTAGATATTATTATAATTAAGTTTCTCATTATTTTCTATCATTTAACCCAGTGTATATTTTTCATAGCATTTATCACTTTCTGAAATTATCATTTTATTCATTTTACTTATTCAGTTCTAAAATTGGTGGCAAAAATTCCTCTCTCACTTTCCTACAATGAAAGGGACTTTATTTTTGCCTGATAGCCATTATATCTAAAGCCTAGAATTATGCTAAATATGTAGTAGAAACTCAAATAAATGAATTTTTGAAAAGCAAATGAATTACTAACAAAGTGCAAGAGCCTATTAGAACAGCAAACTGGGGAGAAAAATTTTGATGTGGAAAGATATGGAGCAATATTTGGAGCAAGGACTATTTCAGAAATGAATGAAATTGTTAGTGGAGGGTTCTTGGTACATGAAACTCAACATGAAGAAATTATGTTTGTTCTGGGACTTAAATTGGGCATGATGGAGTGCCGGAAATAAAATTAACTACTTTATAGTTTTGTTTATTTTTTATTTTTGAGCCTTCTACACAAGAGGTGTTCTAAAAATATTTGTTGACATGACATTGTTGGTAGGGAGCATTATAAAGGTTTTTAAGTAATATAGGATTGAGTAGAATGCTTTCATTTTCTTAAGTTAGAAAGTTGAGCTAATTTTCCTAATTGGATTATCTTATTCTAAAATTCAGAAAAGCAAATGAATGCTTTTCTTTTTATAGTATTAAACTTCTTTCTATTTATGGGTTTGAAAAATGATTATACCTGATAGTACCTATCTAAATATTTTAGTATTGATTCTATTATTTCCTACCCTTGAAACTAAATTGTGCTCTTAACTGTTTTGTTTTATTGACAGAAAATCCACTTCTGATTGGGAAAGCATCTCAGTGGATAGCCTTTAATTCATTTTGCCTAGCTTTTATTCTTATGAAAATCTTTTAATTATCTTTATAATTAATATAATATAAAAGAAAGTTTCAAATATGACAATAAAGGAACAATTTATAGCTAAATATAATTCATCATCAGTTTAACTGTCTATTAAATCTTCTAAACTCTTATTTGGTGTCTAAACTTAATGTCTGTAATTCAAAAGATGTATTGCAGTATGGAAGATGGGTAAGCGGAATAAAGTCTTAAGGTTATTTTTTAAAATTAAAACTATATATGTATCAGAAATGTCCCATTCTCTAATTTTCTAATGAGAATGGATTGTCATTTGAGTTACAGTAGATTTAAGGAACTAAACATATTTCAGATATTATATAGTTTCCTTATAAGCCAGTAGTTTCCTTTAAGAATATTATCAACATCATTCAGAAACAAAACATTACTGAGGAAAGTTTTCAGGTAGTGTGTAATGTTACACATTATGGTCATAATCATCAATGGTTGGGGAATAAATCAGCAGATTAAATTCAAAAATAAAAATCAACTAAATTTTAAAACTTTTATATATGTTCCAAAAATTAAAATCATGCTCTTTTAGGATATTTTATTTTAAAACTTACCCTGTATAAAATAACAGGATCCAAATAGTATACCTATTAAAAGCTATTCAAAATTATCTATAATATGAGTAACAACATGTCTACAAACCAGAGAATTATTCTATTCTGGCATTTCTTTTGTTTTAAGACCAAAAAAAAAATTATTTGATGAGTTCAGTTTTAAAAATCATTACTGCTAAACTGTTGACTCCTGTAGACTAAATTAGCTGGACCTTTTTCTTCTCAACTCAGGCAACCTCCAGCTTCCCTCAGCTGTATATATTAAAAACCATTTTTAAATGTAATTTTAACAACACTGAAAATTGTTTTGTATATATTGCCAAATATCTAAAGATTTCCATATAGCTAGGTGATTGATGCTATTTTTATAAAGAATCCAAGTTGTTTTATATTTCAAATCACTGTTATTAGTCAAGGTTCTCCAGAGAAACATACCCAATAGAAAATAGGGAGGGAGGGGAAGAGAGAGAGGGAGGGGTAGAGGCAGAGAGATTTTTAGTGAAAAAAATCACAGGATTGTGTGGGCTAATAAAGTGGAGATTCATAGGGCAAGCTGGCAGGATGGAGACTCAGGTAAGAGTTGATATTGCAGTCTTCAGTAGAAATGCTGGAAACTCAGGCAAAATTTCTATGTTGCAATATGGAAGCAGAATTCCTTCTTTAGGAAAACTCGGTCTTTGTTCTTAAGGCTTTCAACTGATTTAGTGAGGCCTACCTAGGTTGACAAGGATAATCTACTTTACTTAAAGTTGCCTGATTGTAAATTTTAAACACATTTCAAAAACACCTTTACAGCAACATCTAGGTTGCTTTGACTAAACAACAGCTCACCATAGTCTAGCCACATTGACATATAAAATTACCTGTCACACTGCTATTTGGCATTATGTATACAGAGTTTATCTTTTTTGTAATGTAAGCTTTTGCTATTTATTTAACTATTACATTGCTAAAATTCATTTCTCTAACTTGCGGTATGAAATAGACTAAAGGTAAGTTCACATGTATATAGAGTATACATTTCTATCTAGTGTATTGTTTATCATCATGTTGCCTTCCTGGATTTTTAATTAAACTTTTTCATTAATAATTAAAGCATCCTCTGATTTTTAATATAATTGTACCTTTACTTCTTCAGACTCCTTATTCATCTAAGAGCATATAAATTTCCTTAAGTCAGATTAAGTGAAATTCTATAGACCATATACAAATATATATATATGTTTGCAGAATTATATTTGCTGATTTTGAAGAAGTATTTGTCAAAGAATGTTATATTATTAGCACTGCTACAAGAACTTTCAGGTAGTGACAGTTCTTAGAAAATGGAGTCTATTTGCAGGATTTTCTGTCCATGCTGAAGCTATGAACAGAGGCTGGGGAGGCAGAGTGACACCACCTTACTAGTGGGCTTCCCTTCATTGGCAAGAAGAGAAAATTCTGGGCCAAGGACATGTCCCTTTTATTTCTTGTGATCTTAACCACAGCCTCCTGACAGGACATCTTGGGAAATCTGCCATCATTTGCAATTCTTTTACTCTGAGCAGATTGTGTTCTTAGTAGTGACTTTAAGTAACCCTCCTATTTCACTTAGTTTGAAATTGCTAGACAAACTGCTCTGGACTTGGCTTTTTCAAAGTACTGAGATCAGCAAACTCAAGATTTGAACAGTGCATTTTTCTGAGGAGTCTCTTGTCCTTCTAGGCTCTGTTTGAAGTTCCCAGAAATTGCCTAATCACTTTGAGATAAAGTAATCAGAATTATTAGTCTTAGCTGGACCAGGTTTATACCCCCTTGCCTCTTGGAAAGGATGGTGAAGAGATGGTTTAAACAGTAGTCTCTGGCTGGGCGTGGTGGCTCACGCCTATAATCCTAGTACTCTGGGAGGCTGAGGCGGGCGGATTGTTTGAGCTCAGGAGTTCAAGACCAGCCTGTGCAAGAGCAAGACCCCGTCTCTATTAAAAAAATAGTAAAAGATTAGCCGGGCATGGTGGCACATACCTGTAAGCCCCAGCTACTTGGGAGGCTGAGGCAGGAGGATGACCTGAGCGCAGGAGTTTGAGGTTGCTGTGAACTAGGCTGACGCCACGGCACTCTAACCCAGGCAACAGAGTGAGACTCTGTCTCAAAAGAACAAACAAACAAAACAAAAACAGTAGTCTCTGTAATGCCATGGGTGGCTCCAGGGCACCATCTGATTGGATTCTGGATCTTGCCATGCAGTGTCCACTTCTTAATTCAGTCCCATTCTTCAGTCCAGTCCTAGCACTTAGGTTCCACCTCATGCTACACACATAGTTAATGTGGGCATGCTCAGATTATGTGACCTTCAACTTGAGGGTCTAAGGCAACTGAAAAATAACTTAGAACTTTGTTACATAAAAGTTGAACCAGATTGGTCTGGAGGAGTTACAAAAATAGCACTCACTACTTCGTATTGTGATTGATGATTCATCTGTGTCACCATTAAATAAAGTTTATTGTGGATAGATGCCATGTCTAACTTGTTCAGAATCTGTAACTCTAGAACCTAGCATTGGATCTTGACATTAAGAGCTACTAAAGAAATATTTATTGAATTAATGAGTGAGATACCTACCAATGGAATGAGCTTCCCCAGGATTAGGTAACTTTCCCGTTAGTGGAATTATTTAAGCAAAGGATATGATGATCACCTGTCAATGATGTGTCAGACAGTATGTCTAATATAGGGGGCTAGTGAAAGTGTCTAAAATTTCTTCCAAATCTAAGATTGTAAACTCTGTTTATCCTTTCTCTTTAGCAATGTTCATAGTGTAACAACAGTACCAACATAAAAGAATTGCCTCGTTCAGCACTTGCCACCTTCACCCTTACAATAGGCTCTAGCCATATTAAAATACTTTTAACCTGTGTGATCTTCCTTTCCAGGAGCATATTAATGTGCTTTTTCCTTTGTTAAGAATGCTATCTTATACCTGTCTGCTTCACCTTCTTGATGATGCATTCTTCAGAGAGGCTTCTCTGGTCCTCCATAAGAGTGCTAATCCTCCCTTCCATAATGCAACAGTATTTTGGCTTTGTACTAGGTTATTAAGTATGAAATGTCCGATTCCCTTAAGTACTTTGACAGGTGATATCTTTGACGTTTCACTTTGACACTTCTTGTTTTATTTTTTATTGTGAAGGTACATCCTCATTCTTTCAAATGCATGCTTTGGCTTATTATTATCTTTCAGATTTTTTAGAGCAATTTTTGTGAAACCATGGATAAGTAAAAAACTTGTGTTATTTTTTAATGAGTCCATCATGGAAACAGTGCAGCACAGACAGCTTGAAATATCAATGAAGCGTTTGGGAAGGATGTGGCTAATGACTGCACAGTACATCGATGGTTTGAGAAGTTCTATTCTGGTGATTTTTATCTTGAAAATGAGCCATGTGGGCAACCTGAGACCAAAGTGGGTAATGATGAGCTGAAAACTATAGTATTAGCAAATCCATCTCAATCTACATGTGAATTAGCAGCAAGGTTTGACATTACTACTCCAACAATATTGGACCATTTGAAACCAATCAGCAAGGTAAAGAAGCTGGATAGATGGGTTCCACATGAATTAAATGAGTGTCAGAAGGGAAATTGTCTCCAAGCTTGCCTTTCTTTGCTGTCACAACATAAAGGCAAACCATTTTGACACCGTATTGTTACGTGTGAGGAAAAATGAATTCTTTTTGATAATTGCAAGTATTTGCCACATGGTTGGATAAAGACAAAGTGCCAAAACCCAATCCAAAACTGAATATTCATAAAAAAAAAAAAAAGCTAATGGTGTCTGTTTGGAGGTCCAGCGCCGGTATTATCCACTACAGCTTTATGAAACCTGGTCAATCAATTACAGCTGATACCTACTGCAACCAGCTGGACACTGGTTGGACGCTGCTGAGGATGCTTGTGATTAAGCAGCCAAGATCGGTCTGTAGAGACAGGCCAATCCTCGTGCAAGACAACGCTCAACCACATGTGGCACAAACAACTGTTCAAACTACAGAAGCTGGACTTGGAAACTCCGTCATCCACCATATTCACCAGACCTTGCACCAACTGACTACCATTTCTTCCAGGCTTTGACCACTTTTGCAATGAAAAATATTCAAATCTCAACAAGCTGCAAAAAATATCTTTCAGATTCCATCTCCACTTGCTCTCCAGGCTTCTTCGCTGCTGGCATAAACAAGCTACTGTTAAAATGGCAAAACTGTGTCCATAGTTTAGGCACACACTTTGATTAATTATACTGCTTCTTGTTTGAGATATAATAAACTTTTAATTCCAAATCAGACATTTCAGATTTAATAACCTAATATTTATCACACAGTATAAAATTTGCCCAGTCTAATTTATTAAACTGTAAACTGCTTCAAGGCAGGATATGTGTCTCATCTACTGATCTTTCTCAATCACTGAATACTCTGCCTGCTAATATGTATTAAAATAATAAAAACATGAATGAAACCATCTTATGTAGGTCTACTGCTTTTTCAATTTTGTGAATCAAAGATAATTTTTAAAAGCATTTTTTCTTTTTCAATATTTTTGGCCAACCAATTACAATGCTTTCTTTGTGGCCAAACTCCGTTCCAGTGTCAATGATTTTTTTTTATCTGCTTAATGCTATCAAGCACAATAAGTAATATGCAAATGTGTACCCAAAAACATGTATTGCTTTTATTTCATGTCTAGAATTTAAAGTTTTGAAAGCAAGGGTTTTTTTTATTTGTTTTGTTTGCGAGCAAAATGTTTGGAGTAAAAAGGTCAAAATCTGCTAGAACACTAGCCAATTTTGTCCAAAAGAAAGAAATGAAAACAAGAAAATGAATTCTTTCCTACTGTGAACAGTTAGTGAAGAAGAGTACTGATATTCCAGGCTGTCTATATTGTGCTGAGAGAAGAAACAGAAATATTTTCACCTCATGAGAGTTTAATGATCCCTACTCTCCCTCTACTCTTTCATTTATTTTGTGGTTTCCCACAAAGGTTCATTTAAAAACTGACAGAAAAATCTCAAGGAAGAAGTCTGCCTTAAGAATATTCTCAGGGAGTCGGGAGAGGGGGGGTGACCCACATCCTTCAGATATGGCAAACATTGTGGGGGGAAATGGAATACCTCTAACCCTTTTTAGGGAGAGGCAAAGAAATATAATGTAACCAAAATGTCAAAAAAAAAAAAATCTTTTATCAGGTGGTGGGCAGGTGGTGGGGAGGGGAAGAGTGTATACTTACATAAGGGATGTGACATGAACCTCCAGGGGGTTGACATGCTTGGAGCGCTGGCGGGGGGGGGGGGGGTTGGCAGGAGCAATGTATGTAATCCTAACAATATTTGTACCCCCACAATATAATGAAATAAAAAAATTTAAAAAATTAAAAAAAGAATATTCTCTATGAGTAAAACAAAGGGCACACCTTGCACCAAATTCCTAACTCAAGTAATGATGAAAAACATTTTTAATTGAATTTATATCGTAGAATAATCATCTCCCCTTCTATAATTAGAAAGTTCCTCAGGTCTTTTAACTACTCAGCAATTCGCATTGACGGTACACAGGATGTTTCATTCATAAACAATTGACACATCGTTCAGTGTCAGAAATCAATTCTGGATAATATTTAGCTACATTAACGAAAAGCTCGCACTCATTTAACTCAAGGTTCTCTTGAGGTAATTCGGCACACATTTATTTTATTTTATTTTTACACAGAGCTTTCTCCACCTGGCTACACTTTCTCTCGCCCTTCCCTTCCCTTCCCTTCCCTTCCCTCTACCTCCGCCTCCCGTCTCCTCTTCCTCTTTCCGGGGAGGCGGGGAGGCGGGGGCAAAGCTCCCCTGCGCCGCCCCGTAGATTGGCGGGTCATCGGGGCGGGCCCACGCGTGCGCACTGGCCCGTCCGTGGCCGGTGGACGATGGAGGCCCCAAGGCCTTTCTCCCAGTCGCTCCCCCTGGCGCTAGGGGGCGTTTTGAAGCTGTGGCTCTGTGAGCTGTGGCTACTGCTGCTGAGTTCCGGTTTGAACGCGAATTTTTTGCCACACGAAGAGGACGTAGACTTTATCAACGAGTACGTGGACCTCCACAATGAGCTTCGGAGCAACGTCTTCCCCCGAGCGTCTAACTTGCGCTTCATGGTGAGGCCCGAAGGCGGTTTCCCCGACCTCCCACCACCCTTGTCCCAGCGCTCGGCTCGGCCTCGGGAGGTCTGGGCTGCTGCTCAGAGGCTCGGGGAACACGGAGAACCGGACTCTTAGTTTAGATTTAAAAATACACATAAAGTTTATACACTGAGAAATAAAAACCACTGTCACTCTAACACATAGTTATTACCATGGTATTGCACGGGGCCGGGACTGAGGTGAGTGGAGTCACTCGCCTGAGGTGCAAATTTAGAGGGGGTGGCAATTAAAATATCAAGAAAATATTTTAATGCAACGGTTTTTAAAAAATTAAAAATCAGTGCAAAAATATCAGTGTCGATGAAGGAAATGTCAAAATCTTAAAGGCAGGATCTTTGGCTCTGGATTAAGGAGACACAAGTGGGGCACTCTAAGGATAGTACAAGTCAAGATTAGATCCTGTTTTTATTTAACATTTTGCATTTTTTCCATCACAGATGTTTTACACTAGTTTGGACTTTTTAAAATATTTTGTATTTGATTATTGAGTTTTTTGAGGTCCACTCCAAATTTGACTCCCAAGGGATTGTCTCAGTTGTCCTTATCCTAGTCCTAACCTTGATTTTGCATTGCTGTGCTTTCCTTTCCCCTATTTTCCCCTATATTCATTTAACATCTAATCAACTATTTCCTTGTTGTTATGAAATTTTCGTGATTGTCATTAAATATGACTTCAAAATCCAGCAAGTAAACAACTGTCCTCTTACTGGGTAATTAGGAGCTCCAGATTTACATTATAAGTTATATTGCAGTGATATACCGCAGGGATTACCTTCCTAGATGTAATGCCTTTTCTTCTTTCAGCATTAGTTCCTTAGCAAAAACTTAAGAAATGGGATAAATACATTATTTATTTATTTGTTACATAGTGATTGCTTTTCTAAGGTTCTGTGCCAAATTATGCAAATACCAGCTGTGTATTCACCAAACCCTCACTGGTGTGGGCTTTTTCAATCATTTGCTTTTTTAATAAATTATAAAATGGTGCTTTGCTTCGATGTTAATTTTAAAGTACTATTTTGATTGGCTATATTTTAGTTTTTATTCATTTCATTTACCTTTTATAGTGTCAGAATTTCCTTGTCAGATTATATGCCTTCTTACAGAAATATGCTAGCAGTTAGTCCTATTTGCTGATGATATTTTTTTCTAAGCCATTTTTTAAAATTTTTTGAATTCAATTAATAGAATTTGGGGATATTTGAAAGTTTTAGCTGATTTCCCATCCTTTGTGGTTAATTCCATTTCTTACAAATTTGAAGATTATCCTTTTTCTTGAAAATTAATAAATATACGATATTTTCTAATACAACTTTTTATAGGTTTTATATTTCAGATATCTAAAAATTACATTATATTTCAAACATAAATAAAAGTATAGAAAATAAGATACCTGTATACCCATAATCTATATTTTAAAACATAAACATTTTTAAAAGAATAGTGTTTGAGGTATAGCTTAAAACCCCACCCTAAATTTTTATCTTTTTCTTCTTTCTAAAAGTCAGTGTGTGTTTTTCCCATGTATTTCACTAAGGCACAGATATTTTTTTTTTTATTACATTTTATATCTTTGCCTCTCCTTAGCAAGGGTTAGAGGCATGCCCTTCCCCTCCACAATGCTCACCACATCCCTCAATTGTGAGTCTACCCCCCCAACCCTCTAATCCCTGGAGAACACTACCACCATAAGAGCACCATACTGTTAATCCGTCAGTACCAATTTGATGGCCAATACACGTGGAGCCTATTCTTCCAATCTTGTGATACCTCACTTCGGATAATGGGCTCAAG